>CALYLW010000299.1:0-120000 GCA_944989445.1 Ampullaceana balthica | reverse complement strand
CCAATCATTTGTCCTCACACATCAATGTCTATGTCCAGTCATTTGTCCTCACACATCAATGTCTATGTCCAGTCATTTGTCCTCACACATCAATGTCTATGTCCAGTCATTTGTCCTCACACATCAATGTCTATGTCCAGTCATTTGTCCTCACACATCAATGTCTATGTCCAGTCATTTGTCCTCACACATCAATGTCTATGTCCAGTCATTTGTCCTGACACATCAATGTCTATGTCCAGCCCCCCTGTCCTCACACATCAATGTCTATGTCAGTCATTTGTCCTCACACATCAATGTCTATGTCCAGCCCCCTGTCCTCACACATCAATGTCTATGTCCAGTCATTTGTCCTCACACATCAATGTCTATGTCCAGTCATTTGTCCTCACACATCAATGTCTATGTCCAGTCATTTGTCCTCACACATCAATGTCTATGTCCAGTCATTTGTCCTCACACATCAATGTCTATGTCCAGTCATTTGTCCTCACACATCAATGTCTATGTCCAGTCATTTGTCCTCACACATCAATGTCTATGTCCAGTCATTTGTCCTCACACATCAATGTCTATGTCCAGCCCCCTGTCTCACACATCAATGTCTATGTCCAGTCATTTGTCCTCACACATCAATGTCTATGTCCAGTCATTTGTCCTCACACATCAATGTCTATGTCCAGTCATTTGTCCTCACACATCAATGTCTATGTCCAGTCATTTGTCCTCACACATCAATGTCTATGTCCAGTCCCCCTTGTCCTCACACATCAATGTCTATGTCCAGTCATTTGTCCTCACACATCAATGTCTATGTCCAGTCATTTGTCCTCACACATCAATGTCTATGTCCATCATTTGTCCTCACACATCAATGTCTATGTCCAGTCATTTGTCCTCACACATCAATGTCTATGTCCAGTCATTTGTCCTCACACATCAATGTCTATGTCCAGTCATTTGTCCTCACACATCAATGTCTATGTCCAGCCCATGTCCTCACACATCAATGTCTATGTCCAGTCATTTGTCCTCACACATCAATGTCTATGTCCAGTCATTTGTTCTCACACATCAATGTCTATGTCCAGCCCCCTGTCCTCACACATCAATGTCTATGTCCAGTCATTTGTCCTCACACATCAATGTCTATGTCCAGCCCCCTGCCCTCACACATCAATGTCTATGTCCAGCTAATTTCTCACTAACATCAAACTCTCATTTTGAGAGATTCAATTAGTAAAATGCTCAGTTGAATGCTGGAAACAGCGGGCTCGAACTACGAACTGCCAGTCATGTCTCAAGGCAATTTTTCCCCTCACTTTTTGGTCGATCTACAACTCATTACATCTATATATTCTATCTCTCTCTCCCCATCTCTCTATGCCGGTCTTTGTTTCTCTTCTATCTCACGTATCTACCATCGTTAAGTTGAACTCAACGGGTTTGAAATGTCAACATGCTGCAAAAATTGTAGATACTTGGTGATTGATAATTTAACATTATGGGTAGCAAAGAGATTAAGACATTCTGGGTAGCAAAGATATTGATGATTTAAAATTATGGGTAGCAAGAGATTAATGTTTAACATTGTGGGTAGCAAAGAGATTAGGGCATTGTGGGTAGCAAAGAGATTGTTGATGTAATATTATGGGTAGCAAAGAGATTAAGACATTGTGGGTAGTAAGAGGTTGAGGATAACCTTAAACATTGTTACAGTAGATATTTATAATGCTTGAATGTTAAGGATAGCAAGAGGTTTATGATGCTTTGAGATTGAAGACAGGAAGATTTATTATTTTTTAAGGATAATGGTTTGAAAAAAGATTGATCCAGTAAAACATAATGAAGTTGTTCAGTGAGAAGATCTTTGATCAGATGAGAAGCAACTGATTATACGAGATGTGGGCCACCTGGGTTGACGCAATAAAACAAACTATGAACAGGCTGCCATTGTTTACACACGGCCATAATTGTGTTATCCTGGTGTTAGGTGCTGGGGACATTTCCATTGATGGGGAAACGGTGTTTAACAGGGACAATTCAGGTAATGGGGGCTTGGCGGTTAATGACGACACAGGCGTTAAAGGTAATATGGTGCTTCATTAGGGTAAAAGTGATTACTTGAAACATTACAATTCAAGCCGTATTTGGGCTATTGTGGTCAATTGGGACTTTGTGGTGAGGGTATTTGTGAGAGATGTTGGCAATGTGAAAATTTCGGTCTCTGGTTTTGACCAACGTTTTGTTGGTGTTGAACTCTGAGGCATTTGGTAGGTCCGTCATTGAGTGTTATTCAATGTGACAAGTTACAATTGTGCTTAGTTTGGTTACACTCAATGGCGCGCAGTTAAATCACATTGCGAAAAGAAATACTTTTGTATGGTCAAGCTAATTTCCCCTTTAAACAGCCCCATTCATGTTCTAGGAAGAAAAAAATATCTGACTAGGGGATTGTTTCATTCTTCGTATTTGTAATTTCTGACTTGCTATTTATAACTGCTTACAAAGGCGGCTTTAAGATTGATAATCATTGCAGTTGTGAATGTTAAAATATTGTTGAAAATGCCAAAAACTTATAAGATCTTCCACACATTCAAGGGCATAACCCTTCTACACGAAAGTGTCTTTTGACTCCGTCCTGTGCTTTTGACTCGGTCCTGTGCTTTTGACTCCGTCCTGTGCTTTTGACTCGGTCCTGTGCTTTTGACTCCGTCCTGTGCTTTTGACTCGGTCCTGTGCTTTTGACTCGGTCCTGTGCTTTTCATTATTACAGAATCATATGAGAGGTGCGATTCAAAGAATGGTCAATCTCAGTGGCGTCACTAGGGGGGTGAGGAGGGGGTGGGCCGTCCCGGGTGACACAAACCCTAGTGACGCCTCTGGTCAATCTTAGACTTAGTTAAAAACTGAAGGTAAATTACGCATGGTTTCTCCACTAAAATAATATAAAAAATGTAAATACCTTTGCGCTCGTATGAAAGTGCAGCTATATTATCGAATTAAAACTTATAAATTACTAGCTATAATTAATAGTAGCTATTATTTTTATTATTAATTGAAACTAAATAACTATAATTATTAGTTACAGATATGTTGAAGAAATTAATTTTTTGAATTGTCATTTTCCTTTCCCCTGTAAATTATTTCTTAAATTAAAAAAATAAACAAAAACTTATATCAATTAAAGCAGCTTACAGGTCTCATACTTAGAGGGTCTGTCTTTAACTCATGTCTCTTTTTTTATTTTTGGTATTTCATATATTTTCCCCCTTTGCATTCCATGTTAGGGTACTTCTGGTGACGTTCTCGGGGATTCTACAAAGAGTTTGTCCTACCCAACTCCTCCTTTTTCTCAGAACTTTTGTGTTAGTTGATCAAATTTTATATCTCACATTAAATTCCACAATCGATCACAATAAATATCAATAAAACTTAGAGTTCTGAGTCTGACTAGACTAGAGTGTGACTACTTAGTTTGTGACTAAAACATTATTTTCTGCTTTTTCATGCGAGATTCTACATTCCTCACTGCAGCTGGGCCTCATCTTTTTAAAAAAAAGTTTTTTTGTTCATTTTATTATCAATTTGATTGGTTTTATTTAAAAAAATAAAAGCTCAACTTTCTTTAAATTTTAGTCCTTAGAAGCTAAATAACGACGAGGAATTTGCAGCCCCTAACAAAGTGCCTCCAGGGTCATTTGACCCCTTCCCCCCTCGCTACGCCACTGCTTTTTGGTTTGAACAGCCAGAGACATCAGGTATTGAGAAATGAATAATCAACAGTTTCATCAAAAGATAAAGTGGTATTCTTAAAAAGCGTAGCTCTATATTTCAAAAGTTTCAGTACTGAATAATACTTAGCTTTGTTGAGAGAAATATACGTTGCTTTCAGGTTCCCCCCCCCCTCAAAGTAACTTCAACCCCTCTGGACTACTCCCATAAAAGAGTGAAGTCCCCTGTACTCACCAGAACCGTTTTTTCACCCCTGGACCTCATTCAACTCTGCCTGTACTGGTGGCGCCCCGCCCTTCCGGATGCACCATGTTCTGTTTTTTTAAACTGACTCTGATTGCATCCTGCTTTACTTACTTCTAAAATTATCTGCTGACGCCAAGCTGTCGTGGAAACTTGGCCTTATCTATTCTTATCTTATCTTATCTTATCTTATCTGTTACAGACGCTTTTTCTACACGCTTATCCATGGTTTACGTTTAGTCTTGCATTTGTATTAGAGTTTTAAACGTTGGTAGAGTGTTGGTTTTCCTGGTTTTGTCAGACAACCCATTCCAAGTCCCAATTCCAACGGGAAGAACGAGAATATGTGTGTGTTTATTCTACTGGTCTGGTGACACCCTATGGCAGGGTTCGGGGAACTTTTTGTCTGAGAGAGCCATAAAAACCACATATTTTGAAAAGTAATTATGTGAGAGCCAAACATTGAGTTTTAAACTAAAAATTCAAGTAAATGCGTGAATTTGTGTGCAATATTTTAAAAAATTTGCTGCACGGTAATTATAAACTGCTGCGCGGCGTCGGTCATATATCTGCGCCGCCACACATCCGCGCAGCTTAAAGGGAACATTGGTGCGGACCCTTCCAAATTAAAATTTTATTTTGGTGTGATCCCCTCATAGCTATTTTTAGAATTGTAGCGGCTGTTAACCCGGGAAAGCTTACTTTGAGGACCCCTGTAGTACTTGATTTGACTGAGTGGAATGGTAACATCCGACATGTTCATCTATGGTGTGCACTCGTGGATACACTCTCATTTTCTCAAGTAATTACGGAAGTGGAGATGCGCCGTGATATAAATCATTGTTGGGACGAAACAGAGCCGCCATCTTGAAAGAGCCTCTTTCATTACGGCGTCGACCGCGTTCTCGTCTGCCGTGTAATCAAAGTTGATTGCGTCCCCTGTTCTGTCACGTACTCATTCAATTACAGTTACAGTTATCCCGGTGTATTCAGACCACTGCCTCACCCATCCACACACACCAAAAATTAAATACTACATTAGTCTAATGTATAGTAACAGTCCAGTACCGCACTGAAATTATCCGTTCATTTATTTATTTATTTTTAAAGATATTGATCGATCATCTGACCTGTCTCGTTATCCGGTTTTGAAAGGTCGTTAGATGGAGTCATGGGGTGGGGTGGGAGAAGGGTACATTGCTGAATATTTATTGCTGCACCAATGTAGGGATCGATGATTTCAGTTCAAAGACTTTGTACTACGAATCAAATTCGTGATTTAAACGAACACCTCTGATTGTAAAATTAAATGCTACCATCGATATATATGATTCACCATAAATTAGGAGAAGCACAAGACGACGCGAGCAAGCAAGCATGACGAATAACCCTCACAATCACAGTTTATGGTTGGCAAGCGAGAGTGGTGCAGGGGGGGCCTGTAGCTCAACCGCAGTGCGCATGTCTCGAGACCAACAATACGTCTTGCGTTCACTCGCGTTGTTCTAATTTCATCGTGCTGCTGTTTGTATCCTTTCTTACCCACCCCTTTCTTTGCACTATCTATGAGCAAGTATGCGGCGTATGCTACGCTGCGGGTCGTATCTAGTTGAACAATATTACACCTTAAGATTTTATCAATAAACATCCCCATAACAAATTATTTAAACGAGTAAAGATCCTTTTAATAACATATTTATAAAAAAATTAGATAACAACCGCATTGCACGATCTTGACCAAATAGAAGATTCCTGTATCACAGTCAAGGCTAATCTGACTTAGATGTTAGGATACACGCTAAAATGTCATTAACTATACTCTTTACTCTTTACTCTTTAGCATGCTCCATACTCTTTACTCTTTAGCATGCTCCGACCACACCCCCACCCAACCATCTCCTCTCTCTCATCCTGCGTTTACACGATAACGTCACTAATTGTGTATTCTTCAACACATGTAGCATTTGTTAAGTGTAACTTCCGAGACTAACACACTGCTTGGAGCCTCCCTCCCTCTCAATTTAATTCCTGGAACAGTGGCGTAGCTAGCGGTCCGCCCCGGGCGGCACACATTTTGGGGGCGGCATTTGGGGGCATTTGAAAAGTACAGCCCTTTCTGACAACCACCTTTTTTCTTTTGAAAGAGGAACACCCGGGTGAAAATAAAATATTCGTACTTTCAAGTCGTAATTCACGGATTCTCACAACATTTTTTTTATTACATATTGTTTGCTATAACTAACGCATAATAGTTAAGAAATTTAAAATTGGTAAAAAAATTGTATCGATTTGTTTTGAAATTAAGCGGTATACATCACAGATGACACTTTTATAAGAAAACAACACGAAGAACACATCACCGCTGGACCGAATATACTATTAATATCGCCGTGACAGTTATTGCGTGGATTTTTTGACATGCACAGAATGATACGCGAACAAGAACATACATGGCATGGTGGTTCAAATATTGTGTTTAACTTGCAAGTAGTAATTTATATTACTGTTTCAATTTTCAGAAAATTATTCTAAGGTAATTTATTAAAATTTAATTATTTTTCTTTTGTATTATTTTTTTTCCATTTAAGTAGCACAAACAAAATTTGTGTGTTTATTCGTCTAAAAAATGTTACGCCTATCCTATTAAAGTAATGATTAGATAGTTTGAATTAGTCTATTTTACTGAAAATTGTTACGATTGTTGTTTTTTTTCTCTCCAAATTTTGCATAATGGCAATAATGGTGAAAGTTTGTTAAGATCGTGGATGGTGTATTCACAATTGAAGAAAATTATATATTGTTTTTGCTGTTTACTGTTTGATGATCTTTTCCAATCAAATTTTAACACGGAAAATGGTTTTAACTAATAGTGGAAATTTAATCTCAAAATAAGTCAACACGAGTTGAGTCTACTGCACATTCGATCATTTTCCCAATGGAAGGAATTAGAAGAATTGGACAAGGCGCAATTTTTGATACACGGCAACAACAGAATATTGATAAAGAAATAAGGAAAAAAATGATAGAAAATTCTCACAATACTTGATAAAATTAGATTCTTAGCAAAACAAAATTTGGCGTTGAGGGGTCATCGTGAAAGTTTTCATGAGGAAGACATTAATTCAGTTTAAAATAAGAGGAAATTTTCTAGAATTTGTTGACTAAGTACGACCCAGTCTTATGTAAACATTTATTACAAATTAAGTTGGGTAATAAATATAGTGTCTTCTATTTGTCGAAAATAATTCAACATGAATTCATAGAGTGAGAAAAACAATAATGGACCAAATAAAGCAAGCTAAAAACTTTTGTATGATATTTGACAGAACTCCAGATATTTTCCACAAAGATTAAACTAGTCAACTTAAAAGATACGTAGTTATTGATGTCAGCGAAGTTAAAGTTGTAGAATCGTTTATCTACTTTGTAGAAAATAATTGAAAACTGCTAAGGAAATCACAAATATGATTTTAAAGATATTAGAAAATGTTTAAACACAAAAAATTGCAGAGGAAAGGCTTACGATAATGCTCCCGTCAGACTTTGTAGCATGCAAAAATCATTCTTTAAACCTGGCATGTTTACATGCAGCTTGTACTGCTATTGATTCCTTAACATTTTTGGAACTATCGAAAAGTTGTTTTCATTTTTTAAATTCTTCCACGCGTCAATGGGATGCTCAAAATACCTTCAAATAAAAGGCGTAAATGTTCACCAATGCCATATAAAAATAAATTCTTTGCAAACCCTTTCATGGAACAAAGAGATGTGCTAATACAAAAAGCTGATATAGCAGCCAAAAGAATATGTGAAGAGATGAAGACATCGACTGAACGCCGAGTTAGAAGGGAAAAACACATGAGTGAGGAAAATTCACAATCAGTTGTCCTATCTTTAGAACATGAAGTACAACGAGAAATGTTTTAATCCATGGATCGAATTATAAAGGAATTAAAAGAATGTTTTGATGAGTTGAATGACCTTGTAAGAAAATATTCGTGTATAATCCCACATTAACTTACTAAATGAAGAAATTGAATGTCAAATAAATGATTTTATTGACATTGATAAAGAACAGTTCCATATTGAAAGAAAAATGATCCAGGTTTTATGGCTGTACCTACACTTCCAAAAGAGGCATTGCATTGGAAAAATGGAGGAAAAGGCCCACTTGATTTATTAAAATTTATTCAATAGTTTAGATTGGAAACTTCTGTACCCAACATTGTAATCTTGCTACGAATTTTATAAAAATTATTGTCATCAGTGTTGCTAGTTGTGAAAGGAGCTTCTCCAAACTGAAGTTGATAAAAAAATTATCTTTGTTCCACAATGAGTGTATAAACTAAGACTAAAAAATCGTGCAATATTGTCCATAGAACAAATTATAACAAATTATTTAAATTTTGATAGCATAATACACGATTTTTCTACTATGAAAGTTAGGAAAATAAATTTATAAATAATATGTTTACATACTAATGTACACAATTTGTTTATAAAAATAATAATTAATTCATAATTTTTTGGTGTAAATTTGGAATATGTTTGTCTCATTGGGGAACCTGCAACCTCAGTAACCTTTAAAAAAAAGTATCTTGTATTTTTTATAAAATATGTATTTTTAGGTATAACATCTTATTTGGCCTCCTTTATTGCCACTAACTTAAATATGGCATCCAATGGTAAAAATTTTCGCCACCTTCACTTTGTTTCAATTACAATTATTTATTTATGTTTATTACTTTATAAAAACTATGCCACCTACTGCATAAAAAGGGCGGCAAATTGGAGACCGCCCCGGGCGGCAAAAGGTCTAGCTACGCCACTGTCCTGGAATAAAACAATTGGAAAGCCAAAGTATACAACACAAGTGATTTATATCTATAATATTTATCTACATGTATTTCTATATATCTTTGTCTTATCTATGTATCTATTTCTATATGGTAGATAGCTTAAACTTTAACAATATCTGTCAAGATAAATTTAGGTGATGTTATAATGTAATATAAGTAATCATAGCAAGAAATGTGAGTTAAAGTATTAACTGACATTCAGCGATATAAAGTTGTTCCCATATTTCCACCAATTACTTTTAGATTCAGGCCATGCCAAAAAGATATTAGAGCAGGAAGACTTGACGTGTGCAAACTTCAGAGGGTGCTATCATCTTAATAATTCATTTTTATTTGACCGTAACGGTGATGATGCCTAATTATCTGACCAATCGGAGGCGTAGCAAGGATATTTTGCGCCCGGGAAAAACTATAAAATTGTACCCCCCCCCCTTTTTTTTTAAATTAAAAAAATATCTTAGCATTGTTCAAGTATTATCATGTGACATTGTAAACCTAATTTTCTGCCTTGGCAACCTGGACATATGTACCCATGCATTCCCCTCCCTTTGCTACGCCACTGGGATCAAATATTCCAAATTCCTTATAGTATATATCCGTTAATCAAGATGTGAGTACTTTTTAGTTTCCCGAAACAATATGATTGGAAATTTAACATCTTTTCCATATTTCCCTACTAGACACGCGAGTTACCGTATATCTAAATGCTTTTAGTATCTCATGTTATAGTTATAAGTCATGTTATTTCTCAAGACTCCTCCCCTTGTGTGTACAGTCCTCATGGCACCAAAAGCCTGTACTTGTTTTGACGCAACTGAATGAAATATTAATACCGGCAAGTGGACACACTCGTCTTTTATTATCGTTTATTGATATGTCATTGTATCCCATGGGTCGTTTGCCGATGCTTCTGCCTGCAATGGGAAAGCTTGTGAAATTTGAAATCAATGTTTAGTTGTACCGAGGGACGGAATATATACACAGGGCTAAGGGTAATTTAAGCACCTGACCTAAATCATTCGGCACATCTATAGATATCCATATATGTATCCATCCATCCATCAATCCATCCATCCACCCATCCATCCAATCAATCAATCCATCCATCCAATAATCCATCCATCAATCCATCCACCCATCCAATCAATCAATCCATCCATCCAATAATCCATGCATTCGTCCGTCCGTCAGTCAGTCTGTCTATCTGTCAGTCTGTCTGCCTGCCTGCCCGTCGGTCTATCTTTCTATTTATCTAATCTATCTATCTATCTATCTATCTAATCTATCTATCTAATCTATCTATCTATCTATCTATCTATCTATCTATCTATCTATCTATCTATCTATCTATCTATCTATCTATCTATCTATCTATCTATCTATCTATCTATCTATCTATCTATCTATCTATCTATCTATCTATCTATCTATCTATCTATCTATCTATCTATCTATCTATCTATCTATCTATCTATCTATCTATCTATCTATCTATCTATCTATCTATCTATCTATCTATCTATCTATCTATCTATCTATCTATCTATCTATCTATCTATCTATCTATCTATCTATCTATCTATCTATCTATCTATCTATCTATCTATCTATCTATCTATCTATCTATCTATCTATCTATCTATCTATCTATCTATCTATCTATCTATCTATCTATCTATCTATCTATCTATCTATCTATCTATCTATCTATCTATCTATCTATCTATCTATCTATCTATCTATCTATCTATCTATCTATTATCTATCTATCTATCTATCTATCTATCTATCTATCTATCTATCTATCTATCTATCTATCTATCTATCTATCTATCTATCTATCTATCTATCTATCTATCTATCTATCTATCTATCTATCTATCTATCTATCTATCTATCTATCTATCTATCTATCTATCTATCTATCTATCTATCTATCTATCTATCTATCTATCTATCTATCTATCTATCTATCTATCTATCTATCTATCTATCTATCTATCTATCTATCTATCTATCTATCTATCTATCTATCTATCTATCTATCTATCTATCTATCTATCTATCTATCTATCTATCTATCTATCTATCTATCTATCTATCTATCTATCTATCTATCTATCTATCTATCTATCTATCTATCTATCTATCTATCTATCTATCTATCTATCTATCTATCTATCTATCTATCTATCTATCTATCTATCTATCTATCTATCTATCTATCTATCTATCTATCTATCTATCTATCTATCTATCTATCTATCTATCCATCTATCCATCTATCCATCTGTCCATCTGTCCATCTGTCCATCTGTCCATCTGTCCATCTGTCCATCTGTCCATCCGTCCATCCGTCCATCCGTCCATCCGTCCATCCGTCCATCCGTCCATCCGTCCATCCGTCCATCCGTCCATCCGTCCATCCGTCCATCCGTCCATCCGTCCATCCGTCCATCCGTCCATCCGTCCATCCGTCCATCCGTCCATCCGTCCATCCGTCCATCCGTCCATCCGTCCATCCGTCCATCCGTCCATCCGTCCATCCGTCCATCCGTCCATCCGTCCATCCGTCCATCCGTCCATCCGTCCATCCGTCCATCCGTCCATCCGTCCATCCGTCCATCCGTCCATCCGTCCATCCGTCCATCCGTCCATCCGTCCATCCGTCCATCCGTCCATCCGTCCATCCGTCCATCCGTCCATCCGTCCATCCGTCCATCCGTCCATCCGTCCATCCGTCCATCCGTCCATCCGTCCATCCGTCCATCCGTCCATCCGTCCATCCGTCCATCCGTCGATCCGTCGATCCGTCCATCCGTCCATCCGTCCATCTATCGATCCGTCCATCCGTCCATCCGTCCGTCCGTCCGTCCGTCTGTCCGTCTGTCTGTCTGTCTGTCGGTCTGTCGGTCTGTCGGTCTGTCGGTCTGTCTGTCTGTCTGTATGTCCGTCCGTCTGTCTGTCTGTCCGTCTGTCTGTCCGTCTGTCTGTCCGTCTGTCTGGTCTGTCTGTCTGTCTATTCGTCTGTCTGTCTGTCTATTGGCAGCGGCGTATCAAGAATTAGTGCCGCATAGAGAGGACGACATTTTTTGCCGCCTTCTTCAATGGAAACCCCACACCCCTTAAAACTCTGCTGTTGGACGAAAACGCCGCCCCACAAAGGTCCTGTCTCCTGTCCCTCTCCCCACACCAGCACCCCCTTCATCTGTTTATTGTTACAAATATATATCTTCTATACATATAAGACGCATTGGTTATCTGTCTGTCTGTCTGTTACCTAATAACTCAAGATCCAGACAACCAAATAACGTGAAATTTAGTACACATACACTCAATGACACGAGAAAGGTTCTTAAACAGGTTTCGTTCAATATATATAAGATGCTGGGGGCCGGAGGCCCAAAGTGTACTTTTTTCCTTTTATGAGCTCTATAAAAAATCAAAAGAATTATCCTATTTCCCGTGTAGGTAGAAGCATGAAACTTTCGGTGGTTGTTAAGTATCATTTGGCGATGGTAACAGCTCAAAAAATTATATAAATTATCACTCAGTCTCTTGGGATTGCTGGTATAGACTTGCAGACACCATGCTTTTCTCATGGACAGTTATATGTGGCCTGCTCCAGAGTTGGCAAAGAGGAAAATCTTTTTGTACACACTCCAAATGGAACTGCCAAAAATGTTGTTTTATCACATTGCTTTAAGTTAAATGTACCCTTTTATTGCATGCAAATAAACAGTTTGTACGCTTCTACAGAAAACCTTATTTTAAACCCGGGAAAGCCGGGTACTTGCCCCTAGATATATATCTATTATTATAGATAGATTTACCCTCAATTATGACTGACTCACGTCTAACACTAAGGGAGATCACTCTGCTTTTTTTAAAAATTGAAAATATAGAATTAAAAATCATAATCATTTTGGTTTCCAGAATAACATTAACCAAACAACGCACGAAACTTTGACGTCAGCATTTGTGTTGTAAACAGTGCTGACTGACTCAAAGGGTTATTTTTTGGTGCAGTAATTGACAGTAATTCGGCGTGCTGCTTTCTGAAAGTAGTTAAAAAATCGTGTGGTGAAGTAATATTATATAGAATCTAATCATTTTTGACGCAAGTTTTCAAAATGAATACATTTCAGCTGAAATCTATTAATTTTGAAAAAATACACATCGGAATAATAAATAATGTAATACAGAATTTTTATTTATTTTTATTTGATTCACTTATTATCATATTGAACAATTTTATGCGGAACGTTCAAAAAGTGTTATTTTTGGTGCAATAATTTTATTATGTTGATCGCACGCAGCGCCACCTAACAGCATTACAAATTTCCCAGCGCCACCTAGTTACATCCATACATACAGACAACGGGAATTATGTATATTGATACTTTGTGTACATTTCAGGAATATTTTGTATTTATCATACAAGGATAAGTTACTTGGGCTTTTGACCAGAAAAAAAGTGGGCGCCTTAGGTGCCCTACAACCCCTATTATAAAATACTTTGTGTACATTTCAGGAAGTTTAATATTACGTTTTTATCATACAAGGACAAGTTAATTGGGCTTTTGAAAAAAGTGGGTGCCGTAGGCGCCCTAAAAAAAGTGGGCACCACAGGCGCCACGCGCAGCACAACCTAGCATATATATAATATATATATATTTATGCATAAAATTAAATTTCCCTGAAGGACGTCACGACCAGCGTTTAAATTAAAGGCTGATCATTACCGACGTCATTAGAAATTATCTTAAGATAACAAGTAATCGTTGATGACGTCAGAGACAAGATTTGTTGGAGATCGATACGTTTCTTTGTTTTTGCCGACGCCAGAATGCGATTACTGAATATGAATTAATCATTTGACACTGTCAACAAAGACTCTAAATCTTTGTCCGTTGACATGAAGAGATTGTTGAATTAATTATGATCAAAGGTTTCACGTTGTCCTCGTGTACATTCTCAGCAAGTTTCATAAATATTCTAGTGTAGTTCACCTCAACTAAAGTTAATAAATATTCTAGTGTGGTTCACCTCAACTAAAGTTAATAAATATTCTAGTGTGATTCACCTCAACTAAAGTTCATAAATATTCTAGTGTGGTTCACCTCAACTTAAGTTCATAAATATTCTAGTGTGGTTCACCTCAACTAAAGTTCATAAATATTCTAGTGTGATTCACCTCAACTAAAGTTAATAAATATTCTAGTGTGGTTCACCTCAACTAAAGTTCATAAATATTCTAGTGTGGTTCACCTCAACTAAAGTTCATAAATATTCTAGGGTGGTTCACCTCAACTAAAGTTTATAAATATTCTAGTGTGGTTCACCTCAACTAAAGTTTATAAATATTCTAGTGTGGTTCACCTCAACTAAAGTTCATAAATATTCTAGTGTGATTCACCTCAACTAAAGTTCATAAATATTCTAGTGTGGTTCACCTCAACTAAAGTTCATAAATATTCTAGTGTGATTCACCTCAACTAAAGTTCATAAATATTCTAGTGTGGTTCACCTCAACTAAAGTTCATAAATATTCTAGTGTGGTTCACCTCAACTAAAGTTCATAAATATTCTAGTGTGGTTCACCTCAACTAAAGTTCATAAATATTCTAGTGTGATTCACCTCAACTAAAGTTCATAAATATTCTAGTGTGGTTCACCTCAACTAAAGTTAATAAATATTCTAGTGTGGTTCAACTCAACATAAAGTTCATAAATATTCTAGTGTGATTCACCTCAACTAAAGTTCATAAATATTCTAGTGTGGTTCACCTCAACTAAAGTTCATAAATATTCTAGTGTGGTTCACCTCAACTAAAGTTCATAAATATTCTAGTGTGATTCACCTCAACTAAAGTTCAAAAATATTCTAGTGTGATTCACCTCAACTAAAGTTAATAAATATTCTAGTGTGATTCACCTCAACTAAACTTCATAAATATTCTAGTGTGATTCACCTCAACTAAAGTTCATAAATATGCTAGTGTGATTCACCTCAACTAAAGTTCATAAATATTCTAGTGTGATTCACCTCAACTAAAGTTCATAAATATTCTAGTGTGATTCACCTCAACTAAAGTTCATACATATTCTAGTGTGATTCACCTCAACTAAAGTTCATAAATATTCTAGTGTGATTCACCTCAACTAAAGTTCATAAATATTCTAGTGTGATTCACCTCAACTAAAGTTCATAAATATTCTAGTGTGATTGACCTCAACTAAAGTTCATAAATATTCTAGTGTAGTTCCCCTCAACTAAAGTTCATAAATATTCTAGTGTGGTTCACCTCAACTTAAGTTCATAAATATTCTAGTGTGGTTCACCTCAACTAAAGTTCATAAATATTCTAGTGTGGTTCACCTAAACTAAACTTCATAAATATTCTAGTGTGGTTCACCTCAACTTAAGCTCATAAATATTCTAATGTGATTCACCTCAACTAAAGTTCATAAATATTCTAGTGTGATTCACCTCCACTAAAGTTAATAAATATTCTAGTGTGATTCACCTCAACTAAAGTTCATAAATATTCTAGTGTGGTTCACCTCAACTAAACTTCATAAATATTCTAGTGTGATTCACCTCAACTAAAGTTCATAAATATTCTAGTGTGATTCACCTCAACTAAAGTTCATAAATATTCTAGTGTGATTCACCTCAACTAAAGTTCATAAATATTCTAGTGTGATTCACCTCAACTAAAGTTCATAAATATTCTAGTGTGATTGACCTCAACTAAAGTTCATAAATATTCTAGTGTGATTCACCTCAACTAAAGTTCATAAATATTCTAGTGTGATTCACCTCAACTAAACTTCATAAATATTCTAGTGTGATTCACCTCAACTAAAGTTCATAAATATTCTAGTGTGATTCACCTCAACTAAAGTTCATAAATATTCTAGTGTGGTTCACCTCAACTAAACTTCATAAAATTCTAGTGTGGTTCACCTCAACTAAAGTTCATAAATATTCTAGTGTGATTCGCCTCAACCAAAGTTCATAAATTTCACGTGAAGCTAAACTTGAAAAATAAAAGGTGGGCAATGGCGTCATTAGAACGATTGTGAAACCTTTGAGTCGGGAAAGGGCATGAAATTAGGGCTTCGGAAATTAACGATTAATTTCTCGATTAATCGTAAATTTTTTTTAATGATTAAATTTTTTTTAACGAATAATCGTCACATCATTTAATTTTTTTATTTAAAAATTAAAAAAAAACATTTTTAAAAAATAAAAATAAAAAAATAGTGGTCGATAAATAATAACAAATTTCCTGACGATTACACGAACATTTTGGTTTTAAACTATTGACTGACAGTAATGTTCAAAATGTCGATAAATTTTGCCGACCATGGTTCTAACACTTCGCCTACTTATCAAACCAAATGAAAAGCGTATTATTAAGCTAATCGCAGTAATGGAGTCTGGCTCATAGACAGAAAATGACGACAGCTCTTCTGATGAATTACTGTGTTAAAAAATGGAGATGAAAGTTCCTGAATTCATTAACCCTCTACAATGGTGGAAACTTAATGAACACCGATATCCGATAATGTCATTCATTGCCAAGACCGTTTTGTGCATACCAGTTACCTCAGTTCCATGGGAATGATTGTTCAGCTCGGCTGGTTATATTGCCAATTAGACCCGCTCATCACTTGAACCAAATAATGTCAACACACTTGTCTTTTTGCGTAGTTGGTTAAAATATGAAATATAAATAGAAGTAAAAAAAAAGATTTTTAAAAACCACGTTTTTTTAAGCGGACTAAAAAGTAAAAAAATAATTTAAAACTTATAAGTTCAAGTACTTTCATTTAATATGACTAAAAACGTGGGGAGGGTGTTTGGTATAAAAATTAAAGATTTCTAATTTAGAAGGCAAAAGAGAGATCTATAAGTGAGAGTATGAGTGAGCTGCATATGTTAAACCTCATAAGCGCCCGCCCCACGTTTTTAGTCATATTAAATCAAAGTACTTGAACTAATAAGTTTTAAATTATTTATTTCTTCTTAGTCCGCTTAAAAAAACGTGGTTTTTAAAAATCTTTTTTTTCCTACTTCTTTTATTTTATTCTTTTTAGTCCACTTATAACAACCTGGTTTTTAAAATATTTTTTAACCTCTATTTATTTTACCAAACACCTCACACGCGCCCGCCCAACGTTTTAAAAACATTGTGATGTGGTCACGGGGTGAACTCACGGATGTCAACAAAAGCAGACGGTACAGATTCTTATATATAGACTATAGATAAACTAAAAAGTTCAATAATTTAATAACGGTACATTTGATCGATCTGAAATTTTGATACAATGCATTTGTCATCCAAGATCTATCTGTGGTAAAATTTTCAGATCTCTAGGACCATCAGAAGTGGTTCAATTTTACGTTGGCAGATTTGAAAAAAATCTTGGACAAACAGGAACGAAAGCGAGTTAATAAATAAAGGTAAAAAAATGATTTTTAAAAACCACGTTTTTACAAGCGGACTAAAAAGAAGAAAATAATTTTAAAACTTGTAAGTTCAAGTTCTTTTGATTTAATATGACTAAAAACGTGGGGCGGGCGCTTATGAGGTTTAACATATGCAGCTCACTCATACTCTCACTTATTGATCTCTCTTTTGCCTTCTAAATTAGAAATCTTTAAATTTTATACCAAACACCCGCCCCACGTTTTTAGTCATATTAAATTAAAGTACTTGAACTTACAAGTTTTAAATTATTTTCTTCTTTTTAGTCCGCTTGTAAAAACGTGGTTTTTAACAATCATTTTTTTACCTTTATTTATTTTATTCTTTTTAGTCCACTAATAAAAACTTGGTTTTTAACAATATTTTTTTACCTCTATTTATTTTACCAAACACCTCACAAACACCCGCCCAACGTTTTAAAAACATTGTGATGTGGTCACGGGGGGAACTCACGGATGTCAACAAAAGCCGACGGTACAGATGCATATATATAGGCAGGCTATAGATAAACTAAAAAGTTCAGTAATCTAATAACGGTACATTCGATCGATCTGAAATTTTAATACAATGCATTGTCATCCAAGATCTCTCTGTGGTAAAATTTTCAGATCTCTAGGACCATCAGAAGTGGTTCAATTTTACGTTGGCAGATATGAAAAAACCTTGGACAAACAATGCCACACCAACGAAAGCGAGTTAATAAAAACGTGGTAATAAAACGTGGTTAATAAAGGAGACATTTCAGTGTTATTTAGATTTTCATCAAGAACGTTTAATAAGGGCTACTTATGACATCATAAATTTTAATTTTTGGCTTTAATCGGTAATTAATCGTTAACAGCCCTACAGGAAATATAACGGATTTAGCGACACTCGTGGTATAATAAATATGATTCCGAGTCAAGGCTCAAAGTGAACGCTTCTTCCTGCCACCAAACATCTGACTCATCAAAGCTTTAAGTCTTATCTGATAGCACCCGTCGCCGGTCCATTTCAGCGCCACCCATCTCATCACCACGTCCCCCCTCCCCCACCCCCGTCGGACAAAAGCTTGGTTCCTATTGTTGCCTGGTCAGCTGTTCACTTATTACATTTATCGACCCGCGTTGAGCAGCGCAACGCATGACATTCCGCTCGTTGGTGGCCTGGTTTTAGCTCCAGCCAAAAATCTTAATCTCCCTGGATTCCACGGTACACAGTGTCAGCATGGGCCAGTGAATGTAACACCCGCCAAATCTCATTCTCCAAGAATTCTGCGACATTGCCCGCTGGATGATACACCAGCCAAAATCTCATTGGCGTGGGGCGTTGGAAGGAACAGTGCAAACATGACCCTCTTGGAAACAACAGCCGTGGGATTTCCCCACTCGGGACGTTCTGCTTCAGACTTGGGTTTATCAAGGGCACATGGTTTCTCAGAAAAGCAATTGCTGACTGGCTCTGAAACCAGCCACATTTTTAGAGAAAACATCTTCATTTACAAAAGCGTCTGAATGAGTAGAGTCTACATTTTGTACGTGTTTGTTTAAAAAGTGTTACCGAATTAGCTCGGGTGAGATTGGTAAATGAAACAATTTTATTTTTACTTGTGTCTCATTTTGGATTCAAATATCTGCTCTAAAAGCCCCAAGCAAAAAAAAATAAAAAAAAATAATTGTCAATTAAAATTTCCCCTTTTCCCTTTTTGTACCTTATTTTTTGGTTTTGGGTTGGGTGTAGTAGAGGGGCAGACGATGTCCGACTAATCGGAAGAGATTTTAGATTGACCACCTAAAAATTCAGCACAATAGATACCTGTCGGGTATAGAATGACGTCGACTATTTGTATATCTCTTAAATAGTTGCCTTACGTTCAGTTGTGCCAACAAACCATGTTAGAAGAATAGTCGAATTCGAACACTTCATTCATGTTAACCAGATATAAACGCCCAACATCTCTCAGTGGCCGATAGGAATCTCAACTAATGAAATCTGTCTGACTGGTCGTGGTTATGATATTCTATAGTGCCATCTCCCCGCTATATATAGCTATGGTAATCAAACAGACAATGGTTTGGTTCTTGTCAGTGTTATAGATATTTAGATAAAGTGTATTTGAATTTTTCAAATGTTTAAAAATATTATTTGAACATTAAAACAACAACATTTTGATAGAAAGACCTGAAGTTAACAACTAATATAACAAAGAGGACAGAAACTGCTGATAACAAAACACTTGGTAGATCGACATCTTAAACGAGCTTTGCCTCTGGGACATAATAATCCCCCCCCCCAACACAGTTAAAATGATTTATAAATTGTTTATTAACCACTTATGTGCAGAAATTATTATTACTGGTAAATTATCGTTACGCATATCAGACCGCCATCTTTGTTTATATGCAGGCGTCTGAAGCACTACAATTAAACCCAACCCTAACCCTAAATTCTTTAATACCTGCCATTTTTGAAAAATTCACTTTTAACAATTTTAAAACTAAACCAATCTAGCACAAATACAGTTTCCAACCTAGCAATGGTACCGTCTTCGACGCGGCCGCCATCTTTGATCCGACTGCGCGGGGCCCCTGGCTGCAATTCAAACTGGGGCCCTATCCAGCCAGCGTCCCTTTAAATAAAATGATTGCTAGCAGCTTATAAAAGACTGTAACTTGTAGCTAAATAGTCCTTTGGTTCCTTGCTCATTTAATTTGTCTGTATTCCGGGATCGGATTCATCAAAAAACCGAACACGAAGAAATAACTGTTTGCCAGGAAACTAAAATTGAGTGTAAAAAAGTAATTAAAAAAAACATTTGAAAAAAAAATATTCCCCCACTGGGAATCGAACCAGCTATCGCTTACGCTACAAGCCAACATACTGCCACAAGACCACAAGATCCCGAGGAAAGGTCAAATTTAAAAGATATAAATACTATGCATTAATATTTTCTCTCATTGAGCCTATCAAATGTTTTTCTTTTACTGACACTATTGGCGGGTCCGAATAGCAATCGGATTAATAGATACGATTTTATTATAAACTCTAGATTTTATTCATTTATTTAATTTATGATATTTTTAGGGATTCATGCAAACATTTGTCCACCTTTATTATGAAATATACTAAATTTGGGGGCCCCTAAATTATCGGGGGGCCCCTGGCTTTAGCCCGTTCAGCCCCCCTCTTAATCCGCCATAGACTTCCGGTTATAATTTATTACTTTGCTTCATATTTACAGCTGGTCTCAAACTCTGGGCCTCGCTACTCTTTTTGAACATGTTACACAATTTTAACAGAAAAATTAACAATAAAAATTACGTAAAAACATTGAGTAATAAGTAATAATACATTTTTTAATTATTCATTTATTTTTTTGAAGAAGGGGAAAATAAAGGAGTAAAAAATAAGCACCAGTGGAAGGGAAATTTCAAAATTCCTTCTCATATTACAATTATTTCCCCGTTTCGTCAGTCACACCCGTTCTGATTTGCGCGCCCTTGGCGTGACCCTTCACTCGTTCATCGTCTGGCACCACATTACACTGAGTAACATCCCCCCCCCCAAACCCAGCACCATCCCCAAGACATGTTGAACAATTTCTCATTGGGTTGAAAGTTCCTTTGTGCGTGGCTTCAATCTAATTCCCTCCAATGAAGTAAGTGTTAATTCGATGGTCTGTCCGTGTGCCCGACTGATTTTTTTCTCGAGTGTCCTCAAATTGTGACAACTGACACCATCCAGAAACAGCCGGTGATATTATTCATGAATAATTACCAGAAATTATAAAAACGAATTTAAAGTAATTTTCTATGTATGACAGTTTTTAACCAGATAAGGGAAATGGTGATGGTAGTGGTGTTATATATATGTGTGTGTGTGTGTGGTTGTGTTTTTGTGAATGAAGTAACTACTAAGCTTCAGAATGAAACAAATAAAGAGATATATTTTGAATAAAAAAAAATTCATTTAACAGAAGCCTTTAAATTTATTAAGTTGCTAAAATTAAATGTCAGACAACAGTCTGAAAAGTTGAACTGTAAATATAATTTTAAAAAATTTAAGGCTAAATTGTATTTTACTCTTAGCGAACATCAAACGCTATTCCTAATCTTTGTAATCCCCCAAATGCCATGTAATTGCACATATAGTTTGTCAAGCAAATTGTTTGCTGTTCTAGTTGTTCAGCACAAAGTAGTCTATCCTCAGAAAACAAAGACAGCGAAATTATTTCACGCCTGTTTATTTACTTTAAAAAAAACTTCAATGGATGAACTCCACAAATAAAATAATTTATCGTCTCAAACGTGAACTTTAAACATGCCCGTAAATCAGGAACGGATAGATTGAGAAACAGACAAACTGCTCAAATAACACGTTCCACGAAGTTAAACTCTATAAAGGTTGGTCCACACCTCTCAAATGCTCGTGAGCATTTGATCAAACATCACACGAACGCACTATAAAATACGCCAAAATTGGCGTATTTTATAGTGCGTTCGTGTGATGTTTGATCAAATGCTCGCGAGCATTTGAGAGGTGTGGACCAACCTTAAATGGAATTTCAGAGACTTTAGAATGAGTTCTGAAGGGTTTAGAAAAAAAAATTCCACTAAACATTTATTATTATTTTATTTTTGCAAGTTGATAAAAGTTGTTAACACGTGTCTGTGCACTCTCGCGCATCCCCCTCTTTCACCCTTTTCCTCATCCCTTCTTCTCTCACACCCTGCTCTCTTACCTCCTCTCTCACCATTCTCTCTCTCACCATTTTCTCTCACCCTTCACTTTTTCTTGCCCTTCTCTCCCCCCCCCCTCAATTTTTTTTAGAGGCTGACCGAATTTCCTTAATTGTGCAGAAAGTTGTCAAATGATAATAATTGGTCCAGTTAAGAAAGATAGATACGATTTAATTATCGGATGAATTTCGTCTTTTTAAAACAATAGTGATTTAGATCTTTGGTCGTTTTCCAGGGGTCAGAATGTCACTGTGTTCTGTCTGCTGATCGGCTATCGGATATTCACTATGGCCCAGACGTTTAGCTGTCATGGGCTGATATATTAGAGTTCCCCTGGGAACACTGCTCACAGCTTCATGATGGCTTATTCATCTAATATTTCAAAAAATAAAATTACAATTAGACTTTGGCAAAGATTGATATAGTTTAAAACAATAACGAACTGAATGGTATAAAGTTATCTATAAAAACGTTAAAATAAAAGTTATAAAAACTCGAATAAGTATTTAAGCGCAATTTCCAAAAGGTCAATTCTACACACAATGTCAATGTTCTTCTTGTTATCAAGAACAAATCGTCGCATATTTTCTCTATGACGTCATATCCCCTCAAACTGCTTCACACCAAGAAGGTGTCAATATAATTGACACCACACAACAGTGTCTAACATTAGCATTCACAAAGCGGGAAAACCCCATTAAACTTTCATTCTAGATGACATTAAAATTCACTTCAAATCAATAATTCTGAAGCTAAACAAAACAATTGCTTTCTACAAATTGCTGCAAAAATTACGGGAGTCGAACAAAATGAGATTTTTCAAAAAATCCTTCTCCAACATTGTTCTAAATATTATAAGCTATTGTTTGGCGTTTGTTTCAACCCGATAGCCGATAGATGTTATGGTGGGCGAGAAATTGACATTATAATGATATTTTTTCGTTTTTAAAAATTTTCCTGGAAATCCAGTAAACCTTATCGGTATTTTTTGGCCGTTGCACATCCTTGGGACCTCCTTAGCATATTTGCAAAAGACAAATTGGGGTATGGTTCAGGAGGAGTTGCATGTGCAAGCTTGAACAATACACAGACATTTCAAATGTATAAACACAATTCCCAATGAAAATTGCGTTAAAAATAAGTTTGGGAAATCCTAGGTTTTATTCGATTCATTCATTCGTGTCATTTACTTTGATTACAATTAAAAATCTAGTAGATGTTCGCACTGACAAATGTAAATAAGTTTTTGAAAAAAACGTAATTAAAAGTTAATGCTGGAATTATGTTTGATTTTTTTTTATTACCGTCTATTGTATTTGTTTTGTACTTACAAAAGGGGAGATAAATTTATTCTTCCCCGTCCCCTGGATTCTCTTGTATTGCTAATACAATTATGTTATTATGAGTATTGAGATTTTAAAAAATAATAACGTCCTTTATATGAAATTAAATCTTGTAGAGTAGAGGATTAGTAAAACGAAGGTCGCACTTCGACACCTAAAAATATGTCTTGTCCCATCCAGATGGATAATCATGAGGTTTTTTATTTGAAAAATATTTTTTATTACCTTTTCCATGGTTCCAAACTCTTCTTCTTAACAATTCGCTAACTTAAGGTTACATTTTACAGTCATAAATAATATAATATATATGGCTTACACAGTTTTAAAGTATTTGCTATAAACTAATGGGTGAAGATGCTCTGTAAATAGAGTAAGTGTATTGAGACTTGGATAGAAGTTACTGTTCATTTTAGTCGGTCGTATTTATTACTCGTTTGATTCAAGCGTTGATTTATTAGAATCTAATAATACTAGACGCCCCGCGGCGTAGCATACGCCGCAGACTTGCTTATGGAGAGGTCTTTTACCCCTTTAATGCACTTTTTAGGGCGCCTACGGCGCCGACCTTTTTAAAAAGCCCAACTAACTTGTCCTTGTTTGATCAATACGAAATATTAAACTTTCTGAAATGCACACAAAGTATTTTATAATAGGGGTAGGGCCTATGGCGCCCCCTTTGTTTTTTGATGTTATAATTAACCATCATCAAATCCTCTTTTTACATTGTTCCCCTTTTTACAAAATTAAAATATCAGCGAAAACAATGACGTCATATAATTTTTTTTACAGCGCATATTTAATTTGCACACCTTTTGATGCATCGGTGCAGTAATTTGGTGCGCTGCTTTCTAAAATTAGTATCTGTGCACATGCAGCTTCTTGTTGCCTCGCAGGGTCCGACCACGAAGAGAATTATATATATAGATTCCCAAATTATTTTTTTTACCCCACTTTGTGTGTGGTAAAACGGACGTTAAATGACGGTTGTTGTTTGAACTTGTAAAAGAAATTAGGTCGGGGCGTCATCTGAACAAGTATAGGTTCAGGGGAGTAACGCTTTACCCCAATGGGGTAAATTAAGCATCTAATTTGTATCCGACGGCATCATCTTGATGAAACATGATTTCTCGCTCGATCCCTTGTATTTTTCTTCAGAGAAATCGATACATCGCTTTTAGGAAATTGGACATTTCGATACCGGCTGTAAAACACGGCTACATTTTACGGGTTACTTTGTGCTCACTAGGGTTACATGGGTGATGGGTGATGGATCGCCCTGGGTAATTGATCTTTGTAGTCTGAGTATGTAAGCTATTCAGCAAGGATATGCATCGATAACGATAGTTTGTTGCATGTAATAAAGCCAATAACTGTTCAGTTTTGTCAAGATGTCCAACAGAGTATTCTCTTGCCAATTATATCACAAAATAATCGCAAATAAATGACGCTACCACCACACACAACGTAAAGAAATGGTAAGCTTCAATATGTTATTTCTACTTGCATTTCCATCTTGTTTGTTGCACGTTTCTAGCCCATTTGTTTCTGAGTTCCACGTGCAGTCATGACGTGGACGTGATAGTCTGAGTGCTCGAATTATTTCACTCAAATTAACGCAGCCGAACAGTTGAATGAACTACTGTGTGGATCCGTGACCTCACCATTAACAAACTAGGATCTATGGCAGGGGTCGGGGAACCATGGCTCACGAGCCAGATGTGGCTCTATAGATGGCTGGATCTGGCTCTCAGAACAAATGTTCCTTTATTTAAAAAAAAAGTTTATTCAGACTAAGTTGATCTACATATTAATTGCGAATATAAAACAGCACAAAAATGTTATTAAAAAGAATTCAGAGACATAATTATTGTACTTTGAGTGTTGAAATTAAACAAAATGCACACATTTACTTGAATTTTTAGTTTTAAACATAATGTATGGCTCTCTCAGAATTACATTAAAAATATGGGGTGTTAATGGCTCTCTCAGACAAAAAGTTTCACGACCCCTGATCTATGGGATATCATTCAGTCACCATTGAAACCATACTACGTTGCATAGAGAAACGTGCAATACATTAGTCAAGTCTAACGTGTAAAGTCCACTTTGTCTACTATGTCCGGCGTATCTCGTAACTGCTGTGTTTCCAGTATTATTAGAATGTCCAGTAAGTTTAGAATGTTCAGTATGTCTAGAATGTCCAGTATGTCTAGAATATCCAGTGTAACTGGAAATCCAAACACTATCAGTATTTTAAGTATATCCCGTGTGTCTAGAAAGTAAAGTATTTATTGTAAGCCCAGGATATTCAGGTTATCTAATATTTCCTACATAGTTATGTCCACAATTATCATGATATACCTCTTTTCAACAATGTTACAGTTTGTCCAGTATGTACGCGCGCTCCTTTTGAATCAGCTGCACCAAAATTATGGAACATTCTTCTGAAATATTTTAAAGAGTTACAACAAAGACACATTATAATTTTTAAAAAATTTAAGCCTTTAAAAAAAATAAATCGATAGAGTTTTCGATCATTAGAGCGCAACCAGCATGCTGGACTTGCATGGACTGTTGACGCTATCATCAGGATCATTAAAAGTCTAAGTAGTGTTTATATTTTAGGAGTTAAATACTCATTATAAAAAAATACTACCCCCTTATTTTCATCTTTGTCAAGTCAGATGGATAATGAAGCATCTTACAACGAATGGATGTCACACATCTGTATACAGATAATAAATACATTTACAAATCTGCTACACAATGTCCATAATTCGTTTCCTACAGAGGCGCGAAAAACTTTCTGTAACGAAAAATGTGATCAAGACAAGCTGCCCGACTGATACTTTGTTGGCAGAAACATTGACAATTTTAGTGCGTTAGACACACGTTTTATTTACAGGTCCACGCCTATTAACATGCATATCACACGAGACCTTCTTCGACCAAAGCCTAACTGTCAGTGTTATTGTCCTTTAAAATGCTTCTTTGCTGTTTGATTCTTTCCCGTACAAAATCTTTCATCGATTTTACGGACACGCGAAAATAAGAGAGAAGATAAAAACTTCAACTTATCGCTCGCTACTAGAAAATTTCAAAATATCGATTGTCGGTTGTTGATTTTGTGAACAATTGTAGTACTGGGTGTTTATGTGGAGTGGGGTGGGTGGGCACATTTCTGTTGATACGGGACGTTGTGTGCCTGGGATAGTTGTGTATGAGATATGGAGTGGTCCTGGGATTTGTTGTGTATGAGGGAGGGAGTGGTCCTGGGATTGTTGTGTATGAGGGACGGAGTGGTCCTGGAATTGTTGTGTATGAGGGATGGAGTGGTCTTGGAATTGTTGTGTATGAGGGACGGAGTGGTCTTGGAATTGTTGTGTATGAGGGATGGAGTTGTCCTGGGATAGTTGTGTATGAGGGATGGAGTGGTCCTCTGATTGTTGTGTATAAGGGACGGAGTCGTCCTGGGATTGTTGTGTATAAGGGATGGAGTGGTCCTGTGATTGTTGTGTATAAAGGACGGAGTGGTCTTGGGATTGTTGGAAGGAGAGTTCCAGGGATTGTTGTGTGTGAGGGACGGCGTGGTTCTGGGGCACTGATGAAGCGGCCCATGTTCTAAGGGTCTGATAAAACCAGGTAGCAGCTCTATTAGCTATTTAATTATGGAGATTTTGGATAGTGCCATAACAAATCTAATAGCAGTTCGAGAATGTCAATGGGAACTAGTGCTACTGAAAATGGGAACTAGTGCTACAGAAAATGGGAACTACTGCTACTGTTAACGGGAACTAGTGCTACTGAAAATGGGAACTAGTGCTACTGAAAATGGGAACTAGTACTACTGAAAATATGAACTAGTGCTACTGAAAATGAGAACTAGTGCTACAGAAAATGGGAACCAGTGCTACTGAAAATATGAACTAGTGCTACTGAAAATGAGAACTAGTGCTACAGAAAATGGGAACTAGTGTACTGTAAATGGGAACTAAAGGTACTGTTAATGGTATTAGTGCTACTGCCTATTGGAACTAGAAATACTATAGAGGCGAACTAGAGCTACGCGTAATGTTAACTAGTGCTCCTGTCAATGGAAAATGGATATTATGTCTTTGAGAATTATCGGAACTCATTTCAACTAAACTAAAATGGAAATTTTTGAATGGATTGTGTTAAATGTCAAAATAAATCAAAACCAGAAAATCAACAGAAATAGAAAACATTAACATTGATATGAAAAAAATTAACTCAAGTGCAAAAAACAACCCTCTTCCGTGACATATGAATACAAATATCTTCCGTGAGATATGAAAACAAATATCTTCCGTGAGATATGAAAACATAATTCTTCCATGAGATATGAAAATATAATGCTTCCATGAGATATGAAAACATAATTATTCTTCTTCCATGAGATATGATAACATGACTCTTCCAGTATTACCCGGAGACATTCTCACGCTAGCACAAGGAATGACGTTAAAACGATGTGAAAGATATCACAGAGGGTAAGCGAAATTAGCAACATGATATTCGAAACGGTTACAAAGACCAGCCCCGGCAACAGTTTACGTTGACAGGAAGTCGTAGCAAGGAAAACTTTTATATTAGCTAATGCTCTCTGCTTTACCCCACCACATCTCCCCCCCCACATACTTTGTTGTTTTCTTTTCCTGGGACAAAATTGTTGTAACTTTCTATGCTGGTCTATGCTGGTATTTTTTCCCCCAAAACTTTTTTACTCTTTATATTATATATTTTAACCTTTGAACATTTATCTTATCTTTTATAATACAGACGCTTCCACTAATACTAATGTGCAATTTTTTGTCCCGTACGCTTATCTATGATTTATGTCTAGTATCACATTTTCATCTGTGTTTTAAATGTTGGTAGTGTATTAGTTTTCCTGTCTTTTTCAGTAAACTCATTTCACGTCCGAATTCCAGACGGGAAGAAGGAGTATTTCTATGTGTTAAACAAAGAACGTGCTTATATGTTATATGTGTTATATGTGTAATCTGTTTTGTGATTTAAATCTCAAACCATTCTATAAGTAGATGGTTCTAATATTGAAGTAGACAATTAATTTAAAAAAGCTTTTCAAGTACTAGAAAACCAAACCAAAAATTTTGACGAATAGCAAATGAGTTTCCTTTGCATTCATAAATAGTATACTAACAATATTAAGAAACAAATGAAATAAGTATGAATCGTAGTGCGCTAATCATCAACTTTTCCATTTATGTTTTAAAAATGTCGAACATAAATTTTAAAAACCCGTAAAAAAACAAGTTTTTGACTAAATCCTTTATGTACGAGACGTAACTAAAAGAATGTTCATTATAATACGCAGCGCAAGACAATCCCAAAAATACAAAATTGTAGTTGTGTCGTAAAACAGGTTTAATATAATGCGCACCGATCAGGAATATGTTTATGAAAAGTGTTGTCAATAAAATACGCACCTTATTGCGCGACAGAAAGGTTGTTCAATATAATACGCCACGTGGCGCTCTATCGCAAAAAATAACATGATACATAGGAATAAATAAAATGATATAAAAAATCAATAATTTAATTACGGTACATGCGATTGATATGAAATTTTGATACATTGTTTTTATTATCGGTACAAAACTGCCTTCAAAATTTCAGCTCGCTAGCTTAAGAGGAAGTGGGTTAAAAATCGATCCAAAGTTTTGGCGACAAGCAAGGGCGCAAGCAAGCAAGCAGACACCACGAGTTAATATAAAGGATTTAAAAAGGAGCGTGGAAAAATGGCTGACATTGACAAGTGATCTTGAAAGGCTTAAAAAAAACAAAAAGTCATTAATATACATGAAGTGCCCGGAAAGGATGTAATTAAGGCAAATGGCAAAATTCTGAGTCGAAACACTATCCCACTTGTGTTCTGACCACATCTCGCAATACTCGATGGGCCTGTATCTGAGCATGTCAGGTTCGTTCATCAATATTCCTGCTGGGGTGCAAGTCCTCTGATAACGGCTGATTCCTGTCAGTGGGCGAAGCTATTTAATTCACAGCTTTAAACAGAAACATGGGCTCAAATTTTCAACCCACGGTTTTTAGCAGCAGCATTGGCTTTTTGTCACACCCAAAGACTGTATGCATAAACCATACACGATCATAGACATCTCTTGCTCTGGCTGTTGTTATAAAATACATGTAGTTATCTAATCTTTCAAAAGTGATTTCCGTAACGCAAATGATGAAAAGTCATTTCCGGTGCCAGTTTCCAAATATATGGCCTGCATCCTGTTTAAATTGCAAATTTGTATTGATGTACTTTTTAGAAATTATAACTCATTTTGTTATGTAAAATAACACATTTTTTGGCACAGCCGTTTAGCCACGAGACTAATTTTATATAATGTATGAATCAATTGGTTGTTTACGTGTTATGACTATAATTGATGAAATATATGCCCTATAATATTTCCTAACTAAATGTGTGCCAGGTTAGTCAACACGGTCTTATCAAGTGGGAAATCAATGCGTTAATTCCACTTGAGAGCGAGATGCCCACATAAATCTATGCCCACACTTTACTGTGCCCAAACTTATCTATGCCCACAATTATATATGCCCACACTTTACTGTGCCCAAACTTATCTATGCCCACACTTATCTCTGCCCCAATTATCTATGCCCACACTTTACTGTGCCCAAACTTATCTATGCCCACACTTATCTATGCCCACACTTTAATATGCCCACACTTTACTATGCCCACAATTATCTATGCCCACACTTTACTGTGCCCAAACTTATATATGCCCAAACTTATCTATGCCCACACTTATCTATGCCCACACTTATCTATGCCCACACTTATCTGTGCCCAAACTTATCTATGCCCACACTTATCTATGCCCACACTTTAATATATGCCCACACTTTACTATGCCCACAATTATCTATGCCCACACTTTACTGTGCCCAAACTTATCTATGCCCACACTTATCTATGCCCACACTTTACTGTGCCCAAACTTATCTATGCCCACACTTGTCTAAGTCGAGAATAAGAAGCACACATTTCAAGCTCATAATTTATTTTACCAATAATTTTTGCGTTCCTGAAAATTTCATTGATCAATGAATGCCTTTCCTGCAATTCAACATTGCTATGATCTTCCTAATTCTAAAAAACAACTGAGGGTTGGGGTGAATTATCACGTTAGTGATTTCTGGTTGGTTGGATCAAAGTAAATCAAAGCTCTTGAGCTCATTATCCTCTAGGGATGTTTCCATGGTAACAATTTGAATGCGGATCAAAATCCATCGGCTCAGACCATAGTCATTCATGTTTTACTGCAACTTTGGTATTCATGGGTAAGTATTGTATTACAAATAATCATACGACGGCGGTTGTGGGTGGATGACATTGTGTTTGTAATGACCTCAATGAATGTGTTTGTAATTACCTCAATGAATGTGTTTGAAAGCTGTGTCTCTAACAGACATTCGGTATTCATTTCATCTAGGAAATAACGATGGATTGTGTCACGGCTGGAGTTTGTGGTAATGCTTTTACCAAGTTTTACAAACTACAGTTTGAATAGAGACGATGTGAACAGCACAGTCACAGGAGAAAACATTTATACTCCTTAATTTATAGGTCACTTAATTACTCACTATAATAAAGGATACTACGTTGATATCAAATATTTCTGCATTGAAAATGGTTCACGTATTTACTGGTTGAGATATAATTCAATAAATCACTTGTACAGAATTCTTGTCTATCATAGAATCATAGTGACATGAGTCACTTGACATCTCAACTCCCTAACCCTCCTCTTGTCTATCATAGAATCATAGCGACACGAGTCACTTGTCATTCAAATCCCTAACCATCCTCCCTCCACCCACTCCCTCTAGAAGCACGGAGTGCTTCACTCTCTTGAACACCAGGTTCTTCCAGCGCAGGTCTACCCCAATATTACACTTCCTATTTCATTTATTAACCCTTCTGGTACCGACCTACATTTTCGCAATAAATCCTTTGAGTACCGGATATTATTTTGCTAATTATTACACTCATATTTCTATATCATATCTATTATTTAATATTATTAGATATAATGTTTTAACGTAACAGATGGGTTCCATTGAGAGACTTTGAAAAGTCCCTATGTTATCAAACTTGGGTTCCATTGAGAGACTTTGAAAAGTCCATATGTTATCAAACTTGGGTTCCATTGAGAGACTTTGAAAAGTCCCTATGTTATCAAACTTGGGTTCCATTGAGAGACTTTGAAAAGTCCCTATGTTATCAAACTTGGGTTCCATTGAGAGACTTTGAAAAGTCCCTATGTTATCAAACTTGGGTTCCATTGAGAGACTTTGAAAAGTCCCTATGTTATCAAACTTAGGTTCCATTGAGAGACTTTGAAAAGTCCCTATGTTATCAAACTTTAAAAAGTCCCTATGTTATCAAACTTGGGTTCCATTGAGAGACTTTGAAAAGTCCCTATGTTATCAAACTTGGGTTCCATTGAGAGACTTTGAAAAGTCCCTATGTTATCAAACTTGGGTTCCATTGAGAGACTTTGAAAAGTCACTATGTATCAAACTTGGGTTCCATTGAGAGACTTTGAAAAGTCCCTATGTTATCAAACTTGGGTTCCATTGAGAGACTTTGAAAAGTCCCTATGTTATCAAACTTTGAAAAGTCCCTATGTTATCAAACTTGGGTTCCATTGAGAGACTTTGAAAAGTCCCTATGTTATCAAACTTGGGTTCCATTGAGAGACTTTGAAAAGTCCCTATGTTATCAAACTTGGGTTCCATTGAGAGACTTTGAAAAGTCCCTATGTTATCAAACTTTGAAAAGTCCCTATGTTATCAAACTTCACCGAAATCAGACAAAATCTTTTACTACAGTATCCATACTTGCACATCTGAAAACTGAATGATGTATTAAACTTAATACTCACCATGTACATTCAAAACAAAGTATTTTAATTTATTATCAGATTATTATGGAATTAATTAATAATGCCATAAAACGCTGTGTCAAAACAAAATTTGAAGGTATGTACTTAATAAAGGAATTAAACGTGAGGTGCCCATCTCTCTCTATAAAGTGAAGTGGAAGATTTATTTTAGAGTTACCCTCTAGATGTGACGTCACATTTCTTCAACCCCCTCCCTCCCCCTCGTCACAAAAGTGTGACACCCCCCCCCGTTTTTTTAAAAATAGATTCGTGACGTCATTTATGGACGCCCCCATTATCGGTATATATTCCAGTGAAAAATTTGAAACAATACCGGACATTTTATGTATTTAAATACGGTTTTTTGTGCCATCGCCAAATTTCGGCACTAGCGTCCGGTATTTTTGAGACAGCCATCTGGCAACCCTAGTTTTAAACATTTCAAAAATGTAATTGCCCATCTCCGTTCAAGTGCAATTTTTTCACCTTGCAAAATTCTTTTAAACAAAAAAAAATCATGTTAACTTATATATTTTTTTGTTTCAATTTGGTGCACTCAGTTGAATGTTACTGTGTTCCAGTCATGTAATGTTTTCATTTACCCGTTAAACTCACGTGCAGCAATTTTCTATTAAATAGATTTTCTGACTGTAGTTGTCTCTCTAGTTTCCCAACCATTTTAAGTTACCACTGATAGAAATAATTATATTTCATTATAATTTACTTTCACAGCCGTTTGAGCCGAATGTCACAGTCCCGGGAATGGGTACCTGTCTCTTGACAGCCCTGTCATAATGGTTCCGCCTGACAGAGTGGAAACCATTGAACACCAACCCAGCACCACTACCGGCAGCACCAACAACTACCACTCCGGTGGGAATGGTAGTACCACCGTTTCACGCCACGTAGACGGCAGTGAAAACGACCCAAAGACACCGGCAACAAAACAAGAATGCACGAAGGTAAGATTCGCCTCCCCTGCATGTTATGCCCTGTTCTATCTGACTGTGTCATGTTATGTCTTGTTCTATCTGACTGTGTCATGTTATGTCCTGTTCTATCTGACTGTGTCATGTTATGTCTTGTTCTATCTGACTGTGTCATGTTATGTCTTGTTCTATCTGTCTGTGTCATGTTATGTCTTGTTCTATCTGACTGTGTCATGTTATGTCTTGTTCTATCTGACTGTGTCATGTTATGTCTTGTTCTATCTGACTGTGGCATGTTATGTCTTGTTCTATCTGACTGTGTCATGTTATGTCTTGTTCTATCTGACTGTGTCATGTTATGTCTTGTTCTATCTGACTGTGTCATGTTATGTCTTGTTCTATCTGACTGTGGCATGTTATGTCTTGTTCTATCTGACTGTGTCATGTTTATGTCTTGTTCTATCTGATTTTTGTCATGCTTTTATGTCATGTTCTATCTGGCTTTGTCATGTTATGTCTTGTTCTATCTGACTGTGCCATAGTTATGTCTTGTTCTATCAGACTGTGTCATATTTTGTCTTGTTCTATCAGACTGTGTCTATTTTGTCTTGTTCTATCAGACTGTGTCATATTTTGTCTTGTTCTATCTGACTGCCTCATGTTTTATCATGTTGTCTTGCTATGATCGACGTTGTCATAGTGTGTCTTATTAACCTAACTTTGTCATGTTGTTCTTTCCGTCCTGCTCCTCATCCTCAATCTGGTTTTCTTCTTCTAACGAAATTGACAAGATGCGTTCGGGTCTTAGGACTTTCAAGAAATCCAGCACCACTCTGAAACCATTCAGATTCTTAAAAAGGATTGAAAACTCATTTGTTAGGTGTATAGTATCTTGCTTTAAAATGTCTGTTTGCAACAATATTTATTAATCTACTCTATTCTCTATTTTCTAACATTTTTCTCTTTGTTCATTTTATCGTATATTCTTTATTCGCTATTAACATTCGGTATGGATATCAGCAGAATTGAAATGAGGATCAATAAATCAATAATTATCAAACAAATTAAAATGTTAAAAACAAATTAAAAAACAACAATATATTTTTTTAAAACGTAAAAATAAGTAAAAATATACAATAATAAAAATAAAATAACTGTCAAAGCTTCTATGACAGATGTGTTTTTATTTTAGGACGTCTCATTTTAAAATTAATGTTGGTACCAACATTTGATACAATCATCGTATCGTAACTATCACCAGTTAAATAGATGTGGACATGTGAACCCTTAATCTTTTAGCCTCCATCAGATGGTAGTATTGTCAGTCAAACTGATGTTCAGTTACAGTGTAATAATTTACGTATTTCAAATTGGAGGAAGAATTATAAAGTTAATTAACGTATAGTTGACAAATTACGTTTAACTGGCCTTTGAACATTTTGGCCATTTAAAATTAATATTCTCGTTCATGAAAGAATCTGTAAGTTTGACCATTGAAAATAAAACTGCACACTATTAAATTTTTTATATATTTTATTTTCGTGTTGGACTCAATATGTACATGATGGGTATTGTGGAGGAAGTACATAATGTCAAAAAGTAAATATGTTAATATGTAATTTTCGGACGTCATCTCCGGCGCAATAATATTTCTAAATTATAAAAACATATTAACTACATAAATAAAATATTTAAAAAATCTTTTTTTTGACAAGGACACGCTTTTATTTACATATAGAAAGTGCACTAAAAAGAAGAAAATAAAATTTTCTATTATTACAGGTGAAATCCGTGAACCTATCCACTGTACATAAAAGCGTGGGGAGCCCATCACAACTCATTTCTCTTTGCAACTATTCTTCTGCATATAGATAAATATTTCTAATACATATGATAGTTGCATGTATGTGATCAAAGTTGTGAAACTTTTAATGTTGATTAATATTCATACAAATGTGTATTTATGTTTCACAGCCTTGTACATGATAGTGAGCTGTAATGAGTGCCCATCACAACTCATTTCTCTTTGCAACTATTCTTTTGCATATAGATAAATATTTATAATTAATATGATAGTAGCATCTTGAAGCATCTCACATCTCTTTATATGCACTAACGTCTTGATCTTCATTTGGTTCTGGTTCTTTTTATTGCACACGAACTAAATCATTATGATTTATTTGTGCATTATGATCGATAACTACGTCACTTTAGAGTTCCTGTTATCAATTAACCATCGTAGTTCATTGTAGATTCGTGATGTGATAAGCGCCCCACGCTTTTATGTACAGTGGATAGGTTCAAAGATTTCACATGTAATAATAGAAAATTTTATTTTCTTCTTTTTAGTGCACTTTCTATATGTAAATAAAAGCATGTCCTTTTAAAAAAAAGATTTTTTAAAGAATGTTATTTTCTACTTTTTAGTCTAAAATTTTTAAAATTGATTTTTCGACCTTATCAATTCAATTTAATTAGTAGATGCTATATAGGGATAAATTTAAAAAATGCATTAATTTAATTCGATCTATCTGAAATTTTGAAACAATGCATTGGTATCCAAGATCTATCTGTGTTAAAATTTTGAGATCTCTAGGATTACTAGAAGGGGTTAAATTTTACGATACAAGATTTGAAATTGTACACATGCTATATAGCGATAAACTAAATTTTTAAAAATGCATTAATTTAATTACAGTACAATCGATCGATCTGAAATTTTGATACAATGCATTGTCATCCAAGATCTAACCGTGGTTAAAAGTTTAGATCTCTAGGACCATCAGAAGTGGTTTAATGTTACGTTACAAGATTTGAAGAATACAACATACAAACAGTGTGAGTTGAATAAAAGCGTGTAAAAAGAGAGGTCTTAGTGAGAGTGACCAAAAATTTAGCTTCATGCATTTACTAGAAGCTTTATTCATTAGTGTTATTACATTGAATTGCCATCTTCAAAAATGGATGCTTATGGATCTCACCTACATTTTAGCGACTTTGGGTTTTTCTTTGGGTCACATTGACATAAGCTGTTTTTTTCCATGTGCAATTGAACCTTCATTATCAAGGGCTAAGATTAGTTTTGAAAACGTTTGCATATAGGCTTCAGATAAGCGAGTTTGCTACTGTCATTATTTCTTTTCAAATGCTTTAATCTGGTCTCGCATTTCCTTATATTCTTATTAATACTTGCTATGATATTCGTTGTCCACTTAGCGACCTATTTTTGCTCATAACAAATAATACGCCCAGCTATTCATCGTCGTAAGAAAACATTTAAAGCCGTCTTTTTTCCATGTAATTTTATTTTTATGTTTTTAGTTTCATTTATCTCAAGCCATTGGTTCCACTTCTAAACTGGAAAGTCTTAGTGTAAGCGAGCATAGTAGTTAGGATCAGTTTCTGGACAGTCTATTTTACTAGAAGCCATCACTGGTTTAGACAAAAAAAACAAAAACAAAACAACAACAACAACAACAAAGAAAACAACAGCAATAGAGATCCAAACTGCTGACTTTGCAGCCTTGGCCCCAAAGAAGTAGAGTATCTGCCATCTTCGAGCCCCACGCTGGGTGACGCTAGGCGGCGGGAGAGTCCACTGCTCAGAAAATATTATTGTAACCAGTTAGGAGAAGGAGCAGGCCGAGATTTAAGATCGTGATCCTGAGCCATCAGATTATGTTAGTGTCACTTTTAGAAAGAAAAACACATTGCGGATAATATTTTTTTATAATTATGTTTATCGATACCAAATAATGCAAAGAACTCTGAATCAATTCCTCTTCAAGAGGATCAGACACATGTCAATCACTGAACTCGGGACCATAACAGAAATGAGACTGTCTTGCAAAGAACATTATTTATGTCTATCAGTATATTTGGCGTACTCCGAAAACCAAACCAGTAAAAACCGCCGATGATATAATACTACGTAATGCCACCAAGTTATCCAAACTCTCCAGACAACGTTCCTAAAACAGAGGTGTCGCTCTTGGTTTCATGACATAAGAACAGCAGCTTGCCACTCTTTAAAGCGTTCTTCTGCTTGTGACGTCAATTAAAAACCTACCGTCTTTTTTGTTTGTTCCACTTTTTCTTCCGGGGTGTTGTTTTTGAACCAGAGTCTCGTGCTCACAAAATCCGAACCAGTCAAATGTGAATACATGCATGCCGTACTAATTAGCAAACGAAGCCCCTTGGCCCTGTGGTGGGTGGGGGCGAAGAGGAAGACGGTGTGTGTGCTGTGGGGGGGGGGTGGGAGGGGTCCACAGGGGAGCAGAATAATCCACAAGATCATGCAGGGTGATAACTGTCCTTGGAAACAGATTCTTGCGTCATGAAAGCTAACGAATTAAGTGTGCACAAAGTATGAGATCAGTGCCTCAAATGGTATGATAGTCTAGGAATGTAAGTGTGCACAAAGTATGAGATCAGTGCCTCAAGTGGTATGATAGTCTAGGAATGTAAGTGTGCACAAAGTATGAGATCAGTGCCTCAAGTGGTATGATAGTCTAGGAATGTAAGTGTGCACAAAGTATGAGATCAGTGCCTCAAGTGGTATGATAGTCTAGGAATGTAAGTGTGCACAAAGTATGAGATCAGTGCCTCAAATGGTATGATAGTCTAGGAATGTAAGTGTGCACAAAGTATGAGATCAGTGCCTCAAGTGGTATGATAGTCTAGGAATGTAAGTGTGCACAAAGTATGAGATCAGTGCCTCAAGTGGTATGATAGTCTAGGAATGTAAGTGTGCACAAAGTATGAGATCAGTGCCTCAAGTGGTATGATAGTCTAGGAATGTAAGTGTGCACAAAGTATGAGATCAGTGCCTCAAGTGGTATGATAGGCTAGGAATGTAAGTGTGCACAAAGTATGAGATCAGTGCCTCAAGTGGTATGATAGTCTAGGAATGTAAGTGTGCACAAAGTATGAGATCAGTGCCTCAAGTGGTATGATAGTCTAGGAATGTAAGTGTGCACAAAGTATGAGATCAGTGCCTCAAGTGGTATGATAGTCTAGGAATGTAAGTGTGCACAAAGTATGAGATCAGTGCCTCAAGTGGTATGATAGTCTAGGAATGTAAGTGTGCACAAAGTATGAGATCAGTACCTGAAACTATAGTGGCTTGCAGAAGAACTCTCTGGCCCTGTAGCTTAAATCAACAAGAGCACCTGACAACTGTCGGATAAAGGAGAGGCGAGAGAAAACAAGAAGAGGAGAGGGAAGGAGTGAGAGTAGAAGATGTACAAGAGAAATGGAATGGAGTGTTGGAACGTAAGAGAAAGAAAAGTGAAAGTGACTGAGGGGGATACTGGGGGAATTTAAAACTATATAAATAGAGAGCGAGAGAGAGAGAGAGAGAGAGAGAGAGAGAGAGAGAGAGAGAGAGAGAGAGAGAGAGAGAGAGAGAGAGAGAGAGAGTGAGATGGAGAGTTAAAAGGAAGTGTTTCTCAGAGCTAATCTATTAATAAGAAAAACCCGTAAAAAAAACAAGTTTTTGACTATAAATCCTTTATGTACGAGAAGTAATTAAAAGAATGTTCATTATAATACGCAGCGCAAGACCATCCAGAAATACAAAATTGCAGTTGTGTCGTAAAACATGTTTAATATAATGCGCACCGATCAGGAATATGTTTATAAAAAGAGCTGTCAATATAATACGCACCGCGACGCTCTATCTCAAAAAATAGCATGATACATAGGAATAAATAAAATAATCTAAAAAATCAATAATTTAATTACGGTACCTGCGATCGATCTGAAATTTTGATACATTGTTTTTATTATCGGTACGAAACTGCCTGCAAAATTTCAGCTCGCTAGCTTACGAGCAAGTGGGTTAAAAATCGCTCAAAAGTTTTGGCGACAAGGGCGGTCGGTCGGTCGGTCGGTCGGTCGGGGGGCCGCAGACACCGCGAGTTAATATAAAGGATTTAAAAATGGAGTTGTTGAAAGCTTAAAGTATGTGTGTATTAAAAAAATAACATTCTTGGTTTGCATTACATAAATAAATAAATAAATACAAATATGTATATATATATATATATAATATATATATATATATATATATATATATATATATATATATATATATACTTATATATATCCTATATAATAAACTGTCCGTTCTGTCCGGTCATCTATAGCGATTGGCTTCTAAAACACATATCAATCATATTGAGCACGTTTACGCCATTTACGCGGACGTTCAAAACGAGTTATTTTTGGTGCAGTATTTCTTCCCAGACTTTATTTTGAGTTATACGCGTTGGGATTTATAGCAAAAAGCTCTGTTGTTACGAGTTATTTATTTTAGCTATAATGAATAGTATTTTTGACGCGATGCACATGTAAACTTGAGTGTTACAATGTGTTATCAATAGTTACTCAATAACCACTCACAATGGATTTATTTCACATAATCAGTGATACGGTTCTCGAAATGTATCGTGGGTTGGATTCAACATTTCAGTGGACCGCATGTGTCCCGCGGGCAGTAGATTTTTCTACCAGGGATAGAAAAGGAGTTAATGGAATACCGATTCCTTTCTGGTGTTCAATGGCTGAATACGCACCATTAACGCGCGCTAATACATGTACTTGATTCACATATTTACTTATGCATCAGTTTGTCTTAGTCCAGAATTCAGACGATTACGAACATTTTGTTCATGTCTTTTTAGCATTTCTGGGCAAAGACAGACATTTTTGCAGCCAAACCGTCCATCATTTCTAACACAGCAGGGTCTTCCTCGCTCGCCTCTGATTGGTCAGAAATATGAAACAGACCAATCAGCTTGATGCAAATGCACGAAGATGTGACAGGAAATACGTCTTTATGTGATTCATATCCATTACCGTGTCTGTTATGAATTAACTCTCGTGCGGTCTCTATTAATGCTGGTGTTTTTCTTTGAAACTGGAAGGCCTGCTGATAGAATTCTCTCATCTCTCCCCCTTCTCTGTCTTTATCTATCTCCGTATCCTTTCTTTTCTTCTACTATATTTACCATAATCTCTGGAAGGCATGCTGATAAAATTCGCTCATCTCTATCTATCTCTCTTCCCCCACTCTCTCTCCGCGTCCTTTTTTTCCTTCGTCTATATTTACCATAATCTCTCTCTTGTCCTTTCTCCTTTTCTCTCACGTTCTGTTTCTCTCTACCTCTTACCCAATCACCTTTATTTTTCAGGTTGTCTTTCATCCTAACCCGCTCATTCGTCCTAAACTCCCCCCCCCCACTCTAACTCATGTTTTTAACGCCTCTGGTGAGAAGATGTTAAAGCATCATGGCTTAAAAATAATTCTTTAGTCTCAATGATGGTCATGAAAGTTTCCACAGATTTTGAAAATATTCTAAAGGTTTTAAATACAGCATTTGACAAATAATTGCTGTAATATTGATCGCGTGTCTACTTGATCTACAAAGAAATGTGCACACACCCGCCTCACGTCACATTCTCTATAAGTCTGTTGGCGGAATGTATTCACTTGAGGCTTGAAATAGAACTGATTTATTTCGAAATGCTCTAGCCTAAGTACATGAACTCTATTCCTTATTGATCTCATGTCTAGAGGCATAATTACCAATGACTATCAATGTATTAAGCACTTAGGACTTAATCGTGTCATTGAGTAATGCTGTGGTGTTGCACGCTTTCCCAAACGTTTGAATCTTGTAGACTTCCATCGCACTGGGGTGGGTGTTAAAATTCTTAATTATTTACGATAAGTCAGCAATAAATAAGTATATACTTTGCAGTCCACGAGTTTGTTTAGCAACAAATAAATGGTGGCCAGTACATTTTTTGTCTTATAAAATCTGATTCAGCAAAATAGCGATAAAAACAACATCAACCAAAAATCAGGTTAATAATATTTGAAATTTAAATTTTGAAGGAAAAAGGCAACGTTAAACCTATGGACTATTTAATTAGAGCTATTTTTGTGATTTTTTATTAAATTAAATCAGGGATCCATCGTTCACAGTGGTCTCCATATTGAATATATTCTGAACCTTTGCTCACAGACTAATACATATTACCGAAGTAAATTTGTGCGGACCGGCAATTTTAGGCTCGCGGGCTGGCATCGTTTCGCAAAGCTGAATTGGTGAAACGATATTTTAAAATTGTCTTATCTTCCCCACACACCGGTCCTCCCACACACAGATCCCCTCACACACACGGATCCTCCCTACACACAGATCCTCCACACACACAGATGCTCCTTACACACCAATCCTCTCTACACACACATCCTCCCTACACACCAATCCTCCCTACACACCAATCCTCCCTACACATCCATCCTCCATACACACCAATCCTCCCTACACACCCATCCTCCCTACACACCCATCCTCCCTACACCACCCATCCTCCCTACATACCAATCCTCCCTACACACCAGTCCTCCCTACACACCCATGCTCCCTACACACCAATCCTCCCTACACACCCATCCTCCCTACACACCAATCCTCCCTACACACCCATCCTCCCTACACACCCATGCTCCCTACACACCAATCCTCCCTACACACCCATCCTCCCTACACACCAATCCTCCCTACACACCCATCCTCCATTGAGTATAGAGCATGTACATCTGTGAACCGTCTCTTAATTAAAAATAAATCCCCGTGAGATCAGTTACAAAGAGAAACATAAAAAGGAATGCAAATCAGTCGACGCACAAGTGCCTCTTATTATCGGCCGTTCTTTCGTTTGATGCAATGCTCTTCATAAGGTTATTGAATGATTCGTTCTAAATTAACCAATAGTTAACCAAATTTGATAAATGAATTCAACCAAAACCCCAATTGAACCCCGTATAACTCTCTATCTTCCTCCTCACCTAACCCCTACCCCCACTCCGAATGGCCATCAACGTGTTTAGATCTGTTTAGCCTTCCAGTGAGACTTTTTTGTTGCATCAAATAACTGCTCATAAAATAGGATGAGGTTGGGGTAGGGGGGGATCGGTGATGGGTGTGGGGTGAGGGTCGGTGGTGTGTATGGGCTGGCGGGTAACGCTAAGGGAGATTGCTTAAGGCCATTAGGACACAACACGGTTATGAGCAGGGCGTTTGAGTTCTGTTATTTGAAAGCGCTGTTTGAAATGACATGTAAATGACATGTAAATGACAAATGGTGAGCCAGTGGCGCAGGCAATTTCCCCCCACGACGTTTCCATTGAATCCAGACACAGACTGCAGGTCGCTGGAAAAAGCAAGGCCTGACTATGATTCATTGGGACAATGCACTCACTAGGACAATGGAGTCTCCAGGACAATTAAACCACTGGGACTAATGACCCACATGGACATTTGACGCACTAAGACAATAGACTCACTTGGAAAATGTACTCACTAAGATAACTTCCTCTCGAGGACAATTTATCTCCGCAGATGAGGAGCCAGATAGAAGAGATAAATTAGATTTAAGGATTTTGAGACAAGATAAAGTTGGACGCCAGAGATTAAGACACGGGCCAACGAGACGAAGCGAAGTTTTGATATCTGAGATGAGACGAAATTTAGGCGAAGAGCATATCTCTGACGGAAATCGCGATAAGGTATATATGATCTTTCCATCACTCACCACCCCCTCCCTTTTCTAACAGTAAACACCATCCAACCTACGAATTCTACTGTTAGACAACGCCCATCATCTGACCAATGAAACCATCAGACAGACCACGGTAGAGGCACCAGGCACTCCATATATCTAGTATGAAGGCTGTGACAGCTCGGTAGTCTCCGGTGGTTAAGGTCCGTCCAACTCTGCTGACCAACTATCGATTTCTCATCAATACGTGATTAGTTGGTTCCTGTGGGTCGTAATGGATTTGCTACAACTCTTTAACTGTCTCAGTGAGAAATATGGCTAACTCTGTGAGGGAAATTCTTATGTACCACACAATTGGTAGCAAAGAAAAAAAAATCCTGCCATTTGTCTCGTCTACTTCCACGATATAATTTCCTGCCACCATTTCAACTTCTGCCACCATATAATTTACTGTCACCATATTATCTCCTGCCATCATATAATCTCCTGCCATGGGGCCACCGCCAGAAATGTTTGTGCCCCTGACAACTGGGTACGTGTGGGCCCCTCTGGGCTCCACTTCGTGCCTGATGCCTTTTCACAGGTCCCCACATTCCAAAAACCTTGAAATATGTACATATTACAAAATGACCGAAATGTATATATAGCTTATCCGACAGCAACAATGATGGCTGCATTTATGATTACCAATACCATTCTTGGTGAGTTGAACCTTCTCGCAAATAAAAGTTTGACTGCAAGTATGAAAGCCAGCGAAAGCAGATGGCGGGATTGAAATTATACATTAATGAGATAGGCCTATGCAACTGTTACTTGTAACAGTACAATTATATCAATACAACTGAGAGTATAAAAGACTTTTGGAAAACATTTCGCCAGTGTAATCTGAAGGCATTTTTTTTATCATGTCTATTAACTGACTTTCAGTTTTTAACTTGCATAACACGTCGCACTGTCTGTCCCGGTCTTGCAAGTGATCTGGCCATCGCCCAGGACGGCTGTAGTTTAGACATTCGTCGTCATGTTTGACAAAATCATCAACATTATCATCAACATTATCATCAACATTATCATCAACATTATCATCAACATTATCATTTGCATCTACTAGTCCTAACTTTGCTGATAGTTCTACTGTGTTGACTTCAGTTGGAGTTCCAGATGTTTCGTTTCCAGATCTGATAGTTGCACAACCGCGTTCTTCGTCTGCGAGCAGCAAATCTTCACGCGGCAATTCCTGCCGGTATGTTGATAGAAAGGAAACATCTTCAGATTCAGCAGAGATATTAGGTTTAGGAGCATCGCTGTGTTTGAAAAATTGGGCAATTACATTTTTGGTTTTAAATTCTTTCTCCCGTTTCTCCCTGTGTGTCTTTTCCCGTTGCTTTTGAAAACCAGACTTGTGTCGATTCATTTTATGTTCTACTTTGATCTGTTTGGCAAATACACATAACTTAATAATAAATTATTCATACGTGGGGATAAGTAACAAATTACTTAGAAAGATGTAATCTCAACTAACATTGTAGGTACAGTACTTTGACAAGAAATTTAAATATTGTCATAAAACTCTAAAACATATATTATTTCAAAGAGCTATCTCTAAGCTTTCCAAAAACACCAATTTCATCTTTCTATCTTGAACAGAAGTTGAGTTATCATTTTTTGAGTGAATTTTTAAGCTCCTTTTATAAACTATACATTTTACTAAAAATAACTTGTGACCCATTTTTTAAAATTGTCATCCATTTTGCCAATAACTTTTTTTATTTTTAAAGATAATTGCATCAAATTTACAGAAGACAATCACATTCTTATCTACAAAATTATGAACAACTAACTTGCTACCTTACAGTAATTATTATTCTTTTTTTTAAATTTAAGGTCATGTTGTTAAAAATCATTTTAAAAGTTGAAAAAACAATTTGTCTCAAGCCAAATTTAAAAATAAAATAAAATAACTTGTTTATTGGATTTTAATTTAAAAAATGTTGAATTCTAATGTTAAATCAATACTTATATGTATGACAGGTAAGAAAGGTTTTAAAAAAATTAAATTGAATGCATGAAGCTATAAATTATAGTAACCTTTATGTCACTATTAGCTAAGTAAACATTTTATATCTATTATAAAAATATAAAAAAATATATATCGTATATACTCGTTCTATAGCCCGTTCGTTCATAAGCCGACCCCCCCCCACACACACATACTTTTGGAAGAGAAAAGTATTAAACGTGTATAACCCGCTCGCTAGCCGACCCCCCTAAAATAAAAGGACATCTTAAACAAAATGGTTCACTTTAAAAAAAAATAACTACAAGCTAAATCGGTCATTATGATTGTTGACTTTGTACTGCTTATCTTTGTCTTTGTGCTCTTTGTTAGGCAAGAGTTATCGGTATTTTAGAATGTAGAAAAGGACCTTGATGCTCTACAATAACAACACCGATTTTGTCCAAAAAAGGTCGGCTTGCGAACGAGTAAATAAGGTATATTATATATATATATATATATATATATATATATATATATATATATATCTCTATATATATAAGACGCATTTGTTGTCTGTCCGTCGTCTGTCTGTTCCCTTATAACTCAAGATCCAGACAACCAAATAACGTGAAATTTGGTACACGTACACAAAATTATACCGGAAAGGTTATTAAACAGGTTTCGTTCCATATATATAAGATACTGGGGGCTGGGGGCCCAAAATGTAGTTTTTCCCTATATGAGCTATATAAAATAAAAATTATTGAAAATTAAGACGTAAAAATATTAAACATTTTGGTGTCGAGATTAACAAGATGGCGTTTATTGCCATAAAATAATGTGATGTGACGTCATAGTTTGAGTTCATATTAATTTGTAAATAGGAAACAAAGTGAAAAGAGCAGTTATTATTTTAATTGTTAATATACCGCTGTGGGTGTGCGTTTAAGTATTTGTGTGCACATGTGTGAATCAGTGAGTGTGTGTGTTTTTTGTTGTGAACTAAATGTTATGAAATGGTTTATTTATATGTCTGTTAATGTTGCGCCTCTAACAAGATTACGTATATATTTTTATAAAATTTGTTTGCAAATTACATATTTTTTTACTTTACACTGTTTCTTTTTTGTATATTCTATATGTATTTTATCCAGTCGTCCGATCAAGCTTTTTCCTTTTATCGGCGAGGGTAGGAGTCAATAATATCGTCCATCCCTGGGTGGCATAAACACTGTAGCTAAGCAACTGTGTTTATACTTTTTGCATAACTTAAACGAAACCAGCAGGGCACATTTTAAGCTCAAACATTGCGTTTCGAAATGTTTCTTTAAAACAAATAAACCCCATACAACAGAAAAATGAATTATATAAATTATCACTTACTGGGGGCGGGGCCAAAATGTATTTTTTTCCGTATATTTAAAACTGACTCAAAACTAATTCTCCAACCTCCCGTGAGGGTAGAAGCATGAAACTTTTGGGAACTTGCCAAATACACTATTATGACGATAATTGGTGAAAAATAATGTAAACATTTCCACTCATGGGTGGCCGGGTGCCCCAAAACCGGTTTTTCCTTATATGGGCTATATAAAACTGAATCAACACCAATTCCTCATATTCCCGAGTAGGTAGAAGCATGAAAATTTGGAAAGTCGTTGAGTACCCTCCCGCAATGGTAACAGTCGAAAAAAGTATAAAGTTATCACTAACTGGGTAGGGGGGTGGGCGGGGGCCCAAACGTAGTTTTTTCTTAAATGAGCTATATAAATCAGGCTCATCATTAAATCTCCTATTTCCTGTGTAGGTAGAAGCATGAAACTTTGTGAAGTTGTTATATACCCTCCCAAAATGGTAACTGGCGAAACATTAATAAAAATTATCACTCACTGGGTGGTCAGAGGCCTGAATGTAGTTTTTTTTCATATATCAAACTGACTCATCAATAATTCTCCAAATTACCATGTAAGTAGAAGAATGAAACTTTTGGAAGATTTTGAGTACCCTCGCGCGATGGTAACATGCGAAAAACATATATAAAATTATTACTCACTAGGGGGCCTTGGGCCAAAATGTAGGTATTTTCCTAATATGAGCTATATAAAACAGACTAATCATTAAATATCCAACTTCCCGTGTAAATAGGAGCATGAAACTTTGGGAAGTTGTTGAGTACTCTCCCGCAATGATAACATACGAAAAAAAAATATATAAAATCCAGGCAGATTAGGTCCGCCACAGAGTTCCCAGAGCAGCTGAAACAGCTGAGCATAGAAACTCCAGGCATGTGCTGTTCCAGTGGTAAAGTCAAACTGCCCCCAATTCTAAAGCCACCAGAACCATTGTGCATTCTGTTGAATGGTGAAACTGCACAATCAAAGGACTTTGTGAAACTTATTAGACTATTCAATAATATGTTTGCCGTGACTTCCTTCAAGTCTAATGTTGTCGTGAATAACGGGTGGACACCAACATTCAAGGTCCAAGGCCAAGTGTACCACCATGCTGGACCTCTTCATCCAGTCAATGCTGTAGACAGCAAATATCTCCAGATTTACTTCTTGGGAGAAGATGAGCAAGTGCAAAGACGACTGGATTTGCTTGACAGTCCTGCTGACAGAAACATTGTCCTCAAACTGCAAAGAATGCTGCATCAGCATAACAGCTATGTGAGGTCATTTAAAATGGCTGCTGAGATTATGGATAACACTCAAGTTGACTACAAAATCAAAAGAGGTACACCTTTTTTCGGATTTGCTAGACCATTTGACTGGCATCCCAGCGAAAATGTCTAGGCACTTCAGAATACAGCAATGTTTTTGCAAGAGGATCTGTTTTGCAGAGATCAAAAAACGCTGTTAATGTAGTCTTTGGTGGAGTGTCTGTCAAATGTGCTGTTGGCTGTCCTGGTTTATAGTATACTCTTTGGCCTCCTTCAAGATGTACTGCCAAGTGAACAACTGTTGGATACCTTTGATGGATGGGAAAGTTAAGCAGGCGCCATACTGCCTCACTGCTACTAATGTATCGTCCTTGTTGATAATTGGTAACCCCATCAAGCCTGTTCGGCATTTCATTTGCAACAGCAAACATGGCTGCATCACTTCCCTTGGTAACATACTTGCAAATCTACTTGATGCTTGTGCCTCTATGACGTACATAGGTCATTCCATCCTGCGCATATTCATGCATGTAACGGGGCCCTCCACTGAAGGATGAAGGCAGCACCACTAATTTGCCAATATTTTCAAAAGTCAATTTGTTGTCATTCCTTACTGCCTCTAATAGTACACCATAGTCCTCAGCTCTAAGTTTTGTTTGGTTGAGTCTGATGAAACGCAATCTCTCATTCTCAACCTTAGCATACATATCCACTATGTATTGCTGGAAAAGGCGCGGGCATCTGGAGAGTGTATTAAATTCGTTGACTCTTTGCATCATGCGATATGCATAGTAGTCATTGCTTGTGGCCTTGTTGACATCTTTTATGTTCAAATCATAGCCATCTTCTCCTCTAACAAATAGCAGAGGATACTGAAGTGGATCATATGACCTGTGAGTGTCTTGAATCCTTTGAAGTGATATTTGTGAGCAACTTCTTGAATGCAGCACAATGTCTCTACGATCACCTAGCTCTCCAGCAATCATGATTGCCACTTCACTAACAGATGGTGCATTGAATCTGCCTTTATGTTCCTTTAATGGTGCTTTGCCAGAAATTTTGATTTTGTAGTCCACTTGAGTGTTATCCATACTCTCAGCAGACATTTTAAATGACCTCACATAGCTGTTATGCTGATGCAGCATTCTTTGCAGTTTGAGAACAATGTTTCTGTCAACAGGACTGTCAAGCAAATCCAGTCGTCTTTGCACTTGCTCATCTTCTCCCAAGAAGTAAATCTGGAGATATTTGCTGTCTATAGCATTGACTGGATGAAGAGGTCCAGCATGGTGGTACACTTGGCCTTGGACCTTGAATGTTGGTGTCCACCCATTATTCACGACAACATAAGACTTGAAGGAAGTCATGGCAAACATATTATTGAATAGTCTAATATGTTTCACAAAGTCCTTTGATTGTGCAGTTTCACCATTCAACAGACTGCACAAAGGTTTTGGTGGCTTTAGAATTGGTGGCAGTTTGACTGTATCACTGGAGCAGCACATGCCTGGAGTTTCTCCTTTCCACTTAAGTGCACTACACTTTAGACAAACATGTGCCATTCTGCCAATGTCAAGAAGATTGTTGCTTTCATAGTCATATGATGGGTTGTACATGAAACCATCATGCATGTGGGCTTTCCATTTCAAAGTGATGGAAACATTTCTCTGTTTTCTTAAGCCAAGAAGACGTGCCACATGCTGAAAAGAGGTATTTCAGCTGATCTGGCAACTCTGTGGCGGACCTGATCGTCCTGGAAACGTGATTGCCAAGCCACAATATATAAAGGGATATTTATGTGAATATTAAGGTTTATGTCAGGTGTGCATTGGGTTTATTTGTTTTAAAGAAAAATTTCGAAACGCAAGATTTTAGCTTAAAATTTACCCTGCTGGTTTAGTTTAAGTTATGCAAAAAGTATAAACACAGCTGCTAAGCTACAGTGTTTATGCCACCCAGGGATGGACGATATTATTGACACCTACCCTCGCCAATAAAATGAAAAAGCTTGATCGGACGACTGGATAAAATACATATAGAATATACATAAAAGAAAAAGTGTAAAGTAAAAAAGATGTAATTTGCAAACAAATTTTATAAAAATATATACGTAATCTTGTTAGAGGCGCAACATTAACAGACATAAAAATAAACCGTTTCATAACATTTAGTTCACAACAAAAAACACACACACTCACTGATTCACACATGTGCACACAAATACTTAAACGCACACCCACAGCGGTATATTAACAATTAAAAATATAAATTAAAATAATCACTGCTCTTTTCACTTTCTTTCCTATTTACAAATTAATATGAACTCAAACTATGACGTCACATCACATTATTTTATGGCAATAAACGCCATCTTGTTAATCTCGACACCAAAATGTTTATTATTTTACGTCTTAATTTTCAATAATTTTTATTTTATATAGCTCATATAGGGAAAAACTACATTTTGGGCCCCCAGCCCCCAGTATCTTATATATATGGAACGAAACCTGTTTAATAACCTTTCCGGTATAATTTTGTGTACGTGTACCAAATTTCACGTTATTTGGTTGTCTGGATCTTGAGTTATAAGGGAACAGACAGACGACGGACAGACAACAAATGCGTCTTATATATATAGAGATTCTCTATATATATAAGACGCATTTGTTGTCTGTCTGTCTGTCTGTTCCCTAATAACTCAAGATCCAGACAACCAAATAACGTGAAATTTGGTACACGTACACAAAATTATACCGGAAGGGTTATTAAACAGGTTTCGTTCCATATATATAAGATACTGGGGGCCGGGGGCCCAAAATGTAGTTTTTCCTTATATGAGCTATATAAAATAAAAATTATTGAAAATTAAGACGTAAAATAATGACGCAAAATAATAAACATTTTGGTGTCAAGATTAACAAGAAGGCAACTATCGCCATAAAATAATTGTTTTGCTATTGTTGTTGATTTGTTGTTGTTGCTTTTGTTCTTGCTTTTGTTGTTGTAGTTGTTGTTTTGTTGTTGTTGTTGCTGTTGTTGTTGTTTTGTTGTTGTTTTGTTATTGATGTTTTTGTTGTTGTTTTGTTTTTGTTGTTTTTGCTGTTGTTTTGTTTTTGTGGTTGTTTTTGTTGTTGTTGCTGTTGTTGTTTCTGTTGTTGTTGCTTTTGCTGTTGTTGCTTTTGTGTTGTTTTTGCTGTTGTTGTTGTTGTCCACATCCCTTGCCCTGCGACGACAATGCCCTTCATGTTGTTGTTGCTTTGTTGTTGTTGCTGTTGTAGTTGTTGTTTTGTTGTTGCTTTGTTGTTGTTGCTGTTGTTGTTGTAGTTGTTTTGTTGTTAATTTTGTTGTTTTTGTTGTTGTTTTGTTATTGTTGTTTTGTTGCTGTTGCTGTTTCTGTTGTTGTTTTTGTCGTTGTTGCTGTTGTTGTTGTAGTTGTTGTTTTGTTGTTGTTGCTTTGTTGTTGTTGCTTTGTTGTTGTTGCCGTAGTTGTTGTAGTTGTTGTGTGTTGTTGTTTTGTTTTTGTTGTTTTGTTGCTGTTGTTGTTTTGTTGTTGTTGCTGATGTTGTTAAACCCGGGGATAGCCGGGTACTCGCCCCTAGTATCTCTATATATATAAGACGCATTTGTTGTCTGTCTGTTCCCTAATAACTCAAGATCCAGACAACCAAATAACGTGAAATTTGGTACACGTACACAAAATTATACCGGAAGGGTTATTAAACAGGTTTCGTTCCATATATATAAGATACTGGGGCCCGGGGGCCCAAAATGTAGTTTTTCCCTATATGAGCTATATAAAATAAAAATTATTGAAAATTAAGACGTAAAATAATGACGCAAATTAATAAACATTTTGGTGTCGAGATTAACAAGAAGGCGATTATCGCCATAAAATATTTTTTGTTGTTGTTGTTGCTTTGTTGTTGTTGCTTTTGTTGTTGTAGTTGTTGTTTTGTTGTTGTTGCTTTGTTGTTGTTGCTGTTGTTGTTGTAGTTGTTGTTTTGGTGTTGTTTTGTTGTTGATGTTTTTGTTGTTGTTTTGTTTTTGTTGTTGTTGCTGTTGTTGTTTTTGCTGTTGTTGTTGTTGTCCACATCCCTTGCCCTGCGACGACAATGTCCTTCATGTTGTTGTTGCTTTGTTGTTCTTGCTGTTGTATTTGTTGTTTTGTTGTTGTTGCTTTGTTGTTGTTGCTGTTGTTGTTGTTGTTTTGTTGTTGTTGTTGTAGTTGTTGTTTTGTTGTTGTTTTGTTTTTGTTTTGTTGTTGTTTTTGTTGTTGTTTTGTTTTTGTTGTTTTGTTGTTGTTTTTGTTGTTTTTGTTGTTGTTTTGTTTTTGTTGTTTTGTTGTTTTTGTTGTTGTTTTGTTTTTGTTGTTTTGTTGTTGTTTTTGTTGTTTTTGTTTTGTTGCTGTTGTTGTTAAACCCGGGCGGGAGCCGGGTACTTGCCCCTAGTATCTCTATCTCTATATATATATAAGACGCATTTGTTGTCTGTCTGGTTGTCTGTCTGTTCCCTAATAACTCAAGATCCAGACAACCAAATAACGTGAAATTTGGTACACGTACACAAAATTATACCGGAAAGGTTATTAAACAGGTTTCGTTCCATATATATAAGATACTGGGGCCCGGGGGCCCAAAATGTAGTTTTTCCCTATATGAGCTATATAAAATAAAAATTATTGAAAATTAAGACGTAAAATAATGACGCAAATTAATAAACATTTTGGTGTCGATATTAACAAGAAGGCGATTATCGCCATAAAATAAATTTTTTTGTTGTTGTTGCTTTGTTGTTGTTGCTGTTGTTGTTTTGTTGTTGTTGCTTTGTTGTTGTTGCTGTTGTTGTTGTAGTTGTTGTTTTGTTGTTGTTTTGTTATTGTTTTGTTGTTGATGTTTTTGTTGTTGTTTTGTTTTTGTTGTTGTTGCTGTTGTTGTTTTTGTTGTTGTTGCTGTTGTTGTTGCTGTTGTTGCTTTTGTGTTGTTTTTGTTGTTGTTGCTGTTGTTGCTGTTGTTGCTTTTGTGTTGTTTTTGCTGTTGTTGTTGTTGTCCACATCCCTTGCCCTGCGACGTCAATGTCCTTCATGTTGTTGTTGCTTTGTTGTTGTTGCTGTTGTAGTTGTTGTTTTGTTGTTGTTGCTTTGTTGTTGTTGCTGTTGTTGTTGTAGTTGTTGTTTTGTTGTTGTTTTGTTGCTGATTTTATTGTTTTTGTTGTTGTTTTGTTTTTGTTGTTTTGTTGCTGTTGCTGTTTCTGTTGTTGTTTTTGTCGTTGTTGCTGTTGTTGTTTTTGTTGTTGTTGCTGTTGTTGTTAAACCCGGGAGAAGCCGGGTACTTGCCCCTAGTATATATATATATATATATATATATATATAATATATATATATATATATATATATATATATATATATATAATATATATATATTAGGGCTGCGGAAATTAACGATTAATTTCTCGATTAATCGTTAAAAATTTTAACGTTTAATTTTGTTAAAGATTAATCGACCCACCACTTATAAATGTTCTGGAAGTCAAAAAGTAAAATATTTCGGCCAAAAATATAAACTAGTTTCCGGACGGTTACACGAACATTTTGGTTTTAAACTATTGACTGACGTTAATGTTCAAAATGTTGATAAAGGTTATTGTGTCCATTGAGAGAAAACATTTGCCTACCATGCAATGTTCCCTCTAAGTCTAAGCTTCGTTGGTCCTTGTGCAAAGTTTAAAAAAAACTCGTGTTCAAACAACGTCTTTTTGTGTGTGCACTATTTAACAAAATTTATTGCGCGGTGATTCTAAACTCCTGCATGGCGTTAGTCAAATATCTGTGCAGCCGTGCTGCCTAACTAGGGTTAAAGGGAGCATTGCTACCATGGTTCTAACAATTCACTAACATATCCCCTGCAAACCAAACATGCAATATCAGTATCAGAAACTTCAGCTGAGACAATCTAAAGCTATGTGAACTATTGTTCAGCTCGGCTGGTTATATTGTCAATAAGACCCGCTCATCACATGAACCAAATAATGTCAATACACTTGTCTGTTTGTGTTGTTGGTTAAAAGATGTCATATAAAGAAGACATTCCAGTGTTATTTTGATTTTTTACAAGTATTTTAATAAATGTTATTTATGACACCATAAATTTCAATTTTTTTGCTTTAATCGAAATTAACGATTAATTAATCGTTATTTTTCAAAAGTTAATGATTATTAAATTTAAATTAATCGTTGCAGCCCTAATATATATATATATATATATATATATATATATATATATATTTATATGTGTGTATATATATATATTTTATAATATACACTTAACTTACTTTCATAGTGCAATTGAATGACATAATGATAATTAAATTATTGATTATTAAGAGTTTTATTTATTTACTTGAAGACATTTATATTCAGTAAATAGTAAAGTTGAAATAAAGAATAGGCCAGCTGCAAAGATCTAAGAAAGTAATTAACTATTAAAGACTATCAACTATAATTTAGTATTATGTTTGGTTTAGAATAAATATACTAATAGCCTACTATTTATTATTACTGTTAACAGTGCTAAGAGTAGCAGTGTAAATCAAAATCAATTTTCATTATTATTGCCAAAGTAAAGTCCTAAATCGTCGTAGTCATATTAAAATTAATTTTAAAAAAAATCTTTTTGAAGTAGCGATACATTTATTATTCTCAATTAAAATTTTAAAATGTTTTAATAATCTTTTTTATTTGAACAATATGTTGCAAAAATATTTGATAGTTTATTTTGAATTATTTCGATGTTTAGAGATTCAATAACTAGAGGTAAAAAAAGATTTTAAAAAAAACACGTTTTTATAAGTGGACTAAAAAGAGGAAAATAATTTAAAACTTATAAGTTCAAGCAAATTAATTTGATATGACTAAAAACGTGGGGCGCAGGTTTGGTATAAAAATTAAAGATTTGTCATTTAGACGGCAAAAGAGAGATCTATAAGTGAGAGAATGAGTGCACTGCATATGTTAAACCTCATAAGCGCCCGCCCCACGTTTTTAATCATATTATATGAATGTGCTTGAACTTATAAGTTTTAAATTATTTTCTTCTTTTTAGTCCACTAATAAAAACGTGGCTTTTAAACATCTTTTTTTTACCTTTATTTATTTACCAAAGACCTCATCAGCGCCCACCCAACGCTTTAATACCACGGCGATGAGGTAACGGGGGTGAACCGGTTACGTGCACTGTTATAACAGCAGACGGATACATATGCTTATATATAGATAAAATAAAAAATGCATTAATTTAATTACGGTACATTCGATCGATCTGAAATTTTGATAGAATGCATTGTCATCCAAAATCTATCTGTGATAAAATTTTGAGCTCTCTGGGGCCATCAGAAGTGGTTTAATTTTACGTTGGAAAATTTGAAAAATCACAGACAGACAGGAACGAAAACAATGCGGACAGACAGGAACGAAAGCAAGTTAATAAAACGTGGTAAAAATGATTAAGAATCTTAACGGGAACACCATGAACACAACGAAGAAAATACGATCGGTGCCATTTAAATAAGTGAGAGAGTCACTGGAAGACAAATTATATATGTGACATATTTGATGACAAAATTATATTATTTTTTAGAAAACTGTGACATATATACGAAATTCTGAGGAACACCTTTAGCGAACCGTTCATTGTGCAGAAAAGTTTTTCCATCAATTTTGTGAGCTAAATGTTTTAACTTTTTTGTTACATGTAACTTGAATAATTGTCCGAATATATATCTAAGCGCACAGCATCAGCATTAAAAAAAGCTATTCCTTTGGCAACGGAGAATTTTTGTTTAAAATAAATGAAATCTTTGTTAACACTAAAACTGGCAAGAGTAAGAGTAACATTATAATTCCTAAACATGCGCATTACCCAATAAAAAAAAGGCTCTGCAATCTCTGTGGGAAGACGTTACTAAGCCTCTGCAATCACTGTGGGAAGACACTACTAAGCCTCTGCAATCGCTGTGGGAAGACGCTACTAAGCCTCTGCAATCACTGTGGGAAGACGCTACTAAGCCTCTGCAATCACTGTGGGAAGACACTACTAAGCCTCTGCAATCGCTGTGGGAAGACGCTACTAAGCCTCTGCAATCACTGTGGGAAGACGCTACTAAGCCTCTGCAATCACTGTGGGAAGATGGAAGATTAAAAAATAAAATATGGAAGTCTACAATAAAATGATTGGTCTTTTATTGAGCTAATTTATGATCCATAGAGAAGAGTATTAAATTAAAGATTTAATATTTAAAAAAAAATATTTTTTGGTAATTATTTTATAATAGAAATTCACTGCATGAATTAAAACACATCACAAAATGTGGCTGTGTTTAGCATGAATTTGAACAGATTGGAAAAAAAAGTGGGACCTCCAAAATAGTTTTAAAAAAAAAGATCGATATCTTTCGTTCATGCGAGATAATTTTAATAAATAAATTAATAATTTGCAGAATTTGGTTAAAAAATTATTATCAACATTTACCCTTGTCAAAAATATTAAATGTGTAGCAGATTAGGTGATGCAGGGCAGCTACACATACACGGTAGCACCCAGTTCCTCGAGGTTTCCTGGTATTCATGGAGCACGTTGGTAGACAAACAAAGACTCAGCGGCACTGCTCTCAACTAGCAGCACAGTTAGGATGGCAAACCCATTATCCTCAACCCCGTGCAAGCTTTCTATCAACTACTCCCGTTATTTCGACAGTAGCTGCTCATTATTTAATCATCATCATCTGTATTAACACACGGACATTTTTAGTTTTTACATAGGTGAGTGTGAAATAAAAAAAATGCCGAGAAAATGAGAAAACCTGAAGCTTTTTGTCGAAATTTTAAGAATCCAAAACTACAAAACTGTTATGAAAAATAAAATAAAATAATAATTTAAAATGTATATAGCGCAGTACCCCAGTAAGCATCTGGGCTCACAGCGCTTCACATAAAAATAGTGGCAGACATATAATTATCAATGCATTCAATGTAAAATGTTCATATCAAAACTACACATATATGGGGCTCTGTATTTGCCTAAGGGCGAAAGGGTTAATACTAAAGAGTAAAGCTTGGAAATTCAGGGTTCGTTTGTCCCATGCCACAATACAAGTAGTATGTCGGCTTTTAGTTTTTATTACTGATCCTGTATTTGACGACAAACGATGACGACCACCTGTTACTGTCCATTGTTGAGTTCAGTACTTCGTCTACCTGTCCCTTCCAGTACCTCGTCTACCTGTCCCTTCCAGTACCTCGTCTACCTGTCCCTTCCAGTACCTCGTCTACCTGTCCCTTCCAGTACCTCGTCTACCTGTCACTTCCAGTACCTCGTCTACCTGTCACTTCCAGTACCACGTCTACCTGTCCCTTCCAGTACCTCGTCTACCTGTCCCTTCCAGTACCTCGTCTACTTGTCCCTCCTAGTACCACGTCTACCTGTCACTTCCAGTACCACGTCTACCTGTCACTTCCAGTACCACGTCTACCTGTCTCTTCCAGTACCTGGTCTAATTGTCACTTCCAGTACCTGGTCTAACTGTCACCTCCATTACCTGGTCTACCTGTCACTTCCAGCACCTGGTCTACCTGTCACTTCCAGTACCTGGTCTACCTGTCACTTCCAGTACCTGGTCTAATTGTCACTTCCAGTACCTGGTCTAACTGTCACCTCCATTACCTGGTCTACCTGTCACTTCCAGCACCTGGTCTACCTGTCACTTCCAGTACCTGGTCTACCTGTCACTTCCAGTACCTGGTCTACCTGTCACTCCCAGTATCACGTATACTTTTCCCTTCCAGTACCTGGTCTACCTGTCACTTCCAGTACCACGTCTACCTGTCACTTCCAGTACCACGTCTACCTGTCACTTCCAGTACCTCGTCTACCTGTCCCTTCCAGTACCTCGTCTACCTGTCCCTTCCAGTACCTCGTCTACCTGTCCCTTCCAGTACCTCGTCTACCTGTCCCTTCCAGTACCTCGTCTACTTGTCCCTTCTAGTACCTCATCTACCTGTCCCTTCTAGTACCACGTCTACCTGTCACTTCCAGTACCACGTCTACCTGTCACTTCCATTACCTGGTCTACCTGTCACTTCCAGTACCTGGTCTACCTGTCACTTCCAGTACCTGGTCTACCTGTCACTTCCAGTACCTGGTCTACCTGTCACTTCCAGTACCACGTCTACCTGTCACTTCCAGTACCACGTCTACCTGTCACTTCCAGTACCACGTCTACCTGTCCCTTCCAGTACCTGGTCTAATTGTCACTTCCAGTACCTGGTCTAACTGTCACCTCCATTACCTGGTCTACCTGTCACTTCCAGCACCTGGTCTACCTGTCACTTCCAGTACCTGGTCTACCTGTCACTTCCAGTACCTGGTCTACCTGTCACTCCCAGTATCACGTATACTTTTCCCTTCCAGCACCTGGTCTACCTGTCACTCCCAGTATCACGTATACTTTTCCCTTCCAGTACCTGGTCTACCTGTCACTTCCAGTACCTGGTCTACCTGTCACTTCCAGTACCTGGTCTACCTGTCACTTCCAGTACATGGTCTAACTGTCACCTACATTACCTGGTCTACCTGTCATTTCCAGTAACTCATCCACTTGTGACAATCTATTCTTCAATCGTTGAAAACAGCTAGGCGACAAGATAAGAATATCGTAGCCGTCTAAACGGTCATTAATTACAGTTTATTAATCAATATTTCTGCATGCGAGCAGCCCTTCTGGTTTCTTCCTTATCTTTGACTATTTCATGTCGGCAAAAGCTAGCGATTTTGTTCTCTTCTTCTGAAATATCGATTCTTTAACTGTCTCAGTCTGTACACTGTATATCAGTGCTTCTCAAACTTTTTAGTATGGTGGACCGGTAGAAATTGTTCTATTGCACCAAGGACCGATGACCTATTTCACTGTACTGCGAAATGTTTTTAAGTCATTTATTTTATTTTGTTTCATTTATGTGCTTATTAAAGAAATATTTACATATTATATAGCAGTGATGGGGAATCTATGCCCCGCGTGCCACAGAAGGCACACAGAGCCTCATCAGACGGCACGCAACTAAAATATTTTTTCCTTAATCAAACCACTGTGCTGGCACTTTGAGTTGGCACTTTGCTATATAAAAGTAGGTTTTAATTGAATTTTGGGCACGCGGCCCCAAAAAGGTTCGCCATCACTGTTCTATAGGGTTAGTATTAATGGTTGCTAATAAGGGATTATAATTATATTTTTCTGGCCTTTCTTGATAAATTCTTCGGACCGGCAGCGGATGGCCCACGGACCGGCACCGGTCCGCCGACCACCACTTTGAGACGCACTGCTGTACTGTATATAACATAAACTACAATGTCTTGTTACCGTGTCGCTCTGTATATTCTGTGTCGACATAAAACCCATCATCAAAACATTTTTCTGTGCCCCATTTTTTTTTATTGTACCACGCGCCATGCAAGGAACCATCAATCAAAGGAAATCGGTGTCCGTAAAGATCAATAATTTACCACTTTGATGGGCCAGAGGAAATTATAGCGATTCGAAAAGTGCTCGCCCTTTAAACCCCAATGACATAGAAATTTCAGGGTCTAAAACATGGCTTGGATTCGTTAAAAAATTACGAACACGATTCCAAATTAAAATCTCTGTCTTTAATCTTTAAAGTTGGGGGTTAGTGACTGATTTCAACAGACTTGCAAATAACTAATTCATCTATTGCTTCTCATAATTATATTTTAGCTATGGAATTCAATATATTTATGAATTCTATTGTAAGAGCTTAATTATTTCAACTTCACGAGTAATGGGTGTGACTTAACGCAAATTGAATTAAACTGAAAAATTTACTAAAAACCTTGTGATCAATACCAGAATCGATCTCCATCAAAGCATGATTCATTTAGGGAATTACATAAATGTCAAGGTCTGTTGTGTTAAACAATGTGTTTCCCTGTCTGTGTTATTCTACAGGAATCATGTTTTAGGCGCTATTGATATTACATCTCAAATACAACGTTTAATTTACTCGACTTTATAATGAGAAGGAAAAAATTATCGGACTCTTCCAAAGAAGTGGTGCTGGATTTTTGAAACTTCTAGCAACTGAATGCATCTTGTTTTTATCAGAAGAAGGAAGACACGTGAGGCTTGGAAGCAAAAACATAGACGAGATGGTTCACACAACGAAATATTTGTCGATAGTTTTTCCTGGGCAGTTTTATTCTTGCAGAAGTAAATGAATCACTCTGAACATAATTTAGAGGTCTTACTATCAATGGTAATTGTTCGTGAAAACATTTTACGCTCGTATTTTGGAATAAAAAGGGCATACATACTGTAGAAATAATACACTACTATCTTGTAAAACATTATTTAGAGGTCTTACTATCAATGGTAATTGTTCGTGAAAACATTTTACGCTCGTATATTTTGGAATAAAAAGGGCATACATACTGTAGAAATAATACACTACTATCTTGTAAAACATTATTCTAAATAGTCATTTATAATAAATTTGAAACTAATTTTTTTCCAATTTTTGGAATTTATTACTCTTCAATTACCATTATTGTCTTAATGGTGACAAAACAAAGCCTGACCATTATTAAAATATATTCAAAATTATTAATCAATGCAAATAGTATTTCACCGAGTTTAAATTACATTTTGCTAACCCTTATAACATTATATAAATAGAAAACATTTATTTAAAACTTTTCACTAACCTCAAATACAGCTATGTTGAAAACGCCAATACTAAAGTGCCCAGATAAATTTGCAAGAATCCCGGATGGCATTATATGACAAGTTACGTGATACCTGATTGACTCCTAATAACATGTCCATTTTTCCACAGCTTGTCTACAGCCTTAGCCGGGAGGTTGCCGTCTACTGCTGCATGAGTATGGGGGTCGGAGGGGTGTGTGACTCGTACGCCCTGAGGGATGAGCTGAGGTGTCTGGGGTGTAAAGTGTTCGATCTCGTTCAACTCTGCAAACGTCGACTCATGCCACTTCTACTGAGGTAACTGGGCGCTCGTACAGTTTAACAAATTATTGGGTTAAAATATAATATGTTCCTGAAAATAAACAGTAAAAAGGGGATTGAATACATTCAAGAAATCAGAAAAAAATGTAATACTAACATTAAAAAAAATAAAATGGCAACATGAAATGGAATTGTAATCTTTTAAAACACACATCATGTAAATGCTGATTACTTTTATTTAATAGCATACAACTGTTCAAATGAAAAGGTAGGTACAAGCTGACTATGTGGTTTGATTAACAGGACCAGAAGTTGTCGTATGCATAACTCGTTGGCTGCAGTGGGGAAATAGGATCATCTCTGGCCTGAGCTTTCTTGTACAACGACGTGAAATAATAAATTTAAAATAAACAAAACACAACTCCCAATGGAAATACATAGACGAACTTTATCGTCTCACTGAATGTGACATTTGCTTGTTAGAACTTTACAACTCAGCTATGAGTAAACTACGTGGTTGCTATTAACCTGGGGACATAAGTTTTGGTTTTAGTCCAATAATTAGTGACCCAGTCATTGCAACCATTAGAACTTCATTTGTCGGTGTTCATCTTAGTAATGTTGCGATTTCCACTTCACAGCTGGTTCGTAAAAACTACATGAACATTTTATACAATTTCTATGTTTCTATTCTAAACGTTCAGCAAAAGATCAAAAGAGGAAGAGAGAGAAGACTTGGAGCGACTATATCGTATTTTTGTGGGTTGTTTAGAGATGCTGCAAGCAGAGTTCATCAGGTCGATAACTTTACAGTCTTTGTTTCCTCTGTGGGACGGTGAGTTAAGGCTATGTCTTGGCCAGTGATTGTCTGTGATGTCATCTTCTCTATTTAGTTCAGTGGTTTTGACGCATCTTCCCTGATTAGGTCAGTATTTTGTTTCAACCAGCTCACTATATTTTATATCAACCAACTCACTATATTTTATATCAACCAACTCACTATATTTTATATCAACCAACTCACTATATGTTATATTAACCAACTCACTATATTTTATATCAACCAGCTCACTATATTTTATATCAACCAATTCACTATATTTTATATCAACCAGCTCACTATATTTTATATCAACCAACTCAATATATTTTATATCAACCAACTCACTATATTTTATATCAACCAACTCACTATATTTTATATCAACCAGCTCACTATATTTTATATCAACCAACTCACTATATTTTATATCAACCAATTCACTATATTTTATATCAACCAGCTCACTAAAATGTATATCAACCAACTCACTATATTTTATATCAACAAACTCACTATATTTTAGAATATTTTAGATCAACCAACTCACTAAAATGTATATCAACCAACTCAATATATTTTATATCAACCAACTCACTATATTTTAGAATATTTTAGATCAACCAACTCACTAAAATGTATATCAACCAACTCAATATATTTTATATCAACCAGCTCACTATATTTTATATCAACCAACTCACTATATTTTAGAATATTTTAGATCAACCAACTCACTAAAATGTATATCAACCAACTCAATATATTTTATATCAACCAACTCACTATATTTTAGAATATTTTAGATCAACCAACTCACTAAAATGTATATCAACCAACTCAATATATTTTATATCAACCAACTCACTATATTTTATATCAACCAACTCAATATATTTTATATCAACCAGCTCACTATATTTTATATCAACCAACTCACTATATTTTAGAATATTTTAGATCAACCAACTCACTAAAATGTATATCAACCAACTCACTATATTTTAGATCAACCAACTCACTATATTTTATATCAACCAACTCACTATATTTTAGAATATTTTAGATCAACCAACTCACTAAAATGTATATCAACCAACTCAATATATTTTATATCAACCAGCTCACTATATTTTATATCAACCAACTCACTATATTTTAGAATATTTTAGATCAACCAACTCACTAAAATGTATATCAACCAACTCAATATATTTTATATCAACCAACTCACTATATTTTAGAATATTTTAGATCAACCAACTCACTAAAATGTATATCAACCAACTCAATATATTTTATATCAACCAACTCTATATATTTTATATCAACCAACTCAATATATTTTATATCAACCAACTCTATATATTTTATATCAACCAACTCAATATATTTTATATCAACCAACTCTATATATTTTATATCAACCAACTCAATATATTTTATATCAACCAGCTCACTATATTTTATATCAACCAACTCACTATATTTTGTCTCTCTAGTCTCCACGTCTCTGATTCAGACTGGTATCAGTGAGTGCAGTGTACACAAGAAATGTGCTGCTGCCCAGGAACTAAGCGAAGGGGTGGGATTAGAACGAAAGTTAGCTGACCAAGAGGAGTTCACCACACTAGAGCGGTGAGAAGACATTAAAGCACGAGACATATATATATATATATATATATATATATATATATATATATATATATATATATATAAAGAATCGTCTTTCAACATGCTATATTTCTACTTGTGTTTATTTTCATAGACTTGAATCCAGCCAATGACTAAAAACATGTGTAATTATTATCAGCTGAAAGGAACTAAAAATATTTGTGGCAGTTCAGTTATTAAAACAAAAAAAGGAAACAAATCCTTATCATATGAACAGATGTGCACGGGTACTTAAAAATTATACATCACAAAGGTGGTTCCCGGTGTAGGAAAAAAATACCTGTCGAAATATCCGAAACTATTTCAAATAGTCAAGATAAGAATTCATTATATGCAGTGTTTCCTTTAGATTTAAAAAAAAAGAAAAGAAATATCTTATTTAACATTTAAAAATAAAAACCACACTAATTTTTTAATCTAAAGAAAAAGATGAGTGTAATTCTTGAAAAAAAAACAACAACTAATTGAGGAAAGTTTTAAAATAGCATCGTTGGCAGTAGCCGTGTTTTGGTTTCTTAATTCCTTTGCCAGGAAAGGCGTATTTGTTGACAAGCAAAGCCTTCATTGTTGTGTCTCTAAAGTCTGTGCTCGCTCTAAACACTCCACCCCTAATTGATCCTCTGCTCACAGCAAGGTGGCCACACTCCAAGAAATGTGTTTTGCTACCAGTCAGATGATGGACGTTAACCCTTGGGATTACAAGCCTGATACCGATCACACTAAAATAGGTGAGTGCTTGGGATGTGGGATAGGTAAGTGCTCGGGATATGGAATAGGTGAGTGCTTGGGATATGGAATAGGTGAGTGCTTGGGATATGGAATAGGTGAGTGCTCGGGATATGGGATTATCGGTTAGTGCTCGGGATATGGGATAGTTGAGTGGACGGGATATGGGATAGGTGAGTGCTCGAGATATGGGATAGGTGAGTGCTTGAGATATGGGATTGGTGAGTGCTTGAGATATGGGATTGGTGAGTGATCGAGATATGGGATTGGTGAGTGCTCGAGATATGGGATTGGTGAGTGCTCGAGATATGGGATTGGTGAGTGCTTGAGATATGGGATTGGTGAGTGCTCGAGATATGGGAAAGGTGAGTGCTCGAGATATGGGATGGGTGAGTGCTCGGGGTATGGAATATGTTAGTGCTGAGAACATGGGATACGTTAGTGCTAGCTGAATATGTTATGTGGATGCTAAGGAAAAAATGTGGCTTATCTGTATTGTCGGGTTAAGCGCAAGGGAAGCATGATAGATTAGTTCTTAGAATATCAGATAGATTAGTGGGTGACGTTTTGGACCTTAAATTTGGTTAGTAATAGGGATAGGGGGTGGTCAGAGCTGGACATGTAGGAACATTTAGTGCAAGGGATATAATATTAGACTTGTTAGTGCTAAAGATAAATGATAGGTTCCTGCTTGAGGTGTATGATAGCTTAGTGCTGTGGGTATATATGATAGGCTAGTGCCAGGAATAAAGGACAAGTTAGTACTAGAGTTATATGATAGATTAGTGCTAGACATTTAGGACATTAGTGCTAGCCAGTGCTAGGAATATTAGACAGGTTAGAGCAGTGATGGCGAACCTTTTTGGGGCCGCGTGCCCAAAATTCAATCAAAACCCACTGATTTATAGATAAGTGCCAAAACTACAACGAAACCCTAAATGTGGGGTTGGCTGGGCTGGTTTGTTTAAGGAAATAATATTTTATTCGCGTGCCGGCTGATGAGGCTCTGCGTCCCGACTGTGGCACGCGTGCCGTAGGTTCGGCATCACTGTGTTAGAGCAAGAGATATACGTTAAGTTAGTGAAAATAGTTTAGTGTTGGGATGAAGGATAGCTTAGTGTTAGGGATAAAGTATATGTCAGTGCTGATGATATATGGTCGGTTATTTCTAGCTTGATAAGATAATTTAATGCTTGGTCAATAGCACGTCAGGTCAGTGCTAGGAACGTATGACATTTCACTGCTTTGGAATTATCAAGACGAGGACTGGTTAAAACATGATAACGTGTTTGTTTTATATGATATTAGGATACGTTGTGTATGCTCATTATGTGCGATACAATATGAGATGTGTGAGTCGTCAGAAATTAGAGGCACAAATGCTATACATCATCTAGACTTGACATGACACAATGAATCCTTTCAACAGTAAAACTGATCGATATTTTCAGCTAAGTAGGAGTATAGCTGTATCTTTTAGAAGGCTATTCATTTGTTACTTTTAAAAATACACGTTATTTGGTTCCAAATTAGAATGCATTGCATGTGTTTCTTAGAATAATTTTTAAGGCCTAATGCCTCGAAAGGCGCGATGATACCAGTATAGCTTTAAAAAAACATTAAAAACAAAAAAACAAAAAAAACTGCAGTTTGGCCACAATGCCACCATTCCCCTAATGGAAGAACACTGCTCCACACACCATTCCTAACTTTAAAACAATGTATGATTTATTTTTTTTTGGTATGGGATATAATCTCTTGTAAATGAAATATTTAGTATGGGAGATAACTTTTTTGTAGTATGGGAGATAAATTATATTTTTGTATGGGATATACATGATATTTGTTGAATGCTAGAAACCTAACCGTTTGTTGTGTGTACGCAGATGTGGACACGGCTGACTTGGAGCACGATGCGACTGGTCAAGTGGAGGCCCATGTAAGTGGAATCCAGGAGCAACCTTACACAAATCTTTAATTCCAATGAGACCATGAGCTGAAATATTCTAAGTTATCATGGGGTAACAACTGGCCTGTGATGTCGGTGTCACTTCTATACTGATATCGACCTGATATAATTGTACAACGCAATTTTTTGTTAGTTTATTTCAGTAGCAGGGTAGCATTGGAAGAAAAAGAAATTATGAAGTAAATACTGCTTACTATCCAAAATGATTATTGACCCCCTCCCATTATAACACAGATATTGAGATTAAATTGGTTTTTCCCAAATTAAGATCTACCGGTACAAAGTATATCCCTAAAAATAGAAAGTAAAGATCATTTGCAGGGCATCAGATATTTATAACGTTTATCCCTTAAACGGCTGAAAAAACTCGAAGTTATTATGAGGTTTCATCCACAGATAAAATGTTGCTTAGTCTAATTAATAACCCTTATCAACACCTCTTTGGGTTCTACGAAGTGAGAGTTCCCGAGAAGGATGTGGCAAATATAGGGAGCAAGAAAAGTCATTGCACTTAAAGGGGGGGGGATCGACTAGGCCTTAAAATGGCGTGAGTTAGTCAGAGTTGCGTGCCCTTGTCATTCACGACTGTGACCTGGCGTACGTGTGCAATCATGGCCGTGCCCTTTGACTAGGGCTCCGATTTCAGAACTGGATCGAGCCACTTGGATTCGTGGCTCATCCATCACCTCCTTTACCACCACCTATGGCCGTCCGCCTTAAATCAGGGAAGCTGAACGCCAACTAATTCTCGCAGCATTCCCTGACGCACTGGGAACCTGCAATCAAACCCAGGCCATAATCTCTCCCAGTTCCCCCCACCACCACCATCACCACACCACCCCCCCCCCACACCCGAACCGATTCCACAAACACATCTCTTACCCAACAATGTCAGGCGTCTGGATTGTCAAGCAGCAAAATTGGATTGGAAGTAGCATCCCTATTACGCCAACCCCCTCCCCTCCCTCCCCAAGCACACTCCCCCATCAGCCAACTCGATGGAATCGAAAGACCTGTGCGACTGAAAGAGAAGGAAGAAAAAGATCTGCTAAAGCCACGATGTTGGGAGATTGGGATAGACACGCTAAGATTTTCCCCTTTATTTTTGTTCTTCCATCGAATTCTAATCAATGTAAGGATGACAAGGTTGTCGGCATTAGTTGGTGCGGGGCCCGCAGGGACAGTCGAGACCGGGACAATCCACGAATGAATAAAGCGGACAATCCACGAATGAATAAAGCGGACAATCCACGAATGAATAAAGCGGGAAATCCACGAATGAATAAAGCGGACAATCCACGAATGAATAAAGCGGACAATCCACGAATGAATAAAGCGGACAATCCACGAATGAATAAAGCGGACAATCCAATAATAAATGATCACAACGGTCATAAGATAAATTAATGGATCACCCCAATAATGAAAGATTAGATCGATCCATCGTTTATTGACTGAATCAATCCAATTTTACTTTTGAACACGCCAATCCTATGATGAATTTTATGAATTTAACGATAAATATCTGGATCATTTTAATATATAATGACAAGATCAAAGCCATAACAAATAGAGAGCGATTAATATAATGTCTGGGATAAACAAATATCAATGCATATCATGAAAAAGACACGAAAGAAGTAGAATAATAGAAACAGTTATAATCACTGTCATATTCGTTTGTGGGTTTGCTAGACTGGATAGGAAAATAAAATTAAAAGACGATAGTAGTGACTGTAATGATAACACTATCTAAATTAGGGCTGCGGAAATTAACGATTAATTTCTCGATTAATCGTTAATTTTTTTATCGATTAAAATTATTTTAATCGATAAAAATTCGATTAAAATTAAAGAAAATATTTATAATATTTTTTTAAATTTTTTATTAATAAATAATTAAGTTTTAATAATCCTATATAATTAAAGGCTAAGTTATGTCCCGTCATCTATAGCGATTGGTCTCTCAAACACACATGACTCCTACAGCCAATCATATCAAGTTTACGCGGACGTTCAAAACGAGTTATTTTTGGTGCAGTATTTCTTCCAAGACTTTATTTTGAGTTATGCGCGTTGGGATGATTTATAGTCAAAAGCTCTGTTTTTACGACTTATTTATTTTAAATATAATGAATAGTATTTTTGACGTGATGCACATGTATGCCGGTCGAGACGGTTGTTGAAGGGGAGTTACAACATGCCACCGAAGGGTGGCCGAACGTCCTTGGACGGGCTTGGTTGCTCGTTAATAATAATTTATATATATTTTTTACGTACAAACTTCTCCCGGGTAATATTATAATTTATTTTATAAATGTATGTGGACCGGCAGACGTCAATTAAAAAATGCTGACAACATCAGCGCAGTTAAATTTAAACATACAATTGGAAAGTTCAGCAAAAATGTTGTTTTTAAGCTAACTGCGGATGGCAAAGTCGAAGATAGTGAAAAAGATTACTGTGTTCACTGCCATAAACAATTCTCTTTTAAAGGATCAAATACTTCGCTGACGTACCACCTTCAGCACAAACATCCGATGAAGTATCAACACATTGTCATAAAATTTAGTTCAAAATATTCTTAATTTTCAATGTCCGTGAGACAGGGGAAATAACTCAATTTAAAAAGTCACTTACCAGTTTTTGTTACTTCCCTTGAAATGTTCAGTTTAAAGACGTCATAAATTTCTATTTTTGGCTTTAATCGAAAATAACGATTAATTAATCGTTAAATTTTCAAAAGTTAACGATTAAATTTAAATTAATCGATAACAGCCCTAATCTAAATACGTCAACTGAACAAGGAGCATTTTCCTTAAAAGCAGCTACTTAAAATTTTTTTTTAAAATCCCAGGCTATGCAGATTTCATAACGATAAAGACTCGCACTTGTAAAACAGAGCTTTAATAAGAAAAAATTCAAGTGCAAATTCACGCTGAAATATTTATATAAATTAACATTTTTGTTTTTTTCTTTAAATATTTTCTTAAATATTCTTTTGTTTTATTTAATAATAATAAAAGGTATTTCTTTAAAAGACGCTTTCATAATTACCAAAAGGCACAAATATACATTTTTTTTTACACTTACTTAAAATTCATAACAAAGAACGGATGTGCCGAGGATAATTAAGTCTTTCAATACAGCCAGAGAATTCCAACTAAAACATGATGCTGTACTTTTAAGAAAAAAAACGGTATGATTGTTAAAAATATTCTATGCACCACTATACGTAACGTAATTAATATTTGCGAAATTTTTAGGTGCTTACGTCTTCATTTAATTTTAATTTGAAAATGTTAACATACTAAAAGCTTAGTATAATAACTCAGGAGTAGGAGTCGATCATTAACCGGGGTATACAACTGAAACAAAGAGTAATCTAATGACAGCTTGTTGATCAGAGTCTAACTGTCCCTCGTTTCACTTGAAGTAGACGCCCCGCGGCGTAGCATACGCCGCAGACTTGCTCATAAATAGTGCAAAGAAAAAAAAGGGGGAGGGGGAGAACGGACACAAACAGTAGCACGAACAAATGGGAACAACGCGAGTGAACGTTGGGGGACCACCGAAGCATTTTTGGGAAGTATTTCGGACATCGCCACAATTTCTGCTTTGTCACCATATAATCCTGGAGAATTCATGTACTGCGCGTATTGTTGAGAGTATATGACTACGTTTCCGTCACTGAGAACAGCGGAGAGCTCGTCGCCGAAGTTATACCAATGTTGAGAAACAAATATTACAGCCATGAAGCCAGTTGGAGAGCAACAACTTCATCCATGAACGAAATTTGCGACCAATAGAAACAGACAGTTACCTGGTGAAGGAATTGGTATAACATTGAACGAAGCTTTTTTCCGTGACATGCGAAGCGGTGTTTATGTTCGCTAAGAAAGGGGGGGGGAAACGGGCATAAGCATTTTTAAAAATTAAAAAAAAAGTTACCTTGGGCTTGAACCTAAGACCTTCCGCATGTCTGGCGGATGTAATAACCAATACACTACGAAATACATGAACACTGTGAAGGAACAACGAAGTGAATGTAAAAAACATTGCTGGTCTCAAGACATGCCGCACCCCACCACTACCTTCGCATGCCAACCGTTAACTGTGATTAGTTGACCCCAGCGAGAGTCATTCGTCATGCTCGGTTGCACATACTTGCAGCTTGTCTCGCATGGTCCCATGAAGAGAATTATATATATAGAAGATACCTCCTAAAAGCCTACTGCTCAAACCGATTCTACGTAGCCCAGCACAACCCCTCAACCCTCAAGCTTACTCCTGGGGTTGTAACTCTGTCGTGACCTCGTGTGTCAACCGGAGGAAAACTGGATGATAGGACAAGAAGTTGGCGCGTGTAAAGAATTGTTTTTAAATAATAAAATATATTGAACTGACAGAAATGCGGGCAGGAAAAAAAGTAAGAGACATTACGTAATAAACAACTTGGGCTGAATCACTTTATACTCGTAAATATAACATGCGTTACCGGGAGTTACCGGGTAGTCTTTAAGGGAAAAAAATACATCTTTTACGGCCTTTTCATGTAGAATCAAAAGTTTAGGAGCAAGTAAAAAAATTCCCCGAATTCGATGCCTTAATTAAAGAGTATGTATATATATATATATATATATATATATATATATATATACTAAAATCCTTACAACAAAACACGTTATTAATAACATTTGTAACATTACGATCCCCAATGGGACTCTCAACTTAATGGGTTTTCTTTCTCGGTGTTTATTTTCCTTTTTTGTGTTGTTTTTTTTGGATAACATTAAAGGTATGCTTATGCCAAGCTCCATTAATACATTGAAAGCGTATACATTTTTAAAATACGATTTCAACTGCAAGTATGTTTAAAGTAGTGCCGGATTTCGGCTCCGGAAAATCCGGAATTCGGCCATTTTTACAAATCCGGCAGGATTTCACTTCATAAATCTCGCCAAAACTTGCCCCGGTACAGCCCTAGTTTAAAGTATATTTAAAGCTTAGGCCATGGTGAGAAAGTTCGTTTTCGAAATTTCTATAAAAGTTAAGAATTATAATTTAATTTGGTAAACACCAACCGCCATTTCATTGAAATGTGTAACGAACAACTCTACTATGTAAATATTTTGGAATACGAAGTCTTCACAAAATACAATAACTATAACCATAACATTTTTGTCCATTTAAATCATTAAATCTAAAAGAGGGCCACGGTGGTAGCCTATTTACTAATAAACCCTTCAAAATTGCCCGAAGAATAGAGGGGAAATTATACAAGTTATTCAGACTCATAATGGATTTAAAAAGGGCCATCCATATATTATGTGCGAAATAAGTGGGGAGGGGGTGTTTAATAAATGGGATTTTCCATACGGGGAGGGTATGGGGGGTCTCGATTGAATGTGTACGTACGCTTCAACAAATTTAATTTGCATAATACTAATTACTAAGCCTAGTAATGTAAACCACTCATGGTGCAAAAGGCATTCGAGACCGACTGAGTCAATACTGATATGCAATAATGTTTCATAATTTAATGCAAACGAAATTCTGAACTTTTAATTACTTGGAAGTAATTAACATTTGATTCTTACCAAACGTTCACACATTACTAAAATCAGTACCTAAAATATATCCGTCTAATTTATAGGGGCAATAAATGACGTCACGCGATTTTGACCGATTTTTCAACATGCAAAACACAGTAAAATACCAATATCTTGTGACTATGGCTTAAAATATATTTTTTTTCAAACAGGAGTAGGGGACGCTAATATGTACGTACGCATAGGGAAGGGGGATCCTGAAAACGTACGGGGTGCAACATGGGCGAGGGGGTGCGAAAATATGACCTTTTGTGCGTACGTAATCTATGGATGGCGTCTGGATAGCGAAGTCAATAGTGCGCTCGTCTCACAAGCTGAGGGGCGTGGGATCAAGCCCACGTTAAAGCCACAATAAAAACGTTGATGAATGACTATCGCTAAAAAAGTTATCCGCTGACCTGGAGAGGAGCTGGGCGCCGCCAAGGTCTACTAAGCCCCGATTTCTCTAATGAAAACATTAGAATCTCCTACGACCACGAGGTAATGGGACACACAAAAAAAGCGTAGCGTAGGATGTGTGCATAAAGACAAACAAACACAAAAAATATATTGATGGCCCCAAAATGTTCCGTTTAAAATTCAATTTAAAATGCTTGTGCTCTCAAAAAATTATGATTCCAATCTTTTATACCGATATTTTAAGATTGACTATCACAATAATCATGTAACGACATAGTTGGATTAATTTTACACCAATATATGTTTTCTCTGTCTCTCTCTCTTTTAAGTGCGTTTGGTGCGAACTATATTAAATGAAAAAAAAATGCATATGGGAAGCTGGAATTTTGTTTTGTTTATGGTAGTACTAGATGCATAATATTATGGTATTTAATAAGTAATTTCTCTCTGTTTTCTCTCAGGTAAATACAGCTAATCCTCGACATCGGAAGTGCATTTGGATAACGGTCCTTGTGCTAGGCACGCTGGTAGTCATCGCAGGAGTTCTCGGCCTTGCAATTGCTTTAACCAAAAATGAAACAACTTAGTATTAGTTAAATTATAATTCTGACAACATTCAGATAAACAATTAAGTTATCAGATGAGTCCGCCATTAAGCACAAAATACATAAAATATATTCAGACCTACAGATATAATAGGTGCAGTTTCTCTGTAAAATTACCATAATCTTTCTAAAAATGTCAATTTTTCAAGTTGTTACTGTTACATCTTAAAGTTAATGGAGAGTTCATCATTTTAATTTTCTTAAGACTAAAAGGCAGTCATAGAGATGCAATAAAAATGTATTTTTCAATCGTTTTAAAGCTAATGAAATTAAAATGTACACTTTATTACGATGGGTTAGTTAGGTTAGACCTACATGTTGAAACTAATATTTTTTTTATTCACATGAATATGAAAAGTTACGAAAGGTTAAAATTGAAAAAAGTGAGACATTAACAGTATGTTATTGATATGGCCAAAGTGTTGAAAAGACAGGATTAAATTTGCAGCTATCAAAATTGAAAGTGGAGAAAGTAAATATAAAAAATAATATAACAAAAAAATAATAAATAAATAAATCCAATGACTTAAAAAAACAACAACAAAAACAAAACAACAAGACAACAAAATTGCAAGGGGCTTTATCAATGATCAGTTAATAGCTGAGAAATTAAATCTCATGACAGAATTCATTTGAAAATCAGTAGAAATTCCTATAAGTTTAAGCCATTGGATTTATTACTAAAATTTGAACACAGGCCTCCTTGCATCCTACATGAATCTTTCCCTTCAAACATGCAAAATGCAATGCTTTCCATCATTATTTATATAACATCTTTGTAATTGATGAAAGAATAAATGATTAAAGTATTGTTGATTACAATGTATAGCAAATCAGTATGAGTAAATAATGAAATGGGATGAATGTTTGTTAACTTTGCTGCACTGAAACTGAATCTAGTATTATAATTGGTACTGTTTATAAATTAAATAAATTTAATGATTGATGTGGCGAGTCCATGAAATTTAATTTAATAAATGCATTTGATAATATACTTATAACTTTGATTAAGAAAAGTATTTTGTATCACAAATAAAAAGAATGAAATTTCTTCATAACTCATAACATGAGTTATAACATTCATAACTTTTAGATATTGTTTTAGTGAATGGGTAAGACAAACATTAGTTTCTTATTCATTTTTAATGAGGTTATATTGTGGAACTCTTGCAAAAAAAAAGAGATTACAAATATCTAACTAGTTAAATGAAATGTAACTTATATGTTTCCATTTCTTTAAATTTTCTCTTTTTGTACATAATCAAAAAAAAGTTGTTTCTTAATCTTTAAACTATTTGTATTAATGATTAAAACTGAACAATTTTTTTTAAACCAATGGTAAAATTAATGTACTTGAAGTACTTGTTAGAAATGTTTTCTTGGTATGGTAGTTTTAAAATTTATAATTTTTAAAAGAAAAAATAGCACACAAGTAACAACAATAAAAAAAAATTGATATTGATAATTGACTGATAAGGGAGAGTATTTAAAATTGAAACTACACTGAAATCATCATTGTTAATTACAATCTTCATTGAGAGTATCCTTATCAATTAAGCTTGTGACTTAAAAATTGATAATTGTTCTTATCAGAATCTTATTTTTAAAAAAACTTTTCTTTCTGATTAATTTTTATAAATTTCAAACGAAGCATCAACCAAATTATTACTTTGCATTTCTATACTAAATAAATTCAAATTTTATAGATACTTTTCTTTACATATGAATACGAGAGTTAATCTTATGTTTTGAAATTAAATATAGTTGTAAATGTTGCAAAAAATTTCAAGTAAACGTTAACTTAAATATATGCATGAAACAAGCAATCTTTGTTTTGTGTTATCTTTCATATTTAATTTATTCATAAAATTAAAATTCATTTTCTTAAACTTAAATATGAACATTTTAGAAATAACATGACCACACTTTTTTTCTCTCAGGATTTATGACAAATATTTTAAAAATTGATTTTAAAGATTAATTTCAGTAAATGTTTTATGGATGATTCATTAAAAGTTTAATATTAATGTAATGGAATACCTATATTTAAATAAATCTTAAATTGATTCATGAAAGATTTAAGATATAAATTGATCAAAACAATGTATAAAAATTTGCCAAAGCTGGAAAAGTGATAAACAATTCCAACATTAAAGGGAGTGGCTTTAGATGAACATGCCCATTTTTGAAGCCGGAAAATAATCTTTATATTTATATATTCTAATTTTGTTTTTATAGTCTGAAATACTGTTTTTCTTAGTACCTTTTTCTTTGAATGATATTAAATCACATTTCTTAAATATCTATGGCAAATTCATTGATAGGCACCAGGTAGTGTAATACTGAATGTATCTATTGAAAAAATATTTTTGGGACTTCGTTCATCCTGTATATCAACCATTGTCACTACAATAGTTGGGTTTTAATAAAATAAAAAAGTGAATGTAAACTAATATACACTTATTAATTGTTAAGATGTTAACATTTTTATTAGTGATTTTTATTGGTATATGCAAATAAATGTGACATTTGTATTTTTAAATAAATATTTGAACAGAGGACTTTCCCCACAAACTATCCCCAACACAGGCTAAAACAGATTGTTGAAACTGTTATTTAAACAATGTGTACGCCTTTTTAACATCACTATATGTGGCTCTAGATTTGATCTACCAATAAGAATAGATTGAGATTTAAATAAATGTTTTTGTTTTTTTTCATTTCCTCAAATGGTTAAATGTGTAGATTGACACAAGACCCAAAACATTTACTGAAATAACATTCAATTCATGTAATAGATGAGAATCATGCTGTAATAAACTCTAGTGATTTATTTTTACCTTTGGAAATGTTAAAATATTGATCCGCAAATGCTTGTGAGGAATGTACAAAATATTAAAGAAATTATTTAGGGCAGAATATTATACAATTAAATCCATGTTAAGTATGAATGTTCCATTTTTATTTTAATTTTCTAAAAACTAATTCCAGTAGCTTTAATTTTTAATATATGATATTTAAATTAAATTATGCAATTTATTTTAATTTTGAGGAAAAATAAATGCGAAGGTGACACCACATACAATATTATTGATATTGCTAAATTGGCCTAACCAATAAAGGAATAAAGAAGCAACCATGTTTAAATTTTAAAAAAAAATTTAATTGACAAGAAAAGATGCACAACAAAAGGAAAAAAAAAGTGCGCTTCCACAAATCCAACACAAATGAAGTGAAGTTTTGTGCAATGAATAGCCATTCATTTAGTCATATCAATAGAGGAACCGGAAATCATTACAAGATGCATTTAACATAAAATATGAAATGTTAAGGAAACAGTTCCTAAAAATATTTAGTAAGTCTATTGGAATTATCAGAGAATTCAACAGAAATTATGATTATATAAATATAATTATTTTTGAGTTATTTTCCCTTGATTTGCTATAAGAGCTTGAGCCTCTGCCACTTCTTCGTCAGAAGCCAGGTAGTAGCGTTTGACAGGCTGAAGATCTTCATCCAGCTCATATACCATTGGAATGCCTAGAAATAAAGCATTGTCAATGTTATGAATATTAAATGCTTCTTTCAAATAGTTTGTTGTCAAAAAAATAATTGTTTGCATTAATTGTACAATTATCAATGAAAAAAAATATTTATTTGATTATATATTTTTAAATCTAAATTTTTAAAAATCTTTAAAAACCAAGTTTTTGACTATAAATCCTTTATACAGGAGACATAACTAAAAGAATGTTCATTATAATACGCATCAAACGACAATCCAAAAATCCAAAATTTTAGTTTTGTCTCAAATATATCAAGGATTTATAGATTAAAAAAAACTTCTACAGTCTGCCTGCTAAATTTCAGCTTGATTTGAACACGGGAAAAGGGTTATAGAAACATGTTTAACATAGTGCGCACCGCGAGACAGATTAGCAATTAATAGCATTTACATTTACAGATTGGGAATATATTTTTAAAAAGTATCGTCAATTTAATACGCACCCCACAGCACAACAGGAAAGTATTAAAAAGGTTGTTCAATATAATACGCACCGCGACACTCTAGCACAAAAATTAACATGCTACATAGAGATAAATTGAGATAATCTTAAAATTCATTAATTTAATTACAGTACATTCGATTGATCTGAAATTTTGATACATCATTTTTATCTTCGCCACGAGTCTGCCTGAAAAATTTCAGCTCGCTAGCATACGCGGAAGTGGGTTAAAAATCGATCAAAAGTTTTTTCAGCAATCAAGGCATCAAGCAAGCAGATGCCATGAGTTAATATAAAGGATTTAAAAATCAACTAATTCGGTCGATGTAAAAACTGGATACCTGTAGGAACTTCATAACTGACTATGTCTTCATCTGAAACCTTATCCAGATATTTGATGATCCCTCTTAAACTGTTGCCATGAGCAATGATTAAAACCTTTTTCCCACACTATAAGATAAAGAGAGGAAAGGAGAAAATCACTTTGTATACTTTTTTCAAAGTATAACTTATAACAATATTTCAAATTACATATGTAACACGAGAGGTCACAAGATCAGTAAAGAATGTTTTACTTTAAAAAAAAATTATTATATTTTTTTAACAAAATAGATAGTTCACATAAAATTACTTGTAAAAAAACACCTCCCCCCCCCACATTAAATTATATGATTAAATACTTTCACTATTGAAATTTTAAAGATAATATTAATTTGGAAACCTGACTTGTTAAACTAAAACTTAAATTTAACAAGGTCAACACAAAAAGAATATTCTTTCAAGTAATACTTTCCTTACCTTAATGGCTGGAACTATTTGATCATACCAGCATGGCAGAGTTCGATGGATTGTGTCTTTTAAGCTTTCAGTTGTTGGAATCATACCCTGGTCCATGGCCTGTAGTAAAATAGTTAAAAGTTTGCTTGTAGAAAAACTATTTCTATCTTCTAGAAACATAGCATTAAATCATTGAATATGAACTTAATTTCCAGCTTTGGATTATGTGAATAACTTACAGCATACTGCCTTGCTTTACCAGGCCAACGATCATCACCTCGATCCAAAGGGGGAGGTCTAACATCATAGGATCTCCTCCATAGCTGAAAATATGAATTAGGATATAAGATCGGATCATTTTCTTTACATTTAGGATGCATAAACTACTTTTATATTTATGCAGAAAGTAATTTGAAAAGTTTATAACTATTTTTTATTTAAAAATTGCTTGATTAGTTAATTTCTTTTATAAATAAAATTCACAGCAATAACATTGAACGATTTTCCTAATCATCTCAGTTACAAGGTAAGACTGGTTTCAAGACTTGTTTCACAATTTATTAGTCACAAAAATTGTGAAAGTCTTTCTACTTTAAAATGTGACAATTATTCAAATAGTTAAGCTTTTTGGAAAACACAATTAGGCAATTAACAAAAGTATATCACCTTTACTTGAGCTTCCCCATACTTTTCCGCAGTTTCAGATTTGTGGAGTCCTTGCAGAGCACCATAATGTCTTTCATTGAGGCGCCACGATTTAACAACAGGGAGCCAATGACAATCTAATTGTTCTTGAATGTAGTACAAAGTTTTAATTGCTCTCTTCAAAACACTGGTAAAAGCAATGTCGAATTCAAGATTGTTTTCCTTAAGAAGCTGCAGAGATGAAAAATAATTTGGAATTTTAAAAACAACCAGGACTTTATAAAGCCAGGGAAATCACTTTAAAAATATTAAATAATATTTTATTACATTGTGTAATTTTAGCATGTTAAGTATGCATTTAAGAAATCCAGGAATATTAGTCACTGTTAATATATAAATTGCCCAAATTAAGTTTTATAAAATTAATTATAGGAAGCACAAGTTAAAAGTGAAAACATCTTACTTTATTTCAACAAGATTTTTTTTTAAATGACAAAACTGAATCAATCACTCTGAGACATTTAAGCAATTGGCTTTATAAAATTAAAACAGAGGAACTTTCAACAATACCATTATTAAGGGGAAAGATGACAAAAGAGACTTAAATATAGGCCAGCAGTTCATTCACAATGCAGAACCAAACTGTTACTGTTATTACAGGAACAATTATTGTACTTAAATATAGCCTTCCTGTGCACTAACCATGGACAGCTGGCTAGTTGGGTATTAGATCTAATTGGTGGGTGCAGAACTGGATCCCATTTCATTCCTGTCATTTTTTTTCCAAACATGCCAGTACATTAATTTCAAGCCCATTTCTACATCATACTTTCATGAAGATTAGATCATTAACTCCTCACTACTATTTATTTGTATCTCCTAATGGTATATCAGGTATCTGCCAACATGGTTGATGACAGTTGGGTCAAGGGCAGGTAATGAGGGTCAGCATTTAAAAAACAAACGGGAGGTAAATTCCTATGTGATGGTGAGAAAAATTAAATTCAGAATGAATATACACATGTCGTTATGTCCTTTCAGTTTTAGTCCAACAGGCTTGGTTCTTTTTGAAATAAAAGCGAAAGTTTAGCATTTGTTCTTTACATTAAAGAGGTGTTGAGCTTAAAATTAATCAAATAATTAAGCTCGTTAGACGTTTAAGGAGATACATCGTGCATAACATACCCAGCAACCCAAGCAAGAAAACTAAGGACAAAAAAAAAGCTAGCTGCCAGGTAAGAAACCTTAAGTCTTAAGTCAATAAAAAAAAAGCTTAAAGTTTAATCCTTGAAACAAGCTAACACCCAAAAAAAGAAACCAACATTCAAATGAGGATATCAAGACAAAACAAATAGAGTATCTGATCTTGGCAAATGACTTATTACATGATGCTATATACTATATTGTTTTTATGTGCCTTAATCTAAGAGGCCAGATAAATAGACAATAACATGGATTTTTCGTTAAGTTTAATATCTGTTAAAAAAAAATTTCTACACAGTACAAAACTTAAAATATTGGATTTGTTTAGAGATTATCTGACATAAAATGAAATATCAGGGTCATAAAAATAGGGGGCGGGGTTATACCGGGGTGGAATTAGTTACAGGTTACATCACTGTGGAGCAGCAACATTTGCGACATCTAGGCTGGCCCTGAATCTTAGAATCCCTAATCAATGACAGTGACAAGGTGCACATCCAAACTAAGGAGAGGACCAAAGTACCACCACTAAAGCACGCGTGTCTCAAATGGGACATGATGTTTGTCCTAAAATTCACAAACACTTCAGTGATAATTGGAGGGCAACAGATTAGGTGATTTTTTTTATTATTTAAAAAAAAAGAAAAAGAAAAAAGAAAACCTTATCATGGTCAACGAAAGGTCAACGACATTGTTAATCTTGCTGTTTTAAGGTCAGAAGGTGATGCTGTTAAAACAATCCCTGCGTTTAGTCATCCAACCAAATAGAGCAGTGAGGCTGCTAAATCACTGACATTTTAACTTAACAGTTTAGTTAGCGCTTAGACTTGGGCTACGGCAACAGTTAGTTGGGCTACGGCAGCAGTTAGTTGGAGGAGTTAGTTGGGCTACGGCAGCAGTTAGTTGGGAGGAGTTAGTTGGGCTACGGCAGCAGTTAGTTGGGCTACGGCAGCAGTTAGTTGGGCTACGGCAGCAGTTAGTTGGAGGAGTTAGTTGGGCTACGGCAGCAGTTAGTTGGAGGAGTTAGTTGGGCTACGGCAGCAGTTAGTTGGAGGAGTTAGTTGGGCTACGACAGCAGTTAGTTGTGCTACGGCAGAATTCAGTCGAATTAATAGAGATCAGGTTAAATTATTTTGCTAGTTAAGGTTGATTTTAAATATGGGTAACTAGATCCTACCCGCGGCGTAGCATATGCCATACGATGGCAGGCAAGGGACTGTAGCAGAACAGTTTTAATTTAACAAGAAGGAAACACGCTTCTTTTTTCTTCACTTTATTTCCTTCAACATCGTGTGCGTCACAGTGCAGTGCGCATAATAGCGGGCGGTGCGGATGTGCACATTACTTTATAAATAAATAAATATATATATATATATATATATATCATCTATATATATAATATAATATATATATACACCCTCTTCCTACTAAAGGTAACTAGGATACAAGTAACACAATCCACTTTTAATTTTAGTTTATATTTTTAAATTTTGATTTAATCAAACAATACCATAGAAGAATCACGTCTTATTTTGAGATGCTTCTCAATCTCCATGCCTCTGTAAGATTCATGTAATGTTTGTTCAGAAATCGATTCCCCACTCAGACTTTACTCTGTTAATTTTTTTTTATTTACATGGCATTGATTGGGCACGGGTTTCTAGTCCGGTATTTGATTGAATAATAAAATTAGAAATAATCCTGGAGTGAAGACTTTAGTAGGGTAAAAATTCACTAAATTTAATCTTTGACAGAGGGAAAATACACACACACATGCACAAAGTGTAATCTTTTTACCTGACCAGCGCGAATAGCCTCTTGAATCCCCACTTCGGTCAAATCTGCATCGTGTGCAAATCCACAAAATAAATTCTGTTTGGTGAATACACTCTCACCGTGTCTCACAATGGCAACTGTGTATTTGGCTGCCATGGCGCATCATCCATAATGTATTCCTCTGCTGTCAAAAAAGTCACCGTGTGACTGAAAAGTAAAGGGAAGAAATATTAATTAACCTTAGTTGGACTAAATCCACTCTCCAAATAGTGATCACAAGATCAGGTGCGTTGTTGGACGTTGGTCACTAAGTATGACGATATTTCGAGCAATCAAAGGTGTCCATCCAAGGACGGTAAAAAAATAATTTTTATTTCATTGGTCAGATTTCCGATATGCACAATGCATTGCATGCAATAGTTGGTGTGGAGGGGGGGGGGTGGCGGTTTGGTGGGGAATAGAATATTGGTTTCAAATAGTTGAAGCTTTGGAAGATTTGGAGTGAAGGGTCAGGGACAAAGAGTTAGGGAGGGTGGGTGTCGGTATCAGGGGCAAACACGCAGGCCTCACATTGTTTAGCCTTAAACTGTAACGATGGGATGTTGATGAATTCATCTTGTTGACAGTGAAAACAGAGTCTCACGGTATTCAACTGCGTGGCGTGGGTCGGTATCGTATCATTTCTTGATGGTTGGCATTCTGGCTACGCGCGTTGGTTTGAAAACGCTCTGTAAGTTATGGTGGATGATAGCACACGTGGTGGTGTCCAGTGTCACTAGCCATGGGCCAAATAATACTTGTCACGTGTCGTCAGGTTCTTAGCGGTTCTAATGATTCGAGACACTGAGGTTATGACACCATGAGCTTACGGTTGATTACTCAGTCCATTACTCTTTTAGAAGTCGTCTGCTTGTGACCCGTCTCTATTTTCCGTCCGTAAATCACCAAGTACATTAATCCAATTTCAAAGCCAGTCTATAAAAAGTCTACATAGTGAGACACCGACCACCCCCACCCCCGATAAATCAGGCGCACCACCCCTCAGCAATTCTAATAGGACCCAATCTGACATCAAGACAAGTCAAATGAAAATGAATCAAATGGGTGAGGAAATAAGTGAAACTATTACTGAAACACAGATCCGAGGAAAATAAGTGAAACAGAGGTCTGAGGAAAATAAGTGAAACAGAGGTCTGAGGAAAATAAGTGAAACAGAGGGGTGAGGAAAATAAGTGAAACAGAGGTCTGAGGAAAATAAATGAAACATAGGGGTGAGGAGAAGTTGTAAACTTTTTAATTGCCACTTTGGCATTTTAACGTTTGACAAATGGCGACTGATTTTTTAAATATTTTTTTTAGTCGTAGGAGTTGAGAGAGGAGTTCAGCCTCAGACTGGCTCCACATCAGCCCCAGAATGGCTCCACATCAGCCCCAGAATGGCTCCACATCAGCCCCAGAATGGCTCCACATCAGCCCCAGAATGGCTCCACATCAGCCCCAGATGGCTCCACATCAGCCCCAGACTGGCTCCACATCAGCCCCAGACTGGCTCCACATCAGCCCCAGACTGGCTCCACATCAGCCCCAGACTGGCTCCACATCAGCCCCAGACTGGCTCCACATCAGCCCCAGACTGGCTCCACATCAGCCCCAGACTGGCTCCACATCAGCCCCAGACTGGCTCCACATCAGCCCCAGACTGGCTCCACATCAGCCCCAGACTGGCTCCACATCAGCCCACAGACTGGCTCCACATCAGCCCCAGACTGGCTCCACATCAGCCCCAGACTGGCTCCACATCAGCCTCAGACTGGCTCCACATCAGCCCCAGACTGGCTCCACATCAGCCCCAGACTGGCTCCACATCAGCCTCAGACTGGCTCCACATCAGCCTCGACTGGCTCCACATCAGCCTCCGACTGGCTTTACAAAACACCATGTAACATTTCTCGGAGACCGTGGGCCAACAGTCAGGTCAACAAAGCCTAATTCCACAGTCAACTTGACTTTGTGTGCAGCTAATCAGGGCCAATACTCTCCAGTCAACGCCAGTTTTAACTGTAGCAGGGGCAAGCACTGTGCCAGGATAGACTACGACTACGAGGTAATTTACAGAGTAGCCCACGGTAGGTGGAGATCACTGCATGGTGGCACGACAGATGATGAAAATGATGCTACGTAATTAAAATTAGAAGCGACTACAGGAAGCGCAATTTAATAAAACACGACAAGCCAACATTTGACTTGATCATTGCTATGTTTAAAACATGACACACACTGTGCAAGAGAAGTAAAAAAATAAATATTTACAAATCTTGAAAAAAACAATTCTAATTTTTTTAAATTTATTTACAATTTAATGTTAACAAAAGTTAAGTTTACCACTGTGCCAAGTGTAAAGTAACAAATTTAACGCATGGTTAAACGTTTAAATTAAATAACACAAATTCAGGACTACCAAAGTGCATCAGGACCTTTAGAGCAAGTTCCTTCATCCCATTGACAGCCCCCTGTCAGGGACACTTGCTGTAATGGATACTGGGTGTGAATTCTATGTGGAGAATAATGCCAGTGGGCCATAGTTATAGACATGGACTCGTTCATCTATCGATTATAAAATATGTGTCATTCAGTCAGTCGTAACAACGGCTTGGCATTGGGGCAGTTGCCAAGGGCGCCGGCCTGCGCCAGTTCAAAAGGGCGCCAGTTCAAAAGGGCGCCGCTGAATCTCCAATTTTTGAATTTTTATTTAAATAAAGGGCGCCAAAAAAAAATTAGCCAAGGGCGTCAAAACCCAGTTAAGCCTCTGCATTCAGTCATGACCATGTCAATATGCAATTGTGGTAGTTGACAGATTAAAAAATTACACATTTAGGCACTTGATTCAAACCTGGTTTAAGGTGTGTGGGTACAAATTGTGTTTTGACCCAGAAATGACCCCTCACCCCAATCCATGTTGTCCACGGAAAGAGCGTCTTGAGCAGAAACAAGGGCAGCCTTTACCCCGTTCCCTCCTTTTTTCCCCATATTAAAAAAAATGGATTCATCTAAATTACAGTTTATATTGAAAAAATTAATAACCATTTAGCGATTATTTAGGGTTTGGGGGGGGGGATCTCAGTATTGTGCTGTAAGTGTCAATTTGAGAGCCACTGTATTTTGTCAAAACTTGACAGTAATTTCCAAACAAATTTATATTTTCCCCACTCTTTCAAAGATCAAGAAGCAATAAGTTGCCAAGTTAACAACCAAGAACCATGGCCTAGATTAAATTACGCACTACAACTGGCCATGGTGATGGCTTTTTCAATTAAACAGATTAAACGATGGTATGCTCTTTTACAAAAATCACTATTTTTCCTAAATGTATTCTGAAGCCTTATTTATAAATAGCCCTTCACCACATTCACAAGCTAACCAAAATCAATGACTTTGGCTGTGTTCAAAATCTACATAATTTAAATTACATAACGAAAACAATTCGTGTGTTCCCCTTTTAACACCCTCTCCCCTCTCTAGACCACAACACATGTTTTATAAAGCATCAATTTTTAGTTGACGCCAGTCAAGTCTATCGACTAACACTATCAGGAATAATTTCACTCTCAAAAATCATACATAGAGGCTGGCATTACACGGTTCTAATAAATAACCCACATGCCGCACTTGTCACATTTAATCTGGGGAAATCTAGGGAATATCTGTTAATATAAATAAACACCATGCTGCAGTCAGCAGTGCACCTCCACGCGGCCTTTACCTTTCATTCAAGTAAAGCAATGCCCTTGTCTGGCAGATAACCCCGATAACTGTCTGTCCTGTCTACAAGTCAATGATATTTATTAATAAACAAGTATCTTACCTTCTATTCACATCATAGTTTGACAACAATCACACAAACCAGCCGTTGAAAAGCCCAGTGCTCGCGTCACAATGAGCCCGAGACAAGCGCGCGATCAAGTGAGAAGCAGCGTTCTACGAAATGTGAAGTAGAAAAAAAAAGAGAAGGGGGAAAGACTCCCACCAGCAACTGCGCTGACAAAGCGGGGTTCATATAATGGCGAATGGCCAAAGAAGAAAGAAAGGGGGCGGGAGAGGGAACGAATATGCAAATCAAGATTGAACCACCTTATGCCAGGAATGGCAGGTGACCTGGGCTCAGGTGAACAAAACACTGGACGAACCGACTCTCTCGGATTCCACGATTGTAAATTAGATTGAATACAAACAAACACAGAGTGATGATGAAATTACTACACACGAATTCATAGCTTTAACTGTCGCTCACGGCTTTACAGCAAATAGGTTAGGACACGGTAAATATCTTGATTATGTCCCTCTTAAGTGTAGCATTAAAATCTGTGCGGAAGTAACATTTGAACACAGAACGATTTAGTACTGCACCACTTCGTATCTGAAAGCTTTGAAGAAACAAATCAAAGTGCGCACCAAAAGTATAGCTTACATCTTAATAAAGAATACATTAATTCCGCACCTGTATCTGGAAAGCCTCATATCAATATCGGGTCATTGTGTGAGAATAAACTAGAGCTCCTGGTCGTCTGATCGAGCCTTGTGCAGGGCAGGCGGGGGGAAAGGCGGGGGAGGGAAGAGGCTTGTGAGAAAATGTCGTTTCCTTCCAGCTAGCAGACGATCGATATTCTTCCTGACATTTTCGTTCTGTGGATGGGGTCGATCGTGCTGTCGTGTCAGTAGGGTGATGATGACATCGTGCTATTAGATCTGCCGTGCAGGTTGTACGAAAGATTGTTGTATAACCCTGTACTTGTTTAAAACGTGACCTTAATGGTTAGGGTGACCTCCACGTTAGATGGATTAAGAAAAGTAATTTACAAGCGGTGGTCTTCTAATTCCAGTAAAGATAGTTAAACTGTTCTCATACCCCTAAATGGACACGGCAAATGCAAGGCCGTCTTAACGCATAGGCCCGTTGGGCATTTGCCTAGGGGCCCACGAGCATAGGGGCCCCACGAATATGTTTGTTTATATATATTATGTATATTTATTTTTTTATTATTCCTGCGGGGGAGGGCCCACCACTATTTCTTTGCCCGGGGGCCCAAAATGGTGTAAAGACGGCTCTGGGCGAATGACTCGGGTCCTGCTGACGCCCTTGATCCGCAGTGATATTAAATATCAGTTCTGTGGGCGGCATGCGGTATAGTTTGCCATCGCAGCTGCGGCTCCGCATCAAGGACTTTAGGCCATTTAGCATTGCAGATTCATCATTTAAACTGCATAAATAGTTATTCAGAATATTTTTTTAATACTTGGATGTAGTTAAGAAGTTAGATGGAGTTTATTAAAAAAAAACCTCAGCACAAGATTTGACCCCATGAACGCTTTGCTTGCTATCAAAGGGTTCTCTGGGCCTATTCGGATTGTCATTTTTGAACAAGGGGCAGTAGACACGACAAACTGACATAATAGTAAGACGCGGAAGTACTGGCTCTTAATTTAAAATATTAATCAAGGCTCTTTGTTACATTCGATGTCATATTTGCATTAAGCCATGCTTTTTGACAGAAATCATTGTTTAGTCAGATAAAAAGATAGGGCAGCGCGTCACTAAGGTAGTGTGGACAGGCCCGGATTTAAGAGACCCAGGGCCCCTAGGCACTTTTTTACTTTTGGACCCCCAACCATCTCGAAGCAATTTTGGAAATTTAGCAAATTAAATGCTTCAGTACAGAACATATAATTTGTTTTGACTTTAGTGACTTTAATAAACATCAAAATAATAATCGTCTTCAGAGACATATCTCAAAATGAAAGAAAATTTATCTACATGAGAAATGTCCGGAGTAGAGTCCACAGAAATAGAGAAATATTTTGCTTTTTTTAAAAAAAAATCCCAGTAACGATTGTATTGTAATTATTTCTTTTTCTTCCTTTTCTACCATGATATTAACCATTTAATCGCATATTTTTGACGAAAGATATGATGTTGTGCCCCTTCCTTTATTACCGTGGCATTTTATGTGTAAGTCCAGAAAAGGATCACACTCAGCCAAAACTTCTATGGTCATAACATAGTTCCCACTGTTTAAAAAAAAATCCTAATCAGAAAGTGAGCTCACAACAGCCACAATGCGCCTCAAAACCTATTCGGTGGCTCCCTGGCTTCCTATTCCCCGATCTAACATTTTCCCTGTCAATATATTGGTGACCAAAGGTATGCAGGTGAAATTGTAGAAGGCCATTTAGTTAATTGCATTAAAACGCATTGAAACCTTTGGCAGGTCCCCATAAACTACCGGTGACATCTCCCTGGCCTCTGGTCAAGTCAGTCGACATTAACAAAATTTTCTCCCGGTCCCTGTCAATTATTTGTAATCTGAACCCAAATCCTGGCTCGGGCGGTGTCTTGTCCTGTGTGTGGTATGGGGGGGGGGAGTCGGGGTCGTGCCGTTTTTTTTACTGGTGGTGCAATCTGTCACACCCACCCTACGCTTTCTCCACAATATCGCAACAGCAGCTCAGAACGCGGCTTACAATGACAAACCAACACAAACGAACCCCGTGCACTTGACTACTGGGCAGTGTAATTAAAATGTAGTAAAAATATTTATTATACTATTATTTTCGATAAAGTTTTTGATAATGAAGCCAAGCTTTTGGGCTTATGTAAAGATTCCACCACCGGGGCCCCTTGGCTTGCTGGGGCCCTAGGCCCGGGCCTTGTAGGCCTAGGCGGAAATCCGCCCCTGAGTGTGGATAGCAACCTGTGAGATCTTTTAGAAAATGAGGTAGTCACCAAAACAGATTTACCAGCAGAGCAGAATCTTGGCACAGCATGTTGCTACAGGAGGGGTTTTTCATTAGATCAGGCTAGAACAGAAGTAGGATGCCACCATAACAGATTGTCACCAGTAATGGTTTTCACCAGAACATGTCATAATAGATCAGGTTAACCTCAAAGGAGGTTGCACTACGCCATGCTACCACTAACGGATGTTGCATTTGAGTATAATTTAGACCAGTGGTTCCGAAACTTTTTTGGCCTACCGGCCCTTTTCCAGGAAAAAAATATGTCTCAGAGCCCCCTTTTTTTTATTTTTATTATTCAAACTCAGGTGTGGGCAAACGTTTCGCGGGCCGCATGAGGCCCGACAGAGTATAATATGCGGGCCGTAGGCGATCTTATATCATGTTAATTTTCTTTGTTTTTTAGAATTTTAAAATATATTTTTGAATATCTTCTCCGTGTATTTGATTCGAATATGGGGATATATAATCGGTTTTATATCGCTATAATCGATTAGTGATCATTAATTTTTAACATATTTATTAAAAGCTACATTGCAGCTCAACCGAAATTGGCTTTACTTAACCATTTACACTTTGAACAGGTTTGAAAAATTGCAATTTAAAAGCAAATAGACGTTTATTTAACCATGAGTGCTGCCAAAGAAAGAAAGATTAAGGACGATTGTCTGGTAATCACTGCTGCACGTGCGTTGGAGCACATCAGGCCTTTAACTTGTAGTTCCTTCCATCGGTTCTTCTTGTAACTGCAGATATTATTCTGTGTTTGCACTTCAAAAAGGATCCCAAATCCAATCAGGTATTTTCATTTTCAAAATATCATCAAATAGTTGACAACAATCTAAATGGAGAGCATCCAAGTGCTGACAATAAACAAGTATGGGGCCGTCCATAAAGTACGTCACGCTCCAGATGGGGGAGCGGGTGTAATAAAGTGTGACAGTTTGTGACAGGGGGGAGGTGAGGTCTGGCCCTGTGTGACGTCACGGTGTTTTATATTAAATTGTAATTATTTTGTTAATAAACATAATTATTTTTGTTCGAAAGTGTGACGTACTTTAAGGGGGGGGGGTCCGAGATTTGTGACAGTTTGTGACAGGGTGGAGGGGGGAGTTAAAAATGGTCAAAAATAGCGTGACGTCCTTCATGGACGGCCCCTATGACCTCATCATTTTTTGCCCGCTCCTGATAAATTTGGTAATTGGATGAATTCAACTCGTTCAAAATTTCTTTTGTACAAAAGAGGTTTACTTACAAACGCAGAAATAAAAGATTTTGTTGTTATTAAATTCAGTTCATCACCTTGAAGCGAAAGATTCATTTCATTAAATTTTTGAAACAAGTCGGTCAAGTAAGCGATGTCACATTTTAATTGAATTAAATTGGATCGTAAAGCATTATTGTAAAAAATCCTTTAACTCGTGGTGTCTGCTTGCTTGCTTGAGGCGGACGGTGCCGAAAAAAATTTGGCTCGATTTTTAACCCACTTCCTCGTGAGCTAACGAGCTGAAATTTTCAAGGCAGACTCATGCCGATGATAAAAATGATGTTTGAAAATTTCAGATAAATCGAATGTACCGTAATAATTAAATTAAGAATTTTTAGATTATCTTTATTTATCTCTATGTAACATGTTAACTTTGTTTGCTATAGTGTCGTGGTGCGTTTTATATTGAACAACCTTTCCTGTCGCGCAATAAGCAATAAGGTGCGTATTTTATTGACAACACTTTTTATAAACATATTCCTGATCGGTGTGCATTATATAAAATTATAAAACATGTTTTACGACACATAACTACTATTTTGTAATTTTGGATTGTCTTGCGCTGCGTATTATAATGAACATTTTTTTTAGTTGAGTCTCGTTCATAAATGATTTATAGTAATTTTATAAGCTGTTTAACTCGATGGTGACGTACTTGAAAGATAATTTAAAAAAAAACACACGTAAAAACCAAGTTTTTTTACGTTTAAAAAAAATAAATTATCTTTCAAGTGCGTCACCATCGAGTTAAACAGCTTATAAAACCAATCTAAACAAGCTCCCTTTGACAACCAACGAACTTCTGTATGAAGCAGCAAACGAATAAATTCTTCATCGTTTTCAATACAAAGCTATTTAAATAATCTGTCTTTCAATGATTTGCTTTTGATTGTGTTGATAGCTTTACTTTAGGGCTGCGGAAATTAACGATGAATTTCTCGATTAATCGTTAATTTTTTTAACGATTAAAGTTATTTTAATCGATAAAAATTCGATTAAAATAAAATAAAATATTTATAATATTTTTAAAAATTGTTATTAATAAATAATTAATTATTAATAATTTATAATAATTTGTCTTTTTTTTAACCTCCAAACTCCTCCCGCGTAATATTATAATTTATTTTATTACGTTATGTGGACCGGCAGACGTAAACTAAATAATGGCTGACAGCATCAGCGCAGTTAAATTTAAACATATAACTAGAAAGTTCAGCAAAAATTTTGATTTTAAACAAACTGCGGATGGCAAAGTCGAAGATGGTGAAAAAGTTTACTGTGTTCACTGCCATAAACAATTCTCTTTTAAAGGATCAAATACATCGCTGACGTACCATCTTCAGCACAAACATTCGATCAAGTATCAACACATTGTCATAAAATTTAGTTCAAAATATTCTTCATTTTCAATGTCCGTGAGAAATGTTCAGTTTAATGACGTCATAAATTTCTATTTTTGCCTTAAATCGAAATTATCGATTAATTAATCGATAATTTTTCAAAAAGTTAACGATTAAATTTAAATTAATCGATAACAGCCCCAGTGGCGTAGCGAGGGGGGGCAGGGGGGGACATATGTCCCCGGGCGCCACGTTAAGGGGCGCCAAAATGAGTATTAAAACTCATTATTTAATTGTGTTTTGATGTAAACTATTGTATCCCAAATACGTTTGCAAGATTGAATTTTTGAGCTCCGAAAATATATTCATTAAAAATCATTTGGCAAGCAGGATTTTGGCGCCCCCATTGAGCGTTAAGGGGCACCCATTCTACTCATAAATAAATGACACATCCACAATGTAGGAATTCTAATGGCGATTTTAAAAAAAAACTGAGAGAGACTGGGAGTAAGAGTAGGGGAGCAGTAAGAGACAAAGGTGATTCTATTCATAGAACAGACAGAGACGACACTAAAAGCAACCAAAAATGACCAAGACAAGAAAAGGAGTGGCTTAAAGCTGTAGTTCTCAAACCTGTGGTCCGCGGACCACTAGCTGTCCGTGAAGATGTGCCAGGTGGTCCGCGAGCAAAGCATGAAATTTACGCACTGTATGATTCATCAAGAAGGACTAACAAGTAAAAGAATTAACGCAGACTTAAAATATATTTTTGATCTGACCCAAATAGTTTTTAAATTTTATCAAGGCTCGTCCATTAAATTCTCGTCTCTTATATTTCTTATGTTCGAATATAAATCTTGAACATTAACAGTTACTGATGTATACTGAAGTTCGCTGGTTATCAGACTGTTTGAATTACGTGACGTAAGAGAGTTTCTTGTAGAAAAAACTTAAAGCTTGTTGATCATTTGAACCATAGTTTATGGGTTGCTGTTCTGGCTTACTTGGCTGAAACTTTTGAAGAACTCAATAAACTTAATTCAACTCGGCAAGGAAAGCAGACACATTATATTATTATCTCAGTGACAAAGTCTCTGCTTTTACGAAAAAGCTTGATCTTTGGAAAAGAAGATTATTTCAAGGTAACTTTGAGATGTTTTATCAATTATGCGAAATCACCGAGAAACCAGAAAATGTTTAAATAAATAAACAACTGTTGATAAATTTGATTTCTGGTCATATTCGATCAATGCAGGCCCAATTTTAATTCTACTTTGGTGATTTTTAACGTTCAGTGGTTTTTCGTGGGTTTCCAGTCCTAATCTCGCACACATTGTCTCATCAAATAAAATTACCAACATCGCAATTAAACCAATTCATTGAACTGACTAGCAATACCACTTTTAATATGTTGCATCAGAAAGTGGGCTTAATGAAATTTTGGAGTACTCCGAGCTGTCTCAGATAGCTTTTAAAATACTTTTACCCTTTGCTACTTTGTGAAAGTGGATTTTCTGCATTGCGTACAATAAAAACAAAACATCGTTCGTACTAAATAAACTAATATAGCAGTCTTTTTAATACAAACTACTGCTTATGACTTACAGTTTTTTTTATAGTTATTAAGTAGAATTAAATAAGATTACTGTAAGACTAATATAAATGACATTTGTTCTTTACAAAAGAAAGCCATTACAATATTGTTTTTGGAGCACGCAAAACGTAGCATATTAGTATAGTTTTACTAACTAACATGTATACTACTTATCTATCAATAATCTTCTGTATAGAAGGAGCGTGTGCAACAGATAAGATATACACAGTATAATTATATTTAACTTTCCAGCTCAGCAGTAGCACAATTTTGAGTAGTGGTCCGTAGCTAAGACACACATTTTTCAAGTGGTCCTTGAATCTCAAAAGGTTGAGAACCACTGGGTTACAGAAGGTCTCTCCTCTCAAGGGATTGTGTCGGGTATGTCAAAGCAAGTTGGATTCCTTTTATATGAAACATCAGACACTGCCTCTCTTTCCTGTCTCTCTGTGATCAAACTTGATCAGTATGATCAACTGTTAGAAAAGCACTTACAAGATTCCCGAGAAAATCCAGGCTCAGTATCTTATTTATACAGGAAATACAAAATGAATTTATCCACCTACTTTCATCGACTGTAAGGAATCAGCTGGTGAGTGAAATCAGACAAAAACAAGTACTACGGTATCTTACTTGACTCAACACCCGATCTAAGACACAGAGAACAGCTTTCTCAAGTCATGAGATTTGTGGATGTGGATTTTCAAACTAAAAAAGAAACCATCAAAGAATCATTTTTAGGTTTTATCCAGATACATTCCAAAGACGCAGCAAGCATTGAAAGAGTTATCGTAGAGAAACTGGAATCTAATAACATGCCTCTAGCCGACTATCGGTCACAATGTTATTACAATGCTGCTGTAATGACTGGGCATATATCTGGCCTTCAGCAGCGAATATGTGCCAGAAATCACAGAGCATTGTTCATCAACTGTGACAACCACAGCGTAAACTTACCAAGAGTAAACAGGATCCAGTTGTTATCACGTTTTCGGAACAGTTGAAAGTATAAATTTGTGTTTTCTCTCGTTCAACAATTCGTTGGGAAGAATTAAAAAGAGTTGTGCCAATCACAATGAAGAGGGAGTCTGAAACACGTTGGAGGGCACGATCAGAAGCTGTTAAAGCAATTTATGAAGGACTAGATTTCACTAGATGAACTGGTAGAGCTGTTAGAAAAATTATCAAAACATACAAATATGACGCCTGACACCAGAAGTGATCAAGGAAAATTTGCTGGCAGGTATATTAAACTTTAAATTCCTAGTTTTGTTAAATTTCTGGAACATCATACTTGGGAAAATTGATCGTGTCCAGAAACGGTTGCTGAATCCTACTGTGAATTTTCAAGGAAGCAGCATCTGATCTTGAATCGCTTGAGCAAGAAATTGTCACCATTCGTGATAATTGAGCCAGGTTGCGGTAGATAATGGAAAGGAAGATGCACAACTTTGGGAATCGAGGTTGACAGAAAAATTAGACGACATCGGAGGATGCCTGGAGAATTAACAAGAGATGCAGGACTTTCTGCAGAAGAAGAATTGCACGTGATATGAACAGTGTAATTGATAGACTCCAACGGGAGATATCAATACGGTTTTTACGTCTAAAAAAATCGAAACAAATTTGGATTTTTACTAGACGTCAAAACTCTTCTTGCTGAGACAAAAGTCGATACACTTCGTTAAAATTGCTTAGATTTTGCTAATTTATACGACACTGACGTCAATGGTCACGACTTGTGCACAGAAATCAGAGACTGAAAAATGCTTCTCATTACCCGGACTGAAGTTCTATCGGAAACTCCTTTGGATGTTCTAGGTTTTATTGTTTCATATGGATATGAATTATTTCTGAGTCAAGCGCATTTCACTTCAAATACTTCTAACAATTGCCGTTTCCACTGAAAGCTGTGAGCAGTCCTTCAGCAAATTGAAGCTTATTTTTTTCTTATTTACGTGCTTCAATTGGAAAAGATAGTCCGAGTGATCTTGCACTCCTTAGCATCAAAAGAGAAACACTTGAGAATATTAATTTTGACAACGTGATTGACGAGATTGCGACAATCAAATTAAATCAAGGAGAATCAATTTTTGTAGACTATGTCTAATCGTATAATTAGTAGAGTATTTTTTTTCAAATAAATTGTTTACAATCGTATAGATAATTATTAGTCTGTATTCTATTTCATTAAAATACTAGAAGCTTCGAAAATGAACTATATAAACCGTAAAATTTCAAATTTTTCTTCGGGGCTCAGTGAGCCCCCAGAATCTTTCGGTCCGACAAGGGGCGCCGATTTTGTGTCATGTCCCCGGCCGCATATGGCCCTAGCTACGCCACTGAACAGCCCTACTTTAAATACATATTGTAATGAATTATGTGGGCGTGCACTTAAATTTTGGCAACTAGATGTTGACGATGGATTATTATAGTGAACCTGAATGCATTAGCACCTCATTTTTTAATATGTGAGGAAACCCCTATAGCGCCGTACTATCGCTAGAGCCGTGGCTACTGAAACATTACCTAGTGGTATTCTTTTTTCTTATCCAATGCATGAAATATTTATTCTTCTTTGCAATCAGTTTGTAAATATTAAGCAAATAATAATTCTTGGCAAATATATTCTTTTTTTGAGCCACACGCATGCTAAAAGTAAAGCTTCATTTGCTGGCAAAGTTGACTCATCAAGTTGAATAGAAAAGAGAGATGTTTTTAAATAGCCACACAATGAATCTTCAACACCGTTACCCATTTCATCAAGTCTTATTTGCACTGTATTATTACTATTCACAGATTTTTCTTGACAATATCAGATGCTGACTTGTGTGGCACAGTAGCCTACGTATTATTTCACGTATAGCCGGTATGATTTGTTCTTAGCCAATAGTATGTTGTTTTCAGGGGCGGATTAAGATTGCACGGGGCCCCTGGCTGCAATCCCATCTGGGGCAGCCACCTTTATTATACAATATAATAAGTTTGGGGCCCTAAAATCATTGGACCAAAACAACGTCCAAAACGTTTTTCAAAGAAAAATTAAGTTAAGCACCCCTTAATCCGCCATAGGTTGTTTTCCAGATTTGGCAATCATTAACGGAATATTGTAAGAAGCAAGCAAGCCATCGCAATCTTTTGTGGTTGCGGGTGAAAAAAGTTTTGCCGATGTCGGTTGTTTGATAATTTTTTATTTTAGTGTTCGAAAATAAAATAAATCCTTAATTATAATTATAACCGTTAATTTTTGTCAAAATTTGTTGTAGTCTGGACGTGCGCAATGGCTAATATCTAAATGCAAGTGACGGAGTATGCGGGAATCAAAACAACGTCCAAAATGTTTTTCAAAGAAAAATTAAGTTATGAGCGGAATACACACATACTTTTTTTTCTAAATCTTCTCTTCTTTCTTTTATCCTTTCACCGCCCTCTTACAGTTATTCACCGCCCCCACAAATGGACAAGTGGCTTTCACCCCTCCCCCTGGATCGCTTCAGCGCCCACAAAGGGGGGGGGATGCGCCCACTTTGGGAATCACTGATTTAGACCATGTTGCTACAACATCATGTTCCCACCGGAGCTAGTCGATTTGCATTTGATCACATTGTTACTAGATCATAGTGGAGGCTGAATTAGACTCAAACAGGGTTAGATGCGATGGAATATTATTACTTTATTTAGTTAGCCCACAAAACGGGACATTTTGTCTGATTCGTATTTCATATTCATTTTCATGATATGACAAGGGAAATATACTATTAGGACAATTGATACAAAATTTTGAAATAAATTTTAAACCTAAAAAAAAATTGAAAATAATTTTTCCTTTGTGAACTCCTGGATGAGCGTGCTGGGTCAATTTATTCTCACTTAGGAATAAAGGATTTTTAATTTTTTTTTCGGTCCTAACTCTAAGGGAAACGATTCGCATTGATCGAGGGGTGTTAGTGTTAGTATGAGGTATGTATCGCAACCTTAGAATGACAAGGTTCTATGTAAACTTTTGGTCGAACCGAGATATTCACGTTTGAAAATTTGATGTTAGTAGGCCTATATAAAGTTAGAACCTTGTTATTCAGTACTTAATAAAAAATTGTCTAAAGATAGAGCTATCATTTTTTTTTACAATGATAGATTAATGCATGGACCCTAACCCGGAGGCTATAATTCATTTTTGTCACAAATTCGACCTAGAACCTTGTTATTCTAAGGGGCCGTCCATAAATGACGTCACGCTCCTAAAAAAAAGGGGGGGGGAGGGGTCACACTTTCGTGACGATGCGTGACGAGGGGGAGGGAGGGGGGTTGAAGAAATGTGACGTCACATAAAAAGAGTAACTTTAAATAAAACTTCCACTGAAATATTTGGTGGCTTACAATTTATTTTATTTTAAATCAGGGCTTCTCAATGTGCCGGTCGGTAGGCCATCAGATGCTGGTTGGCGTAAGCAATCAAGAGACGAAAATTAAATCTAATTATAATCCTTAAGTTTGAGAACTCACAAGATAACGTATGAAATTGTTACACTGTGTCGTTTGATGTTGACATCAAAGCATTTGTGATGTAACCGCAGCTCCGTCGGCGAACTTTTTTGCCCGCTACCCCAAAATATACAAGTTTATGTGTGCGTTACCCCCCCCCCAACCCCCAGACTCTAGGTACTGCTCACATGACTCGGGGATTTGGGGGATCGTTGTTAGCACAAAATGCTAATGGTGAGTTTTACAAGCATGACAAATGTCTAAAAATGATCTGAATAGGATTATGTGTAGATATTTTAAGTCAAAACGACACGGAATATCCTTTTTCTTTAAAAAAAAAGGGGGGGGGATGGAATCTATTTGATAGAATTATAAACGTTTTAAGTTTGATATAATTGTTCGGTTGGTTTTTGGTCAAACGCCCCTGGCCATTCTAGATATAATGATAAATGAGCTCATTTAAAAGTTGTCAAGTATTCATTGACTTTATTTAATGCATCAAATTCTTGACATCGCAAATCGAGAGGAGCACAAAACAACTTTTCTTCTTAGCTCAGTTTTTAAGGCATTAATTTTAAATATCACAGAAAGGATATTTGATACAGTCAAGTCATGTGGATTAAGATTATTGTCACTCGTGTCAATATAAATTAAAGTAGGGTGGATTTAGGTGTCTTCGTATAGTACGTAGGTAAGAAATCTACATAGTTGTCAAATTTTAAAAAAATGCATTTTCTGGAAGGAACCGGTTCAATAATGGGCATATGTTCCAAGCGTTCACCTACACATGATGTATTTTAATATATCTAGTGGATTGTAGTGGATGTTATATGTCCCGAATGAGTCTACATTACCCCCAATAATTCCCTTTTGACCCCAGATGAGGTTATTTACCCCTGTTCGCCGATTTCTTTCTTACGGGATGCCCGTCAGTCAATTGAGGGATTTTAAAAAAATACATTTAAAAAATATTATTTAAAAATATTAATTATATTTTTTTCTAAACAAAGACGTTAACCGTGATGATTAATAGTCAATGTTTAATTTGTATTCATTAAAATAAAATATAATCTAAGGATGTTAACACAGTTCGTTTTTTGAAGGCCGGTTAAAACGTTTTGAAAAAAATGCTTCACGTGGTTTACGATATTACAATGTAGACATAAATAAATAAATACTTAAATGACAATAAAAGTGATTTGAAACATACTTATTTTCAAATAGAAAATAAGGTTTTGTTTTGGGAGGGTCAAAAGCTTTGTGACGTATTTTTAGAGGGGGGGGGTCTAACTTTTTGTGACGACGCGTGACGAGAGGGGGGGGGAAGGGGGTAAAAAATCGGCCAAAATCGCGTGACGTCATTTATGGACGGCCCCTAAGGGGGCGGTATGTCTAAAGGGATGGGTTACTTTTGAAAAGTAGTATTTGCAACCAATGTTCCCTCTAATTAAAGGTTTATTGGTCCGTGTGCAAAGAGAGAAAAACTCGTGTGCAAAGCTGCGCAGCATCCATTGTTTTGTGCAATATTTTACCAAACTTTGCTGCGCCATAATTCTAAACTGCTGCGTGGCGTCAGTCAGATGTCTGCGCGGACGCGCAGCGTAAAAGGAACATTATTTGCAACAGCATTGTCTTTAAATATTCTCCAAATGAAGCACGGTGAATTATTTTAGCCAATTCAATCAGTTTGATTTATGCCATCTAATTTCTTTCCCAAAAGGTTTAGCAGGTTTGCACATTATTGTAACGTATAATAAAAACAAAATAAAAACTTAATATATTGAAGATAATAATGACTTTAGTTCACTTTTTGTTATGAATTTATGGCCGTGTTTATGCCTAAAATACTATTATTAATGGTAACGCCTAGGTTCATCTGTGGTCTCTTTGCTTGTATTGGAATATCTGCAATGCTGCGATTTCCACTACAGCATTTCCTCTCATCTTTGAGACGTGTTACTGGTTAAACGTTTCCCGTTTATATCTATAGTTTATAGCAAACAAACCTTGTTGCAAAATCAAGACAATTGGTTAAAAAAGGTCGCAGACATATGATTGAATAGTTGGATTAACAGAGAGCGAAGAAAACTTTTCAATTATAAAATGTGATTGGATGGCGTCAAATGGTGATGAAAAATGTAAATAACGCATTCTAGCACAATTATAGTTTTAGGCTTGTGTAGATAGGTGACAGTAAATTGAGGACAGAAATAAGAGCGGTGTGGCCTAAGTCGTGCTTGCAGTGTATTCATTTGTCTTGTTTGTATCTATGGGAGCTACGATTTAATTAAATATGTAACAAGAAATTTAGGACAATTTTTTATAAGTTAATATAATATAATAAGACTTAAAATTTAATTTATAAATAAGTCAGATTCCATGCCTCCTTTCACTTGTTCACCAAATGATATCAGGTCCTGTTAGTAATAGTGAAAGCCATATATTGTAATATTAATAACTAGGGCTGCGGAAATTAACGATTAATTTCTCGATTAATTGTTAAATTTTTTTATCGATTAAATATGACTAAAAACGTGGGGCGGGCGCTTATGAGGTTTAACATATGCGGTTCACTCATTCTCTCACTTATACTTATAGATCTCTCTTTTGCCTTCTAAATTAGAAATCTTTAATTTTTATACCAAACACCCGCCCCACGTTTTTAGTCATGTTTTATTAAATCGAAGTACTTGAACTAATAAGTTTTAACTTATTTTCTTCTTTTAAGTCCGCTTATAAAAACGTGGTTTTTAAAAAATCTTTTTTTTTACTTCTATTAATTTATTCTTTTTAGTCCACTTATAATTATAACAACCTGGTTTTTAAAAATATTTTTTTACCTCTATTTATTTTACCAAACACCTCACAAGCGCCCGCCCAACGTTTTAAAAACATTGTGATGTGGTCACGGGGTGAACTCATGGATGTCAACAAAAGCAGACGGTACAGATGCTTATATATAGAATATAGATAAACTAAAAAGTTCAATAATTTAATAACGGTACATTCGATCGATCTGAAATTTTGATACAATGCATTGTCATCCAAGATCTATCTGTGGTAAAATTTTCAGATCTCTAGGACCATCAGAAGTGGTTCAATTTTACGTTGGCAGATTTGAAAAAATCTTGGACAAACCAACAAACAGGAACGAAAGCGAGTTAATAAAAACGTGGTAATAGTAATACATACAGGTTTTATAATAAATGCAATTATCTTGTTCATTTATAATAGATACAAAATCACGTTGTTTTTTTAAACGGACTAAAAAGCAGAACATAATGAGTTGTCTCGACTTGTACTTCATCCTTGTGCAACTATAAAACACGGGTCTTAGTTCAGATTATCTTAGTTTGGGACAAGTGATAAGCCTAAAAATCACAGTAGACCTTAGCCGTCTAAGTGTAGAGCAGTAAAACAGCGTAAGCAAAATACTAAAGAAACCAAACTCGAATCAAAGCAATAGGTCTTTCCATTTAATAACCTAAAGTGAGCAATGGCAACATATTCGCAAGCAGAAAGTTGTGGTATGGCAGCACCAGTTAAATTATGACAGCATGATTTAGTCGTTAGAGGTTAAGATGTACAGTGTGAACCCAACTGTTTGACTTCGATTTCGTTGAAAATAAAAATCCTGAGGTGAATTCCAGAGCTATAACTATAAATACATACATTTTTAACTTAAAAATTCTCACTCCAAAATTTTGATGGTCAATGATTCACCTCAGACTTAAGATCATTTTAGAGGTATTCACTTAACTTTGAGAAATAATACATTTTCAACCACTCACCAAAGACAACTTATCATAAATTTGTAGTAGTACTATATCTTGGTATACTTCAAACCCAATGTGTTATTTAAAATATGGTAACCATTATTATAACTAAACTGAATTTATATTGATAGTCTGTGGAACTAAGCAGTTAATATCACTCCAAAATTAAAGGGGCGCTATCAACAATAGGGAGTAGTGCCCTCATGTCTGAGTGGCAAATATTTGCAATGTTAGACTTTAGATTGTTTACTGGTACTAATTTTCAATTCAAATAAAAATTCTTATCTGTTACAGATGCTCCTTCAATACAGAAGATGAATGAATTCATAAATGCTTCAAAATAACATTTCATATCTCAAAATTTCCCCACTATAGTAGTAATATTCGGCTAGCACACTAAATTTTTGTTAATTTCAAAGAAGACAATAAGGTCCAGTCTGTAGGAGAGGTAAAGTAAGACTCATAGAAGTGTAAGGAATAGTATGACCTGACAATAGAAACAAAAGAGCTCAACAATTAAAAAGAACAGGAAATTCTAAGAAATATATTAAAATTTTATTACGTTAAGACTTTAGCTAGATGAAAGTCAATTTCAAAATAAAAGTAATAGTAATATTATAAAGCAAAAGCTAAAACTGGGTGTATATATTTGTCTTTAGTCCACTGTTACAAATTATTGTAAATCCTTTTGGCCTAAAAACAAAAACCAAATACAACAGTATTTCTACAAGTTACTACAAGTTGACCAAGTACTTAAATCAATTAGCAACTTTACTTGGACATTGGCTCAGGCCATTACCTCATTAGACAAGCAGGACACTTACAATTGGAGTAGGAAATTATATATTTAGGTGTTAAATTAAAACATGCAGCAATAATTTCAAACTAATTTTCATAAGCAAAAACCAGGAATAAAAAGGGACACTGACATAGTAAATTAAATTTCATCACATTTGTAAATACAACTTCCCATACCGAATGCATCTTATTTATATACACAATAAAAAACAAATTGAGAATTTTAAAGGTACTCAAACTTGATTTAAACTTAAGTTTGCTTTAACTGAGCTTGTGCAATCTTTTTCTTTTTAGCAGGATCAATACAAGGGCAACAGGAAAATAGACTTGCTTTCTCTGATTTTGTGTCACCGCCTGCTTTTGATTCTGCTGGACATCCCTTATTTGGGACATTTGCCTTTCCCTGATCTTCAACCTTGGCTAGTGCTGTAGCAACTTCTACATCTGATGCCAGGAAATAGTGCTGGACTGGTCTCAACTCTTCAGTGAGCTCATAGCACAATGGAATAGCTGGTTGGAATAGGCCCAGAGAAAACACCACACTAACATTTTGTGAGTTCTATTTATTTCAACCTAGCGAACAATAAAAACCTTGAACAGTTTTTAAAAAAAAATAAATGAAATAAACAGGAGCACACTTAAGGCTAATTTCGTTTACTGATTCACTTCAGATCATTATTTTGGAACATCAAAGATTCAACATGCATTTCCATTTTTAAATATGATTACTTAAGAGAATGCTACAATAGCTAATGTAGATTAAAATTGTTCAGCATTAGCTTCATGTTCATTTTAGAAAGTTAGGTTAAATATTAAAAGAAATGTTCATCTATCACAATTTTAGGCAGGTTTAAATATTTATTTAGCTTTTCCTTGAGCAGCAACTTTAGCCTGCGCAGCTTTGACCTCTTCTTCTGTTGCCAGATAGTAGTGTTTAACAGGACGAAGGTTTTCATCCAACTCATACACCAAGGGGATGGCTGGAAAGGGTATTAACAAAAATGAAAACTCAAAAGAAGAATAAACAAAAACATGTCCCCTGCCAGTAAAATGAGACATCACATATAAAAATATTTTCTTAGATTTATGCATTGTGATACAAACAAATTTACAAACACATTTGTTTATATAATAATAATCTAATATTTATATTAATTAAGTCTCAATGCAGAATCAATAATTTTTAAAGACTTGCAAGGGACAATTTTAAACCTGAAATTAAAACTTGAACACTCAGATGTGTTAATATTTAACCAATTACTGCCCAAAATTAGATGAAAACCCTTCATTTACCTGTATAAGTTAACAGCTTTTCATTTGAAAACTGCTTATGAAATCTAACTTGTAGAATTGCCTGTAGCTAATTTATTTACTTTTTTCCTTTCATATAAATTATAAATATTCATTTCATGAAGATATTTGTTCAGTTAAAGTGTATGCAACTTTTAACTTTATTGGTTGCGACTATTGATATAAAATGAATCAAACATATTACACTGGAAGATAATTCCCATACTGCTTCTGAAGTTAGGCAGAAAAAGGTTAAATAAACTAAGCTCAACTTTGTTCAAGATGAAAAGAAAATGATAACAAATTTTGTTTGTGTGTAAAAACGTATCTGAAAATATTACCAGTTGGAAGATTTAAACCCACAATATCAGAATCGGCAATATTATCCAGGTATTTAATGAGGCCTCTCAAACTGTTGCCATGAGCAGATATAATCACTCTTTTACCTGACTAGAAAAACATAGGAAAAAGGGCAAAGCATATTTAAAAATTAGTGAATAAATTAAATTGACTTTAACTTGAAATGAAGGAACAAGCAAAATATGTTAAAAAATAAACATGACTACCTTTTAGATGTATTAGGTATATCATATTATTGTCATGTTACATTTATTTAAAATTTTATAAAAAGCGAAAAGAAATTTAAAAATTTAATTAGAATTACGGACACTTCGACCCTGGACGTTTTGAACCTGCCAGTTCGACCACAGGATGTTTCGATCCCGGTCGGTTCGACCATGGGCGATTCGACCCCGGACAGTTCGACCCTTTCATTTCTACACCGTGAAATGTTTCTGTTTATTCTTTGTTTTTAAAAAATTAATTTTTGGTATATTATCCATTAAAAATTAAAAACAGTATCTTCACTCCTATCCCAAACAAAACACACTTACAAAATTTTATTATTGGGTTTCAAAAATGTATACATTTAAGTCGTTCAAAGACTTTCACTGTGATAACAAAAACAAATGAAAGTTGGTTTGTGTTTTTTTTCTTTTTTAAGGTGTCGACATGCTGGCCTTGAAACCATGACAAACCCGCGCCCTTCGATTCACTTCTGTATCTTGTTCCTTAATACGTATATACCTCCCGAGGAGAAATACTGATTTTAATAAGACGTACAAAGTTGTCAGTTTTTAAAGTTAATAAATTTCAATAGTTAAAACCGCCGACTAGCAGACAATAACCAATAACTTTCAAGCTGCTGGGCCCGTATGACCTGACTGAACATTACGCCATTGTTGTTTACATTTTGTCAGGGGGTTTCATAATGTTACGAAGGCTAGACTCAGTGACCACCACAGCACATCGTATGCTGGCAAAGGTTATGGGTAAGATTGTTAACGGTTAACAGGTCCTAAGATCAGGACCGGTCCCATTTAATCAGGACCGGTTAACCGCAACTTCAATAAGCTAGTAAAAGCTTATTAACCGGAGTTCATTCTTGCGTGCTTTACGGTTAAGATGCAGGGAGAATACGAGACTAACACGAGCAACCATGACTTCAAATCGCTTTCTCCATATTCTGGTATATAAATAATATACACGTCATCACTATTCAAGATCGCAATGATAGTAGTCCATGTGCTCACAAAATAGACAACAATGTAATTATATTCTGTTTCTTATAAAGGCAAAGAAAGCTATAAAAGCATATGACCCCATGACCTATCAACATTCTCTGGTCACCGGTTTATATTCTGTTTCCTGCATCCAAAAAATTGATCGTCGCGTGTCGCTTAGTAAAGTACCTATATTACGAGAGTCATTTGATAGACATAGCAAAGATATCGGGGGATAAATCGGTCCTCAAATTCGAGTTCGGTCTTTTAGTGACAGTTTTCCTGCAAGTCATAGGCATTTGACGTAAGATTACCACATTAATATCAAAACTGATATTTTCTTTTAAAAAATTTAATTGTTATGCGTTTGAAGAGGAGTACAGCAAGTGTAGCTCAATCCCTATTGGAACAGGAAAAATGGGGCGCGACGACGAAGTGTGCACCACAAAATTCAATAATTCTGGCGAGTTGACTATTTAAAAATAATATGGTATTTAAATAAATTCCATTTTAACATTACTTTACTCTGTAAGCTTTACAACTTCATTATTATTTTTTTTTAATTCACGAGTTGACCGGCATCACACACAAGAGAGGTAAACACGACGTCCCGATGGACGAGGAGAGGCGTGGGTTTTTTAAACTAAGTAAAAATACCTGGCGAACTTTAACGAACGGTTTAACTGGTCCTCTTATTTAGAACGGTTAATCACAAGTCCTCAAAAACACCAAATAAAAAATTGACTATATTGACTGTTTGCTTTATTCTTTGGAAGGTTTTTTTAAATTATTTGCTGAATTGAGGGCATCGCGAAAAAAGCTGAACGTAAGCGGGGGAAGCGGGCCTTAATGCCACTATCAGACGACGCGAGGCAAAAACATTCTCTCATTGGTTCTCAAAACATAAGGCATATAGGGACAGCGGTTAACCAGTCTTTTTTTGAGCGGGTAACCGGCCCTCAAAAACGAGCGGTCTTAACAACCTTAGTTATGGGGTAGGTAAATGGAGTGAGTGGGGGCAGAGAGAATGTAGACAACTTTAGAAAAGATTATCTGACCACATTCCCTTTTGATTGTCCGATTATAACGGACTGGCTGGGGGTAGAGTTGGATAGGTTTGGAAGGACTTTCTCCCTCAGAGGAATGGCGCATTTATCACAATCATGAATTCGCGTTGAATGTTGACCGGTTGTCTGTGTATATACAAATAACGATTTCAAAATGTATTCAATTTGTAACGGATACTAATTTTAAGCTCAATTATTTTTATACCAAAAATTAATTAAAAAAAGAACACAATTTTTTAAAATTTTATTTTTTTTTAAAATTTAAAAATCCTACGGAGTAGATACGAAGGGGACGAGACGTCCTGGGGTCAAAACGTCCTGTGGTTGAACTGTCCTGGGTCGAATCGTCCGTGGTCGAAGTGTCCGACCACCATATAATTCCTTCATTTGTGTTAACTAAAGTAATTTACATCATTAAAAAATTAAATAAATATGTTCAATTAAAGAAACAAACAAAATTACCTTGATGGCAGGAACAATTGAATCATACCAGAAAGGAAGTGTGCGCTCAACTGTATCTTTAAGGCATTCACAAGCAGGAATCATTCCTTGATCCATAGCCTAGAATAAAATAAATTACTACAATTTTTAGTTTAATTTAGAAACCGACTCACAATTAAATGGGTTTTGAAAAATCAATACAGTCTCCTCAGTATGCTGTTTATTATTTTAAGGCCTTGCTTAAAAATAACTTTTAATTAAAATTGTAATAATAAAAAAGCTCAGTGGCATAAATCAATTCTTAAGCATCTCAAAAAGGTATTTACTGTTAAAAAAAATCTTTAATTTACAAACAGAACAAATATAATAATTAAAATATTTAAAAATCTTAAATGATTATCAACATCAAAAAGGTACAAAAATTTGTGTTGGAAAGTATTTTATAATTTGTATTCATTTTAACAAAGTTTGATGTCTCAAACAGGTAGAAAATAACATTAAATTCATCATCAATCCTGTTCAAAATATCTTTAAAGAATTCTTTAGTTATCTAGCCATAGTCTAGAAAAATTTTATCAAATGTATCAAGTCCATGGCTTTAAATCAACTCTGCATAATAACTGCTGATACATAGAAAAAAATTACATCTTCCTCCATACTCCATATACACAAATTTATCTATAAAAGGTGGTGGGGGAAGAGTTACAAAATAAATCTCTACACTAGATACATTTACTATATACATTTTTTAATATATATTTTTAGGGCTGCGGAAATTAACGATTAATTTCTCGATTATTCGTTTAAATTTTTTATCGATTAAAATTAAAGAAAATATTTATAATATTTTTAATTAATAAATAATTAATTATAATACATATATTTTTTTAGTACAAACTTCTCCCGCGTAATAACTTTATGTGGACCGGCAGACGTCAACTAAAAATGGCTGACAGCATCAGCGCAGTTAAATTTAAACATATAACTAGAAGGTTGAGCAAAGATTTTGTTTTTAAGCTAACTGCGGATGGCAAATTCGAAGATGGTGAAAAAGTTTACTGTGTTCACTGCCATAAACAATTCTCTTTTAAAGGATCAAATACATCGCTGACGTACCACCTTCAGCACAAACATTCGATCAAGTATCAACACATTGTCATAAAATTTAGTTCAAAATATTCTTAATGTCCGTGAGAAATGTTCAGTTAAATGGCGTCATAAATTTCTATTTTTGGCTTTAATCGAAATTAGCGATTAATTAATCGATAATTTTTCAAAAGTTAAAGATTAAATTTAAATCAATCGATAACAGCCCTAATATTTTTATATATCCATTAAATAATTCAAGTAAAGAAGCTTCATAACCTTACAGCATATTGCTTGCCTTTGCCGGACCAGCGTGGATCTTCTTTTTCCAAGGGTGGTGGTGGAATGTCATAAGACCTACGCCAAATCTGGAATAAAGAGATGTTCCTTGAATGTTAATGCTAGCACTTAGTTTTGACAATAAAAAATAATTCCTCAAATAATTAAAATAACGTAAAAATTGTAAACAAATTTTTACTTTACTTACTTGTACTTGATCTTCTCCATATTTTGCAGCAGTTTCCGATTTGTTCAGTCCTTGAAGTGCACCATAATGTCTTTCATTTAAACGCCATGATCGTACTACTGGAAGCCAATGTATATCTAACTCTTCTTGGATAAGGTATAAAGTTTTGATGGCTCGCTTGAGTACACTTGTAAAAGCAATGTCGAATTCATAACCCCCTTTTTTTAAGCAGCTGAAGAGATAAAAAAGTTAAACTTAAAAGATGTTATGATCATATACTTTACAAGATAATACAAAATTTTGACTAAAAGACTTCATCAGTAGACAAACAAGAAACAAAAAGAAATGTTTTGAGAATTCTTAATTAGACTAGTTAAAAAAAGTAACTAAATTAGTCGTGGAAGTGTTTTTTTCAAAACTAAAACATACGCTATTAAATTTTTTAAAAATAAAATAAAAGAATTTGGGGTATCTTTTCAATTTAAAATTTTTTTTAAAATGAAGATAGAAAATAACTAACATTACATTTTTTTAAATACCTTTGTTTTCATGGTTTAATTTAACTTTCTGTAGTCTGGGTTACAGAAACAATTATTTCGCTAAGTCGTAAAAACTATCAATTAAAAAAAAATAAAGCTTTTTAATAACCTGATAGATCTATTTCAAATCTTTTGGAAATACATATCTTTTTAAAATGAATTCTTAATATATTATTTATACTCTATACTCTATACATATAATCATATTCCTAAAAAATCAGAAATAAAAGAAATAATGTTTTGTCAACATAATCATCTTCTTTATTTTAGAATAGCAAACTAAATAAATAATAAAAATTATAATTTATCTTATAAAATTTTAAAGACAAACAGAACTTCAATAATTTATTTTCAATACACACAATTAGGCTACACATTTTCTATTCGGGTGACTATTCGCAATTTGGAAAATGTCTAAATATCTGTAAGAATTTTTTTATATCTTAAAACTGTTTAACGCTGTTCTTAAATAAAATGATTCAAAATAGTATTTAATTTAACAAATAATAATAAGACTAAGACGAAATTATTTTGAAAAAAGCATTTAAATCATTTATAATTTAAATTTAAGTTAAGTCTAAGTCGACTAAGTCGAATTATATATAAATGAGATTAGCGTAAATTTTAACATTCTAAGAAGCCTAAAAACTAAATTTAACAACTAGCATAGGCTATGCCTGATAAATATGGAGCAATCAGCTACTTTATAAAACCATAACAGTAAAATAATTTTATTTACGAAGTTGGTGGACACCGCGCAATGCGCGGCATCCACTGTAAAGCTTGGGTGTCGCGTAAACGTGACGTCACATTTTGCTCTTACTACTTTATAAGATTTTTAAAAATTCATAAGGTACATAGAGCTTCTGTGGTCTCACGGTTAGGACATTAGATTCTTGAACTCTAGGTGTCAGGTGGAGGTTCGAGTTTCGTTTGAGTCTTTTTTTTTAAAAGTTTGTGTTTCAGTTTTAGGGTCTGGGTTAGGTTTAGTTGTCTATTTTTAAATTAAAATAGAAAAAGAGTTTCGTTTGAGTCTTTTTTTTTAAGGTTGTAGTTTCAGTTTTAGGGTCTGGGTTAGGTTTAGTTGTCTATTTTTTAAATTAAATTAAATTAAATAGAAAAAACAACAAATATAATATAGCAACCAAAAATATGATTTATCGAGCGCACCGTTCTCTTTGCTTTTACCATATTTTAAAATCATAAATCTTTTTAAAAATAAATTTTAAGCTATTAAGGTGGACTGGGTATACCAAAATAAACAGACTGTGTAATGCGTGTCATCCACCCAACTGAGTGGACACCGCGCGTTACGCGGTGTCTAGTTGCGCGGTGTCTACCATCGGCCTTTTATTTAAGCCTATGTTGTAGAAATTGTTACCTGTCCACCATAAACAGCCTCTTGGATTCCAGTTGTCGATAAGTCAGCATCATGCCATCCACAGAACAAGTTCTTTTCATTGTACTCGCTTTCTCCGTGTCTTATAAGAATTATCTTATATTTTGTGGCCATATTGTTAACAAAGATATTCACTATTTAACTCTCCAAGTACTTTCGCGAGGAAATAATCATAGACTATCATACAATCATAGACAAACTTGACTAAGCGACCTTGAATTCTTGAAACCGGTCTTAAGTCCTTGACCTTGCTAGGTATACAAGAACAAGAAGGGAAGCTACTCCATTTTTATTTTTGTTGAAAACGAAGGTCGAATTAAATGACTTAAAATTAAAACTTATCTATATATATATATAAAAATCAATGTATGTATGTATGCATGTCTGTTATAGCTGACTAAACCATTCATCCGATCGCCATGAAACTTTTAGAGACTTTTAAGTACGCTACCGGGATGGAAATAGGCTACTTTTTTTAAATCCCTTATATTAACTTCGCGGCCGTCTCTGTCTCTCTCTCATCATCTCATGGGCTCGGCGGGCGGAAAAACAAAAGTCGAAAATGACCCACTTCCAATGATCCGATCGAACTGAAATTTGGCACACGGACCCGTCTTACCTAACAATGCATCGTATCAAAATTTCAGATCGATCGAACGTACCGTAATTAAAATAATGCATTTTTAGTTTATGCTTATATGAGGTATGTAATTTAAATTCACGATTTGTTATTGTTTTTTTGCCACGTGAAAGTTTGAGCATTGAGGCGACCCAACGAAACGACGGTGCGCTTTTGTTTACATTTTACGTGTCACTCTGAGCTCGGTCAAGCGAATCGGTGACCAGACTTTTCCCCTCAACAACACCATTAAACAGAGCGGCGCACGCATTACTAAACGACGGAAGGCCTAAACACCAGCTTCTACGGGATACCCCATCAACCAACATGCGGGTGCAATACTAACGAAGGCGCCGGAGAGCAGAAATTATACGCACTCCTCCGATAGCCGCGCAACCGTTCCAATTCCACAGCACCTGCGCACCGCGCAAATACACACGGGGCCCAGCAACTCCCAAACAGGTGTGGACTCCGAAGTAGTCGTATAGTATGACCACGATCTGCAGCGCCCTACACCACTACAAGCGGCGTGAATACAAACAGAACGGAAACAGGCCCTCTGGCCGCTGGACCCCACTTGACTTGCCCCTTCTAGCCACCTAGGCTAGGCCTCGGCTAAGGACCGTCGCGCGAGCGACCCGTGTTCGAGCCTAAGAAACTTAGACATACAGCCATGGGCATTCAGTAAACCGACCAGTAGCTCCCTTGGAAGATCCCCCCCGATTAATCAATCAAAGAGTCTAACTCCAAAAATAGCCAGCGCCCTTAAGTGGAGTTGACCGCTCCCCGCACCGAAGCACCTCTGCATCCAACGCTATAACGCCCCACGGTCCACGCGCCGCTCCCCCCTGAACCCCAACAATGACCCCGACGGAATTAGCGACACATACACCGACCTCAAGCAAAACGTCGGCCGTAACACGACACGGTGAGGGCAGCGTTCTGCACCCGCCGACTCGAAAATACCGAGACCATTAGGCATAAAACGGCACGGCCCAATCCGCGCAGGGCACTCCATACCAGTAAAGAAACAGAGGTGAAGAGACCCCACCGGTCTAAAACCACCCTCGACACGCCGACGCCAAAGTAACGGGCATACGACCCATCTTTCGATTAAACAGCAGCCAAAGAGACCGGGGTCTCGCAGGGACCTAACACACTTACCACCTCTAAGGTGAGAGGTGTCCGGCCGTCGCGTGTCCGGACTGGGGAGCTAAGCCAGCTGCGCTATTCGGCCCACGTCTGAGACCGCGGCCGCTCGAGCGTCCGCCCTTTCCCGCGGCAAGGCCGACATCATTTAGCAGAAAAACGAGCCACTCCTGACACCCTAAGCCTGCATGTCAGAACTGGTAAATTCCAGAATTGAAGGACTCCCCACCGGTGCGGGGTACCTCTGCAGGGATCAAAAACTTTATGAACAACGAGGCGCAATTAAGCCACGCCGGTACCACCCGCACCCAGCGGCATCTTACTGCAACCAAACGGATGACGGTGGGGAGAAGGCTTTGGTGAGTCCCTCACCAGCAGAGGTACGGTTAACCTCCTCTGGGAAGCTCAGGCCCCTGATTGCAGAGGAACTGCGCCAGTCAATAGCCGCAGCAGCCAACCCATAGAACACGACCAAACAAACTGATGAAAAGCACGCCGTGTTGAACCTGCACCTAGATCAAATTCTGCCTATCACGTTGGGAGCAAACCAGCTGCTAAATAACTGTCAGTAGAGATAAATATGCAGCGTGTTGACCAAAAGGGAGAGAGCGGAGATCAAACAAGAGGCTCTGGATCGTTACCCCCACCAGTCCCGTGTCCACGTCCCCGCCCGCCCGACATGGCGTTATACTCGGAGGTCAGGCATAAACCCACCTGTTTTGAGATGGTGACACGCATCGTCGAGAGAGTGCACAATCGGTACGGCTATTCTCTGGAAGGACCGCACTGCCGGGCATCTCGAATTCCAAGCCCCCTACCAACTACGGTGGCAAACTAGGATGAAATACAGTCCCACCCCGAACTATACACGGCTAGACTCGCCGCTCTGGTGCTACGCCGCTCTTCACGAGAGGCAGCACGTTAAAACTACCTACATGACTGCGAATCAATCAACACCAACATCCGGTCCACAAATTAAGGGAGGGGACACGATTTCCCGGGCGAGTGAAATAGCAGCGGAGAGAAGGGACCGCACGGCAGCAGAATCCATCGGGAAGGCGCTCACTGATGCGGCGGCAGGCCACGAGGAGTCCAGCGTATCGATATTCCCCTCATACCACATTGGCGGAAGTCAAGGTCCAGTGCGCAAGGGAGAGCAGACATATAGGGTTCCGAAGAAGAGCATATGCCCGAGGCCGGTTAGGGCTCTACGGCAGATCCACCGTACCAGACTACCAGCCTGACACCTAAGGGGGCAACTTGTACAGGGCCACCCGGGTTGTGGAGAAAAAAAGAACCAGCAGTTCAGCTAAGCGGCTACTTCGAAAGTACCGGACAGCAGACTTGGAGCCTCCCCAAGGAGCCGAACCGAGTTGAGACCCAAGCTGCCTTCGCCGAATGGACAGAATACAGAACGATTCCGGCTGCCTCGCCAGGCACGGGTAGCGGCCTTTCGGACGGATCAGGGACCACTCGCGCACGTTACATGATCAGGACTTCGATAAAAAAAAACAACACCTAATGGTCCAGACAGGAACGTCGTGTCACGACTCCCACCTGCCCCAAGAACAACAAATATTCATACGGATAGCCTTGCTAGCACCTCCCATTTGTCTCCGTAGACCGTGGGAGGACCTCAGCCGGCCAAGCACCCTGCTGTGGAGTGGTTGCTAGCCGGATCTTAACGGCGCGATCAAACCCGGGACATCCGCCCCCGGTATAGAAACAAGCCAGATCCCGGTGGAAACTACTCGCCTGCCCGACCGCATATTTTGGTTCGCCCCCAGACGAGCTCTCAGATGGCCCTGTGGGCCGGGCCCCTAGATTTGAACTATAAACTCGACCAACACCTACACACAGCCGCCAGCCCCACCACCCTACCGTCTGCGCGGGTAAGCACTGTACGTCAACCGCCGGCTGGACGGGGTATCGTGACCCTCTCCATCCGCTAATTTCGTCGCCCACTAACGCCTTGCGCTGACTGTCCCGCTACCCTACAAGGGAAGTGGCACTACGCTGACCGACACGCGCTGAAGATCCACGCAGAGCGAACGGCAATACTAAATGCCCTTATCCCGCCATTTACACGCTCACCGATTACATACGACGGACATAACGATATTCGGATCACGCACCCGCATCTGACTGCACGTCCTAGCAACTTCCTACAGGGAAATCGGGTCGGCGTGACCGCACAGAACATACTATCGTGGCAAGCGCTGCGTGCCGGGGCGCGCCTCCCTCGTCCGAAACTCGGTGAGCCCCCCACCGTCCCCTCCGGAGCGCCTCATAGCCCAAGCAACCACCAGTATGCCACGAAGGTAGCCAGGTTCTAGCCCGTAAAGCACTGGCCCCCGCCGCACACGGACCCGCTTTAGGACCACACGGTCGTCAGAAGGGAAAGGCTAACTCATCAACACCTAGATTCCTGATAACAACCGCTGGCAGCCAGAGAGGTAAGCGAACGGACAACAGGGAACGCGACTACAATATAGCACACGCGCACAGACCTGCACGGCACGCAGGTCGCTAAAAATCACCTTCCACACCGACACTCACCTCTAGACGCCTCCGGGTGACCACCGCTCACCGCGACACAGTGCGACGGCCTACCAACTGCCGTGAGCCGCGAGCGCTGGCCTAGAGACCAGGTCGCGCCCCGTCAAGGATGTGTACGGGGGGGAATGGGGAGCAATTGAGTTTGCGGAGCGGCTCGTTAGCGAACCCACTCTTATCGCACAAATATTTTACGTCAGTGGACATAACACCATTAGAGTTGTCGTAGGGCACCAGGTGAAAGGCCATCCGGTTAGGTGCCCATGACCAAGTCACGGTCCATGTGGGTTCAGACCTAGTTAAGTTCATGTAGCAAGCGAACTGTCACGCAGGAAAGACACAAATCCGGTCCAGTCCTCTGGGGCTAAGGCGGGGGTTATTTAAGCAATGAAGCATAGCACCCGAGCACGAGTGCTGTTCCCCAATTGCGCTTCCTTAACCGAGAACAATACTGGAAAGAAGCCCCAAAATCAGGGGAAATGAACCGAAAGTTGAACTGTCAAGCAATCTTCGCCGACAAGGATGCCCAAAAGAAGAAATGAACCGCAACTCGGGGATCGCATTAAAGAAGATCCCCTGACCAGTCAACTTGTGCATCACAATTCTCCCCACCCACGGTGTACAGCTGCCCTGGCTGAGCAGATAGCGGCCACAAGCAGACCAGAGCACCTGCGCAACTCCGCGGACTGGCTATTCGGCGGATTAAATCGCCGCAGGACGCCGCAACCTACCCGCGGCGACAGCGCTCAAGCGAACCATTACCCCCAGAATACCATGCCACTGACCACCTCACCGAGGGATGGCTAGGTACATACTCGTCCATCACGAGCGGAGCACGCAAATCATACCTTCTCTGTACTGCAGGGGAACATCAGACTGCCAACATTGTCGCCGTTGAGCCACCCGCGGCCAGACAATTCTTCCCCCCAAGTAACTAAGTGTGAAGGGACCCACACGGTCGATGTAGTTCGGATGAAAGGATCCTACCAGGAAGCTGGCTAGATCTATGCGAGGTGGCAGATGTAACAATTAAGCAAGTGCTGCAGGGGGTCGTGACACGAACTTCAGTACAGCACACCGCGTAAAAATGTTAACATAGCTCAACGCCACCTGGGGGACGGCCGCGGACCTAACCCAAGATTCCCCGGTCGCACCGTGACCGCGTCACAAGTGCGTATCGAGATAGACCTAAACTCGTCTGATACCCGAGCTCTCTGTGAGACACACCACGCACCCCCGACCTCCTCCTAGCTGGGGGGCAGAGCGTCCGCTGCGCATGACACAGCAGGCATAAGACGATTCGACCAGCATAGGAACGGACACAAAACAGGGGAGCAACGCTACGAGTAAACGGAGCGACTGACCCGCAGTATCTACTGGGACAGACACTAGACCTGACGCGGCCTCAGTCTGCAGTGCATGACATTAAAAGAAGAAGCAGAGTGGCACCCGACCCGCGGACGAGCAACCGGGGATATCGGGCAGGGGTGCTGGAACAAAGGCGCGTCACAGCGCCCGACGCTAGTGTCCTATGCTCAGTGTGACTTAAATTGGTACTCCGTTGCTCCACCCCAACACCGACCCGCCGAAATCAGTTTGGTTACAAAGTGGTCACGTGATGCTACGTAAGGGTCTGTGGTGGTCCCGAATCGAGCACAGGAGCACAATGTGTTGACAGGTTGGATGAGAGTGCCAACACATGTCCACCGGGCTGGTACCCCGGGAGCCATCGCTAGGTGACCTATTGCACCTGGTTAACCAGCACAAGTGAACGGGTGCGCCGGACAGAATACATAAATTTTCACACCGCTGTGAAGGCGAATTTATCCCCCAGTAATACTCCTCAAATTGGAATATAGCACAAATGTTTCTACAGGTTCATGGGTATCCCTACGCCTCATTACCTGAGGGCGATGCTTTCGCGGAACGCCGACAAGCGACCTCCCACCTCTCCCTGAGGCGTCACCCCGGAGGCGTCCTCTCTCTCGGTCAAGAGGGTCTACCGTACACGACGCGGAACGTCCTCCAACAACCGATACCAACTCGAGGGCTGGAACAGTCTCTCCTGATTAATGAACAAATAGCTGCAAATATGCATTGTGAATCACCACCACGGCCGTTCCGCGGTCCCAGTCCCATTGCGCTATGTCATTCCTTGGACTAGCTTCTGTGAGAAGCCGCATGGGTCCTCTGGAGTACGACGCCACAGGGGCAGGCGCCAGCCCAAAAGTCGCGTAGATGGAGGAGGTGGTCCTATAACGTCCCGACCCGATCAATTAGTGTCCGGCTCCGCGGCGAGCCCGCACCACCTAGGAACATATGCCATTCAACACTTTGTCCCGCACCTATGCACGGGCAACGCAAGGACGGGACCCCTGGGGGTTAACCAAGGAAACAACACGAATTACGGCAAAGGTGTACACGGCCAAGTGGTATTCCTATCCCAGAATTCCTATCTCACTCAATCTCTAAAGTCAGCGTCGTACTGCCATAGCGGGCAAATATCACAAGAGCCCATGGAGGGCATCCACCACTATACTCCAAGGAGCGATGAACCGCATGGGGCAACCAAAATAAATGACCCGGAAGTAAGGGAGTACGAGTTAACAATCGGAGCATGACGAAGACGCCCAGGACGAGGTCTAATGGATTCGAATACGTGGCACGAGGAAGTAGGCTCGTAAAAACCACGAAGTGGGCGATGCGGACTCGGCGACAAAAAGGATGGCATTGCGGCAGCCATGCCGATTGGGCCGGGTCTGCCGAAGAGTGGGAAGCTTGTGCTTAGCGGAATGATCTCGCTACTGAGAGGTGCGGTTACATTTGCCCCGCGATAACTTGTCCATGACATGGTACCGGGATGCGCGCAACCCCCCTCCATCTTATCTCAAGACTATTCGGGACAGGAAAAATTGATTATTAATGTCGTTTGCTTGAGCCTTAAAAAGTATCCGAGCTACACAGCGCGGGAGTCGGGGTTGTCCAGTTGCTAATCGTACTCTGCCTAAGGCCCCTCTCCCAGATCCACGTATTACACAGCAAAGACACAAGAGCCACCACGGCGATTAATATCGTCGTGTGTCTACCGACTCCAAATAGCACCGGGGCCGTCGGGATTACGTACCCGCCCGCTTTGAGTTCCGTGCTCAAAGGACTAGACGTGATAGATCCTAAGTGTCAGGAGATGGAAATTGGCTCCAGCTATAGGCCGGACAGGAGCGATACCCAGCCACCCATCCAGACGCCCTCGAGACTCGTGACAGACACCTCCTCAAGCGTAACTTACCGCAATGCAGTGCCAAGCTGCTTAGGCCCGAGCTAGGCAGCCACAAGAAGAAGTCAAAGATAAGACTAGTCTAGGTGCCAGGTGGGAAACGTCGTAGCCAGGGTGCATAGTGCCAGCGGTCAGTCCGGCGGCTACCATCCACCCGGTCGAGACCCAAAAGACCAACAGCACACGCTGCGGTAAGCGGTTGTACGGCTAATACCCAGGGCCCCAAGAAATACTTCGCACCAATATTATTATAGTCCTAACAGCGCGGCGTCGACTCAACTGCGACAACACAAAGACATGTAGAGCCTCGTCTGCACGGATGCCATAGCTTGGTAGACGCTACCAAGGAAGCGTGTCAGCCCGGGTCCGGCCATGAGTTGGAACGCTACAACGCTAGAGTCATCGCCCACCTAGACCCCGTGCCGGCGCTGGCCTCCGTGCCCCCACTTAGCCGATTCACGACGCAGGACGGGCCGGGGCCCACTGTCATGCTATTCAAGCGCGCTGGGCTTGCCGAGCGCTGCCGCGCATCAATACTCACTACTACCCGTGTGTAACACATGGAGCGAGGGGTGGTAACTAGAGCCAAGAATTCTGCAATCATTAAGCTTAGAGGGTCTGCACATCCTGAGCCAATGAATAAAGTGTTACCGACTATTCGGAAGCGAGAACGCTGCACCCTATTTGACCCAGGAATGCGCGATTTTGCGAAACGTAGTCGGCGACTCCAGTCCCAACCCATGGTCCAGACGCCTGAGCCCGATCCTTTTATGACAACAAGCATCAGCACATCACCGCGTGCTTACACGGACGTACCGAACACCCATCCTATACCTTGCCGCAAACACAAAGTATACGTCGGCGACCGTGCTGCGACAATGACTATCCAGAACCGGCAGGAGAGTATCGGGCCCTACTAAGTCTCGCCACAGCTTTTGAACGGAGAGCCGTGCCCAGTCTGCCACAACACAAGATGAGGGGCATTTCACTAAGATGTCGTCGGGGTAGCTTTAACGGGCCGTCGTCCACAGGCTAGGAAAAGGACACGAAGCCAGATTGTACTACTGACACGCCTTTCAGTTTCATTCTGTCTCGGCAGTCAGACCCTCTCCGAAGTGCTGCGAGCTACACCGCTCCCGTAGCAAATTGAGAAGGCGAGTAACCCTTCGAGAGCCCTCATATGCTTGAACCAGATACACACGCCCGCAAAACAACGGCCGGAAATTGAGACAATAGGGTGATCTCATATTATGTCTACCCGGAGTAGGCTATCGCAACTGTTCGGACCGGAGCCTCATCGTCTAGGCCAATATGTTTTTGCCGGTACACCTTCACGGGAATCTGTTCTTCTACCACGCGGATCGCGTACCCCCCCATCAACACTCCAAAACGCTACCGATCAGATCTGTCGACCACTGTCTGCATCCTGCCGTAAAGCTCCTGAGGCCACACGGGCAGTGACGATGCGAGGCTATTTATCAAGGTGGCATGGCGCCGAATTCACGCTGAAGTCAGCTATAAGAACGGGCAGTACTTCCACCAGTCCGCCAGTCACAACCGTGACGAACATGCTGGCTGATGCCCTACGGCAACAGGTCACGCGAAACGGCGCATGCCGGCGAGTCGCAACACGATACGAGCCGCTCGGACCCGAAGAGTGGCTAGTGGACGCGAACGTAAGCGACCTGTCGAGTATTATAAGTCCTGTTAGGAAAATACGCGACGGCTAGACGCGATTGGCTGGGGCAACACTTATGTCGATCATCTGCAGGCATGCCATTATATAAACTTGTTCGCAGACTCCTCGAAGACTTGTATGGACGTACAACGTGCGCGTAATGCCAAGTGGAAGAACGACCACCTAAGATCAGGTCCAAGCGCGATCAGCAGTCTAAAATATAACGCTAATGACAATACACCAACCACCCCCTATAAACACAAACAGCTCGCGAGCTATAGGATACCAGCCTTACAAGGTGTCACCTGCCCGTGTCTCCACCTCGCCGGCATCGACTCCGCAGAGCTATGTCCTTACACCAGGAAAGGGAAGCATGGACACAATGTCCGGTATGGTTGAGACGTTTGCAACAAGGTCCAAATCATGCAGGCGACAGGGGGACCCTAGTCCCATCCGAGGCTAAAGCTGTGCCGTGACAGAAACCACCGCTACACAGGTGGAATCACAATGCGTCGGGTAGGCGGAGAGCGCTATTTTGCATTGATCTCTCTCAAGCGAATCGCATGCTAGCAAATAGATCGTTGCTGTCGTCGCAGCGGTATAACATTAGCTACCCCCAATGTTGATCGACTCGTCGGAAGGTGGACCAGCCTGTCCAGATGTGTGCTACCGAGGAACGCGTCGGGTATCTGGACACAGAGAAGCGATCGATAGGCAGCGGCAAAACGATTACAGGCAGTGGCCCTCTACGAGAAAACTAACAGCCTCCTCCACGGTAAAGGAGCTCACTCAAGGTGGGAGGAGCTACTAACGTTGGGACGGCGTCACTGGTGGTCGTTATCCCTGCAAGATCTTGCCCTGCATCGCACTCCACTTCCGCCTCATAGTTATCCAGCGGAAGAAGGCGACTATTCCAGCCTCGCATGCGGGCCACTGAGACCCACCGGCAGGAAACCAGCAGAGCCCCTACGGATGAAAGGCAAGGCAAACAGTGTTTGAGTTGACCAGGCTTCAAGTCAACCGTCCAATAATGACTGCGCATTTCCCAAACCGGGTACGCCCCGTCGTGCCCAGCTCGATGTGCGTCTATCCTCCGCGACCTCGACGGTACCCAGAGGTGCAGTTCGATAGGCGGTGGCGCGTGTGGATGAAAACCAGAGCCAGAGAAGGAATCCACACCGTACAGAGACAACACCCCCCTCGGCGTGTAAGGGACACATCGATGACTGAGCATGGGGTCCATGTGCGGCCCCTGCCTAGCGAAAACGCCTAAATCTCTCCCATGCTCACGCGAACTCAGGTGTGAATACATTGCATGCTGGATTAGTAAGCGGGAACGTCAACCCCTACGGTTTACAGAGGCGGCCGCGTAGCCACCCGGTGAACTCGCCCGCTAATGTATGATAAGAGTTGGGCCTCCCAGGTGGTGAAAACACCACCATCGGTAGCTTTGAATTTCGCAACAGGGTCACGGCTATCCTAGTACCCACTTTAGCAGATTGGCCGCTCAATAGACTACTCGGCACATACTGGATAATATCTAACCTGCCGATGTACACGTGAGTGGCGCTGCTGCTTGTTCAAGTAAAATCCCAATCAGACAGCTATACCAATAGCACCGACGCGACCCTATAGTGTACTTTCTACTTTGCGTCGCGGCCACCTTCTTTCCTACCGTGGTAACCGCCATCGGCCGAACAATCATCACGCGCGAGTACTCCCTTGGCGCGAACTCCAGTCGCAGAACGGAGGGTTCAGCGCGCCGAAGCGTTCCCACGCAGTACCCCTACCATTTCACGATAACAACATGTGACAAGCAAACCCCTGACTCTTCTCAACCGCGAGGGTTGCCAGGCACTATAGGCGTGAGCGCGGGTCAGAAGTCGACGAGTACTAGGGGGCCTAATGTAGTCAAGCGATACGCAGATGGGCCGATAGCGCCTAGGCTTCGTATGGGGAGGATAGCCTGTGGCGAGAGGGCCTACCGCGCTGACGACGGACCCCTTCGATGAAGCCCGATATAGCACCCTCTCAGCCGTTACAGCAGTCGAT
>CALYLW010000298.1:383158-630481 GCA_944989445.1 Ampullaceana balthica | reverse complement strand
ACGTGCCTTCGCTTGTCTTCGCTTGCCATCGCGTGCCCTAACGTGCATTCGCGGGTCTTCGCGTGCCATTGCGTGCCTTCGCGTGCCATCGAATTCCATCAAGTGCCTTCGCGTGCCTTCGCGTGCCATCGCGTGCCATCACGTTCCTCCATGTGCCTTCGCGTGCCTTCGCGTGCCATCGCGTACCATCAAGTGCCATCGCGTGCTCTCGCGTGCCTTCGCGTGTATTCACGTGCCATCACGAGCTATTACGTGCCTTCGCGCGCCATCGCGTGCCATCGCGTGCCATCAAGTGCCTTCGCGTGCCATCGCGTGCAATCGCGTGCCATTAAGTGCCTTCGCGTGCCATCGCGTGCCATAGCGTGCCCTCGCGTGTCTTCGCGTGCCATCGCGTGCCATCAAAAGCCTTCGCGTGCCATCGCGTGCCATTGTTTGCCATCGCCTGCCTCCACTTGCCATAGCGTGTTATCGCGTGCCTCTGTGTGTAATCACGTGCCTTTGTGTATTTGCGTGTGCCTTCATCATATCTGTCTGCGTCCTTTATCGTCTGCCTCTGACTATAAGCGTCTGTCTGCCTTTGTGCGTCTGCATTCGTCTGTCTGCATCTCTATGTCTACCTGCGTCTGTTCTCGTCTATCTTCCTCTTACTGCATCTATCTGAGTAAGTCTACATGTCACCATCTGCATTTGTCAGTCAGCGTCTGCCTGAGTCTGTCAACGTGTGCCTCCTTGAGTAATAACGTGCCTCCATGTGCCATCGCGTGCCCTCGCGTGCCTTCGCGTGTCTTCACGTGCCATCGCGTGCAATCGCGTGCCTTCGCGTGCCATCACGTGCCTCCGTGTGCCTTCGCAAGACATCGCGTGCCATAACGTGCCATCGCGTGCCATCAAGTACCTTCGCGTGTCTTTGCGTGCAATCGCGTGCTTTCGCGTGCCTTCGCGTGTATTCACGTGCCATCACGTGCCATTACGTGCCTTCGCGTGCCATCACGTGCCATCGCGTGCCATCAAGTGCCTTCGCGTGCCATCGCGTGCAATCGCGTGCCATTAAGTGCCATCGCGTGCCATCGCGTGCCATCGCGTGCCATCGCGTGCCCTCGCGTGTCTTCGCGTGCCATCGCGTGCCATTGTTTGCCTTCGCGTGCCATCGCGTGCAATCGCGTGCCATTAAGTGCCATCGCGTGCCATCGCGTGTCTTCGCGTGCCATCGCGTGCCATTGTTTGCCATCGCGTGCCTCCACTTGCCATAGCGTGTTATCGCGTGCCTCTGTGTGTAATCACGTGCCTTTGTGTATTTGCGTGTGCCTTCATCATATCTGTCTGCGTCCTTTATCGTCTGCCTCTGACTATAAGCGTCTGTCTGCCTTTGTGCGTCTGCATTCGTCTGTCTGCATCTCTATGTCTACCTGCATCTGTTCTCGTCTATCTTCCTCTTACTGCATCTGTCTGAGTAAGTCTACATGTCACCATCTGCATTTGTCAGTCAGCGTCTGCCTGAGTCTGTCAACGTGTGCCTCCTTGAGTAATAACGTGCCTCCATGTGCCATCGCGTGCCCTCGCGTGCCTTCGCGTGTCTTCACGTGCCATCGCGTGCCATCGCATGCCCTCGCGTGCCTTCGCATGTCATCACGTGCCATAGCGTGCCATCGCGTGCCTTCGCGTGCCATCGCGTGCCATCATGTGCCATCGCGTGTCATCAAGTGCCTTCGCATGCCATCATTTGCCTTCGCTTGTCTTTGCGTGCCATCGCGTGCCCTAACGTGCCTTCGCGGGTCTTCGCGTGCCATCACGTGCAATCGCGTACCTTCGCGTGCCATCGAATTCCATCAAGTGCCTTCGCGTGCCTTCGCCTGCCATCGCGTGCCATCACGTGCCTCCATGTGCCATCGCGTGCCATCAAGTGCCTACGCGTGCCATCGCGTGCCCTAACGTGCCTTCGCGTGTCATCACGTGCCATCGCGTGCCTTCGCGTGCCATCGCGTGCCTTCATGTGCCATCGCGTGCCATCAAGTGCCTTCGCATGCCATCGTTTGCCTTCGCGTGCCATCGCGTGCCATCGCGTGCCTTCGCGTGCCATCACGTGCCATGCGTGTCATCGCGTGCCATCGCGTGCCATCAAGTGCCTTTGCGTGCCTTCGCGTGCCCTCATGTGCCTTCGCTTGTCTTCGCGTGCCATCGCGTGCCCTAAGGTGCCTTCGCGGGTCTTCGCGTGCCATCGCGTGCCTTCGCGTGCCATCGAATTCCATCAAGTGCCTTCGCGTGCCTTCGCGTGCCATCGCGTGCCATCACGTGCCTCCATGTGCCATCGCGTGCCTTCGCGTGCCTTCGCGTGCCATCGCGTACCATTAAGTGCCATCGCGTGCTCTCGCGTGCCTTCGCGTGTATTCACGTGCCATCACGTGCCATTACGTGCCTTCGCGTGCCATCAAGTGCCTTCGCATGCCATCGTTTGCCTTCGCGTGCCATCGCGTGCCATCGCGTGCCTTCGCGTGCCATCACGTGCCATGCGTATCATCGCGTTCCATCGCGTGCCATCAAGTCCCTTTGCGTGCCTTCGCGTGCCCTCACGTGCCTTCACTTGTCTTCGCGTGCCATCGCGTGCCCTAACGTGCCTTCGCGGGTCTTCGCGTGACATCGCGTGCCTTCGCGTGCCATCGAATTCCATCAAGTGCCTTCGCGTGCCTTCGCGTGCCATCGCGTGCCATCACGTTCCTCCATGTGCCATCGCGTGCCTTCGCGTGCCTTCGCATGCCATCGCGTACCATCAAGTGCCATCGCGTGCTCTCGCGTGCCATCGCGTGCCTACGCATGCCATCGCGTGTCTTCACGTGCCTTCGCGTGCCTTCGCGTGCCATCGCGTGCCATCGCGTGCCATCACGTTCCTCCATCTGCCAACGCGTGCCTTGATGTGCCATCGCTCGCCCTCGCGTGCCTTCATGTGTCATCACGTGCCATCGCGTGCCATCAAGTGCCTTCGCATGCCATCGCGTGCCTTCGCGTGCCATCGCGTGCCATCGCGTGCCTTCGCGTGCCATCACGTGCCATCGCGTCCCTTCGCGTGCCTTTGCGTGCCATCGCATGCCATCAAGTGCCTTCCCGTGCCATCGCTTTCCCTCGCATGCCTTCGCGTGTATTCACGTGCAATCGCGTGCCATCGCATGCCTTCAAGTGCCTTCACGTGCCATCGCGTGCCCCCATGTGCCATCGCGTGCCTTCAAATGCCCTCGCGTGCCTTCGCGTGTCTACGCGTACCATCGCGTGCCATCAAGTGCCATCGCGTGCCTCCATGTGCCATCGCGTGCCATCGCGTGCTTCACGTGCCATCGCGAGCCATTAAGTGCCATCGCGTGCCATCAAGTGCCTTCGCATGCCCATCGCGTGCCTTCGCGTGCCGTCGCGTGTCTTCAAGTGCCATCGCGTGCCATCGCGTGCAATCGCGTGCCCATCAAGTGCCCTCGCGTGCCTTCGCGTGTCATCACGTGCAATCGCGTGCATTCGCGTGCGTTCGCGTGCCATCGCGTGCCATCATGTATCATCGCGTGCCATCAAGTGCCTTCGCATGCCATCGTTTGCCTTCGCGTGCTATGGCGTGCCATCACGTGCCGTCGCGTTCCATCACGTGCCATGCGTGCCATCGCGTGCCATCGCGTGCCATCAAGTGCCTTTGCGTGCCTTCGCGTGCCCACGCGTGCCTTCGCTTGTCTTCGCGTGCCATCGCGTGCCCTAACGTGCCTTCGCGGGTCTTTGCGTGCCATCGCGTGCCATCGCGTGCCTTCGCGTGCCATTGAATTCCATCAAGTGCCTTCGCGTGCCTTCGCGTGCCATCGCGGGCAATCACGTGCCTCCATGAGCCATCGCGTGCCATCAAGTGCCTACGCGTGTCATCGCGTGCCCTCGCGTGTCATCACGTGCCATCGCGTGCCTTCGCGTGCCATCGCGTGCCATCATGTGCCATCGCGTGCCATCAAGTGCCTTCGCATGCCAACGTTTGCCTTCGCTTGTCTTCGCGTGCCATCGCGTGCCCTAACGTGCCTTCGCGGGTCTTCGCGGGTCTTCGCGTGCCATCGCGTGCCATCGCGTGCCTTCACGTGCCATCGAATTCCATCAAGTGCCTTCGCGTGCCATCAAGTGCCTACGCGTGCCATCGCGTGCCCTCGCTTGCCTTCGCGTGTCATCCCGTGCCATCGCGTGCCATCGCGTGCCATCGCGTGCCTTCGCGTGCCATCATGTGCCATCGCATGCCATCAAGTGCCTTCGCATGCCATCGTTTGCCTTCGCGTGCCATCGCATGCAATCGCGTGCCTTCGCGTGCCATCACGTGCCATGCGTGTCATCGCGTGCCATCGCATGCCATCAAGTGCCTTTGCGTGCCTTCGCGTGACCTCACGTGCCTTCGCTTGTCTTCGCGTGCCATCGCGAGCCCTCGCGTGCCTTCGCGTGTCATCACGTGCCATCGCGTGCCATCGCGTGCCTTCGCGTGCCATTATGTGCCTTCGCGTGCCATCAAGTGCCTTCGCATGCCATCGTTTGCCTTCGCGTGCCATCGCGTGCCTTCGCGTGCCATCACGTGCCATGCGTGTCATCGCGTGCCATCGCATGCCATCAAGTGCCTTTGCGTGCCTTCGCGTGACCCTCACGTGCCTTCGCTTGTCTTCGCGTGCCATCGCGAGCCCTCGCGTGCCTTCGCGTGTCATCACGTGCCATCGCGTGCCATCGCGTGCCTTCGCGTGCCATTATGTGCCTTCGCGTGCCATCAAGTGCCTTCGCATGCCATCGTTTGCCTTCGCGTGCCATCGCGAGCCCTCGCGTGCCTTCGCGTGTCATCACGTGCCATCGCGTGCCATCGCGTGCCTTCGCGTGCCATTATGTGCCTTCGCGTGCCATCAAGTGCCTTCGCATGCCATCGTTTGCCTTCGCGTGCCATCGCGAGCCATCACGTGCCATGCGTGTCATCGCGTGCCATCGCGTGCCATCAAGTGCCTTTGCGTGCCTTCGCGTGCCCTGACGTGCCTTCGCTTGTCTTCGCGTGCCATCGCGTGCCCTAACGTGCCTTCGCGGGTCTTCGCGTGCCATCGCGTGCCTTCGCGTGCCATCGAATTCCATCAAGTGCCTTCGCGTGCCTTCGCGTGCCATCGCGTGCCATCACGTTCCTCCATGTGCCATCGCGTGCCTTCGCGTGCCTTCGCGTGCCATCGCGTACCATCAAGTGCCATCGCGTGCTCTCGCGTGCCTTCGCGTGTATTCACGTGTTATTACGTGCCATTACGTGCCTTCGCGCGCAATCACGTGCCATCGCGTGCCATCAAGTGCCTTCGCGTGCCATCGCGTGCAATCGCGTGCCATTAAGTGCCTTCGCGTGCCATCGCGTGCCATCGCGTGCCATCGCGTGCCATCAAAAGCCTTCGCGTGCCATCGCGTGCCATCAAAAGCCTTCGCGTGCCATCGCGTGCCATTGTTTGCCATCGCGTGCCTCCACTTGACATAGCGTGTTATCGCGTGCCTCTGTGTGTAATCACGTGCCTTTGTGTATTTGCGTGTGCCTTCATCATATCTGTCTGCGTCCTTTATCGTCTGCCTCTGACTATAAGCGTCTGTCTGCCTTTGTGCGTCTGCATTCGTCTGTCTGCATCTCTATGTCTACCTGCGTCTGTTCTCGTCTATCTTCCTCTTACTGCATCTGTCTGAGTAAGTCTACATGTCACCATCTGCATTTGTCAGTCAGCGTCTGCCTGAGTCTGTCAACGTGTGCCTCCTTGAGTAATAACGTGCCTCCATGTGCCATCGCGTGCCCTCGCGTGCCTTCGCGTGTCTTCACGTGCCATCGCGTGCCATCGCGTGCCCTCGCGTGCCTTCGCATGTCATCACGTGCCATAGCGTGCCATCGCGTGACTTCGCGTGCCATCGCGTGCCATCATGTGCCATCGCGTGCCATCAAGTGCCTTCGCATGCCATCATTTGCCTTCGCTTGTCTTCGCGTGCCATCGCGTGCCCTAACGTGCCTTCGTGGGTCTTCGCGTGCCATCACGTGCCATCGCGTGCCTTCGCGTGCCATCGAATTCCATCAAGTGCCTCCGCGTGCCTTCGCCTGCCATCGCGTGCCATCACGTGCCTCCATGTGCCATCGCGTGCCATCAAGTGCCTACGCGTGCCATCGCGTGCCCTCGCGTGCCTTCGCGTGTCATTACGTGCCTTCGCGTGCCATCGCGTGCCTTCATGTGCCATCGCGTGCCATCAAGTGCCTTCGCATGCCCTCGTTCGCCTTCGCGTGCCATCGCGTGCCATCGCGTGCCTTCGCGTGCCATCACGTGCCATGCGTGTCATCGCGTGCCATCGCGTGCCATCAAGTGCCTTTGCGTGCCTTCGCGTGCCCTCACGTGCCTTCGCTTGTCTTCGCGTGCCCTAACGTGCCTTCGCGGGTCTTCGCGTGCCATCGCGTGCCTTCGCGTGCCATCGAATTCCATCAAGTGCCTTCGCGTGCCTTCGCGTGCCATCGCGTGCCATCACGTTCCTCCATGTGTCATCGCGTGCCTTCGCGTGCCTTCGCGTGCCACCGCGTACCATCAAGTGCCATCGCGTGCTCTCGCGTGCCATCGCGTGCCTACGCATGCCATCGCGTGTCTTCACGTGCCATCGCGTGCCATCAAGTACCTACGCGTGCCATCGCTCGCCCTCGCGTGCCTTCATGTGTCATCACGTGCCATCACGTGCCATCAAGTGCCTTCGCATGCCATCGCGTGCCTTCGCGTGCCATCGCGTGCCATCGCGTGCCTTCGCGTGCCATCACGTGCCATCGCGTCCCTTCGCGTGCCTTTGCGTGCCATCGCATGCCATCAAGTGCCTTCCCGTGCCATCGCGTGCCCTCGCATGCCTTCGCGTGTATTCGCGTGCAATCGCGTGCCATCGCATGCCTTCAAGTGCCTTCACGTGCCATCGCGTGCCCCCATGTGCCATCGCGTTCCTTCGCGTGCCCTCGCATGCCTTCGCGTGTCTACGCGTACCATCGCGTGCCATCAAATGCCATCGCGTTCCTCCATGTGCCATCGCGTGCCTTCGCGTGTCTTCACGTGCCATCGCGAGCCATTAAGTGCCATCGCGTGCCATAACGTGCCTTCGCATGCCCTCGCGTGCCTTCGCGTGCCGTCGCGTGTCTACCCGTGCCATCAAGTGCTATCGCGTGCCAGCTCGTGCCATCGTGTTCCCCCATGTGTCATCGTGTGCTTTCTTGTGCCCTCGCGTGCCTTCGCTTGTCTTCGCGTGCCATCGCGTGCCATCAAGTGCCATCGCATGCAATTTTTTGTCATCGCGTGCCATCGCGTGCCAGCGCGTGCCTACGCGTGTCTTCGCGAGACATCGCGTGCCATAACGTGCAATCAAGTGCCTTAACGTGCCATCGCGTGCCTACGCGCGCCATCGCGTACACTCGCGTGCCTTCGCGTGTCATCACGTGCCATCGCTTGCCATCGCGTGCCTTCGCGTGTCATAGCGTGCCATCATGTGCCATCGCGTGCCATCAAGTGCCTTCGCATGCCATCTTTTGCCTTCGCGTGCCATCGCGTGCCATCGCGATACTTCGCGTGCCATCACGTGCCATGCGTGTCATCGCGTGCCATCGCGAGCCATCAAGTGCCTTCGCGTGCCTTCGCGTGCCCTCGCGTGCCTTCGCTTGTCTTCGCGTGCCATCGCGTGCCATCAAGTGCCATCGCATGCCATTGTTTGCCATCGCGTGCCATCGCGTGCCAGCGCGTGCCTACGCGTGTCTTCGCGAGACATCGCGTGCCATAACGTGCAATCAAGTGCCTTCGCGTGCCATCGCGTGCCTACGCGCGCCATCGCGTGTCTTCACGTGCCATCGCGTGCCATCGCGTGCCATCAAGTGCCTGCGTGTGTCATCGCGTGCACTCGCGTGCCTTCGCGTGTCATCCACGTCCCATCGCTTGCCATCGCGTGCCTTCGCGTGCCATAGCGTGCCATCATGTGCCATCAAGTGCCTTCGCATGCCATCTTTTGCCTTCGCATGCCATTGCGTGCCATCGCGTGACTTCGCGTGCCATCACGTGCCATGCGTGTCATCGCGTGCCATCGCGTGCAATCAAGTGCCTTCGCGTGCCTTCGCGTGCCCTCGCGTGCCTTCGCTTGTCTTCGCGTGCCATCGCGTGCCATCAAGTGCCATCGCATGCCATTGTTTGCCATCGCGTGCCATAGCGTGCCATCATGTGCCATCGCGTGCCATCAAGTGCCTTCGCATGCCATCTTTTGCCTTCGCGTGCCATCGCGTGCCATCGCGTGACTTCGCGTGCCATCACGTTGCCATGCGTGTCATCGCGTGCCATCAAGTGCCTTCGCGTGCCTTCGCGTGCCCTCGCGTGCCTTCGCTTGTCTTCGCGTGCCATCGCGTGCCATCAAGTGCCATCGCATGCAATTGTTTGCCATCGTGTGCCTCCACTTGCCATAGCGTGTTATCGCGTGCCTCTGCGTTTAATCACGTGCCTTTGTGTGTTTGCGTGTGCCTTCATCATATCTGTCTGCGTCCTTTATCGTCTGCATCTGACTATAAGCGTCTGTCTGCCTTTGTGCGTCTGCTTTCGTCTGTCTGCATCTCTATGTCTACCTGCGTCTGTTCTCGTCTATCTTCCTCTTACTGCATCTGTCTGAGTAAGTCTACATGTCACCACCTGCATTTGTCTGTCAGCGTCTGCCTGAGTCTGTCAACGTGTGCCTCCTTGAGTAATCATGTGCCTTCGCGTGCCATCGCGTGCCCTCGCGTGTCTTCGCGTGTCTTCGCTTGCAATCGCGTGCCATCGCATGCCATCAAGTGCCATCGCGTGCCTTCGCGTACTTTCGCGTGCCTTCAAGGGCCATCGCGTGCCATCAAGTGCCTTCGCGTGCCCTCGCGTGCCTTCGCTTGCCATCGCGTGCCGTCAAGTGCCTTCGCGTGCCCTCGCGTGCCTTCGCGTGTCTTCACGTGCCATCGTGTGCCATCGCTAGCCTTCGCATGCCATCACGTGCCATCGCGTGCCATCAAGTGCCTTCGCGTGCCATTACTTGCCATTGCGTGCCTCCATGTGCCATCGCGTGCCTTTGCGTGTCTTCGCGTGCCATCGCGTGCCATCATGTGCCTTCGCGTGCCCTTGAGTGCCTTCGCGTGTCTACGCGTGTCTTCGCGTGCCATCGTATGCCATCGCGTGCCATCGCGTGCGAGCGCATGCCCTCGCGTGCCTTCGCGTGTCTTCGCGTGCCATTGCGTTTCATCAAGTACCTTCGCGTACCCTCGCGAGCCTTCGCGTATCTTTGCGTGAAATCGCGTGCCATCAAGTGCCATCGCGTGCCCTCGCGTGTCTTCGCGTGCCATCGCGTGCCATCGCGTGCCATCGCATGCCATCAAGTGCCTTCGCGTGCCATCGCAAGCCATCGCGTGGCTCCATGTGGCAACTAGTGCCTTCGCATGCCTTCGCGTGTCTTCGCGTGACATCGCGTGCCATCAAGTTCCTTCGCGTGCCATCACGTGCTATCGCGTGTCTCCGCGTGCTATCACGTGCCCTCGCGTGTCTTCGCGTGTCTGCGCGTGCCGTCGTGAACCATCGCGTGCCTCCATGTGCCATCGCGTCCCTTCGCGTGCCTTCGCGTGCCATCGCATGCCATCAAGTGCCTTCGCGTGCCATCGCGTGCCCTCGCGTGCCTTCGCGTGTATTCGCGTGCCATCGCGTTCCATCGCCTGCCATCGCATGCCGTCAAGTGCCATCGCGTGCCGTCGCGTGCCTCCATGTGCCATCGCGTGCCTTCGCGTGTCTTCGCGTGCAATCGAGTGCCATCGCGAGCCATCGCGTTCCATCTCATGCCATCTTTTGCCTGCAAGTGCAATCGCGTGCCCCCGCGTGCCTTCGCATGCCATCTCGTGCCATCACGTGCCATCAAGTGCCTTCGCGTGCCACCGCGTGCCTACACGTGCTATCGCGTTTCCTAACGTGCCATCGCGTGCCTCCCTGTGCCTTCACGTGCCTTCGCGTGCCCTCGCGTGCCTTCGCGTGTCATCACGTGCAATCGCGTGCCATCACGTGCCATCGCGTGCCATCGCGTGCCATCGCAAGCCATCGCGTGCCTTCGCGTGCCATCGCGTGCCTTCATGTGCCATCGCGTGCCATCAAGTGCCTTCGCATGCCATCGAGTGCCTTCGCGTGTCATCGCGTGCCTTCGCGTGCCATCACGTGCCATGCATGTCATCGCAGGCCATCTACGCGTGTCTACGCGTGCCATCGCGTGCCATCAAGTGCCATCGCGTGCGAGCGCATGCCCTCGCGTGCCATCACGTGCCATCAAGTGCCTTGACGTGCCTTCGCGTGCCATCGCGTGCCATCGCATGCCTTCGCGTGCCATCACAGGCCATCGCGTGCCTACGCGTGCCATCAAGTGCCTTCACGTGTCTTCGCGTGTCTTCGCGTGCCATCGCGTGCCATCAAGTTCCATCGCGTGTCATCACGTGTCATCGCGTGCCTTTGCGTGCCATCACGTGCCATCAAGTGCCTTCGCGTGCCTTCGCGTGCCATCGCATGCCTTCGCGTGCCATCACGAGCAACCATTAGCCTTCGCGTGCCATCAAGTGCCTTCGCGTGTCTTCGCGAGACATCGCGTGCCATAACGTGCCATCGCGTGCCATCAAGTACCTTCGCGTGTCTTTGCGTGCCATCGCGTGTCATCAAGTGCAATCAAGTGCCTTCGCATGCCATCGCGTGCCTACGCGTGCCATCGCGTGTCTTCACATGCCATCGCGTGCCATCGCGTGCCATCCAGTGCCTACGCGTGTCATCACGTGCCCTTGCGTTCCTTCGCATGCCATCTTTTGCCTTCGCGTGCCATCGCATGACTTCGCGTGCCATCACGTGCCATGCGTGTCATCGCGTGCCATCGCGTGCCATCAAGTACCCTCGCGTGCCTTCGCGTGTCCTCGCGTGCCTTCGCTTGTCTTCGCGTGCCATCGCGTGCCATCAAGTGCCATCGCATGCCATTGTTAGCCATCGTGTGCCTCCACTTGCCATAGCGTGTTATCGCGTGCCTCTGCGTTTAATCACGTGCCTTTGTGTGTTTGCGTGTGCCTTCATCATATCTGTCTGCGTCCTTTATCGTCTGCATCTGACTTTATAAGCGTCTGTCTGCCTTTGTGCGTCTGCTTTCGTCTGCATGCATCTCTATGTCTACCTGCGTCTGTTCTCGTCTATCTTCCTCTTACTGCATCTGTCTGAGTAAGTCTACATGTCACCACCTGCATTTGTCTGTCAGCGTCTGCCTGAGTTTGTCAACGTGTGCCTCCTTGAGTAATCATGTGCCTTCACGTGCCATCGCGTGCCATCGCGTGCCCTCGCGTGTCTTCGCGTGTCTTCACTTGCCATCGCGTGCCATCGCATGCCATCAAGTGCCATCGCGTGCCTTCGCGTGCCTTCACGTGCCTTTGCGTGCCTTCAAGGGCCATCGCGTGCCATTAAGTACCCTCGCGTGCCTTCGCTTGCCATCGCGTGCCATCAAGTGCCCTCGCGTACATTCGCGTGTCTTAGCGTGCCATCGCATGCCATCAAGTGCCTTCGTGTGCCAGCGCGCGCCATCGCGTTCCTCCATGTGTCATCGCGTGCCATCGCAAGCCATCAAGTTACTTCGCGTGCCATCGCGTGCCATCGCGTGCCAGCGCGTGCCTTCGCGTGTCTTCGTGAGACATCGCGTGCCATAACGTTGTTTCGCGTGCCATCAAGTACCTTCGCGTGTCTCCACGTGCCATCGCGTGCCATCGCATGCCATCGCGTGCCATCGCGTGCCATCGCGTACCATCTCGTGCCATCAAGTGCCATCGCGTGCCATCAAGTGCCTTCGCGTGCCAAAGCGTGCCTTCGCGTGCCCTCGCCTGCCTTCGCGTGTCTACGATTGCCATCACGTGCCTTCGCGTGCCATCGCATGCCATCAAGTGCCTTCGTGTGCCAGCGCGCGCCATCGCGTTCCTCCATGTGTCATCGCGTGCCATCGCAAGCCATCAAGTTACTTCGCGTGCCATCGCGTGCCATCGCGTGCCAGCGCGTGCCTTCGCGTGTCTTCGCGAGACATCGCGTGCCATAACGTGCCATCGCGTGCCATCAAGTACCTTCGCGTGTCTCCACGTGCCATCGCGTGCCCTCGCCTGCCTTCGCGTGTCTACGATTGCCATCACGTGCCTTCGCGTGCCATCACGTGCCTTCGCGTACCATCACGTGCCATCGCGTGCCTCCATGTGCCATCGCCTGCCTAGCGTGCCTTCGCGTGTCTACGATTGCCATCACGTGCCTTCGCGTACCATCGCGTGCCATTAAGTGCCATCGCGTGCCTTCGCGTGTATTCACGTGCCATCGCGTGCCATCACGTGCCTCCATGTGCCATCGCGTGCCTTCGCGTGCCTTCGCGTGCCATCGCGTACCATTAAGTGCCATCGCGTGCCTTCGCGTGCCTTCGCGTGCCATCGCGTGCCATCATGTGCCATCGCGTGCCATCATGTGCCTTCGCATGCCATCGAATTCCATCAAGTGCCTTCGCGTGCCATCAAGTGCCTTTGCGTGCCTTCGCGTGCCCTCATGTGCCTTCGCTTGTCTTCGCGTGCCATCGCGTGCCCTAAAGTGCCTTCGCGGGTCTTCGCGTGCCATCGCGTGCCTTCGCGTGCCATCGAATTCCATCAAGTGCCTTCGCGTGCCTTCGCGTGCCATCGCGTGCCATCACGTGCCTCCATGTGCCATCGCGTGCCTTCGCGTGCCTTCGCGTGCCATCGCGTACCATTAAGTGCCATCGCGTGCCTTCGCGTGTATTCACGTGCCATCACGTGCCATTACGTGCCTTCGCGTGCCATCAAGTGCCTTCGCATGCCATCGTTTGCCTTCGCGTGCCATCGCGTGCCATCGCGTGCCTTCGCGTGCCATCACGTGCCATGCGTATCATCGCGTGCCATCGCGTGCCATCAAGTGCCTTTGCGTGCCTTCGCGTGCCCTCACGTGCCTTCACTTGTCTTCGCGTGCCATCGCGTGCACTAACGTGCCTTCGCGGGTCTTCGCGTGCCATCGCGTGCCTTCGCGTGCCATCACGTGCCTTCGCGTGCCATCGAATTCCATCAAGTGCCTTCGCGTGCCTTCGCGTGCCATCGCGTGCCATCACGTTCCTCCATGTGCCATCGCGTGCCTTCGCGTGCCATCGCGTACCATCAAGTGCCATCGCGTGCTCTCGCGTGCCATCGCGTGCCTACGCATGCCATCGCGTGTCTTCACGTGCCTTCGCGTGCCTTCGCGTGCCATCGCGTGCCATCGCGTGCCATCACGTTCCTCCATGTGCCATCGCGTGCCTTCATGTGCCATCGCTCGCCATCGCGTGCCATCAAGTGCCTTCGCATGCCATCGCGTGCCTTCGCGTGCCATCGCGTGCCATCGCGTGCCATCGCGTGCCATCACGTGCCATCGCGTGCTATCGCGTGCCTTTGCGTGCCATCGCATGCCATCAAGTGCCTTCCCGTGCCATCGCGTGCCCTCGCATGCCTTCGCGTGTATTCGCGTGCAATCGCGTGCCATCGCATGCCTTCAAGTGCCTTCACGTGCCATCGCGTGCCCCCATGTGCCATCACGTGCCTTCAAATGCCCTCGCGTGCCTTCGCGTGTCTACGCGTACCATCGCGTGCCATCAAGTGCCATCGCGTGCCTCCATGTGCCATCGCGTGCCATCGCGTGTCTTCACGTGCCATCGCGAGCCATTAAGTGCCATCGCGTGCCATAACGTGCCTTCACGTGCCGTCGCGTGTCTACTCGTGCCATCAAGTGCTATCGCGTGCCCTCGAGTACCTTCGCGTATCTTCGCGTGCCAGCGCATGCCATCAAGTGCCTTCGCGTGCCAGCGCGTGCCATCGTGTTCCCCCATGTGTCATCGTGTGCTTTCTTGTGCCTTCGCGTGTCTTCGCGTGTCTTCGCGTGCCATCGCAAGTCAACAAGTGCAATCAAGTGCCTTCGCGTGCCATCGCGTGCCTACGCTTGCCATCGCGTGTCTTCAAGTGCCTTCGCGTGCCAGCGCGTGCCATCACGTTCCTCCATGTGTCATCGCGTGCCTTCGCGTTCCATCGCAAGCCATCAAGTGCCTTCACGTGCCATCGCGTGCCATCACGTGCCAGCGCTTGCCTTCACGTAACTTCGCAAGACATCGAGTGCCATAACGTGCCATCGCGTGCCATCATGTACCTTCGCGTGTCTTTGCGTGCCATCGCGTGTCATCAAGTGCAATCAAGTGCCTTCGCGTGCCATCGCGTGCCTACGCATGCCATCGCGTGTCTTCACGTGCCAACGCGTGCCATCAAGTGCCTACGCGTGCCATCGCTCGCCCTCGCGTGCCTTCATGTGTAATCACGTGCCATCGCGTGCCATAGCGTGCCATCGCGTGCCTTCGCGTGCCATCGCGTTCCATCATGTGCCATCGCGTGCCATCAAGTGCCTTCGCATGCCATCGCGTGCCTTCGCGTGCCTTCGCGTGCCATCGCGTGCCATCGCGTGCCTTCGCGTTTTCACGTGCCATCGTGTCCCATCGCATGCCATCAAGTGCCTTCCCGTGCCATCGCGTGCCCTCGCATGCCTTCGCGTGTATTCGCGTGCAATCGCGTGCCATCGCGTGCCATCGCATGCCTTCAAGTGCCTTCGCGTGCCATCGCTTGCCATCGCGTGCCATCGCGTGCCATCGCGCGCCCCCATGTGCCATCGCGTGCCTTCGCGTGCCCTCGCGTGCCATCAAGTGCCTTCGCGTGCCTTCGCGTGCCATCGCGTACCATCAAGTGCCATCGCGTGCTCTCGCGTGCCTTCGCGTGTATTCACGTGCCATCACGTGCCATTACGTGCCTTCGCGTGCCATCACGTGCCATCACGTGCCATCAAGTGCCTTCGCGTGCCATCGCGTGCAATCGCGTGCCATTAAGTGCCCTCGCGTGCCATCGCGTGCCATCGCGTGCCATCAAAAGCCTTCGCGTGCCATCGCGTGCCATCAAAAGCCTTCGCGTGCCATCGCGTGCCATTGTTTGCCATCGCGTGCCTCCACTTGCCATAGCGTGTTATCGCGTGCCTCTGTGTGTAATCACGTGCCTTTGTGTATTTGCGTGTGCCTTCATCATATCTGTCTGCGTCCTTTATCGTCTGCCTCTGACTATAAGCGTCTGTCTGCCTTTGTGCGTCTGCATTCGTCTGTCTGCATCTCTATGTCTACCTGCGTCTGTTCTCGTCTATCTTCCTCTTACTGCATCTGTCTGAGTAAGTCTACATGTCACCATCTGCATTTGTCAGTCAGCGTCTGCCTTAGTTTTTCAACGTGTGCCTCCTTGAGTAATAACGTGCCTCCATGTGCCATCACGTGCCCTCGCGTGCCTTAGCGTGTCTTCACGTGCCATCGCGTGCCATCGCGTGCCATCGCGTGCCTTCGCGTGCCATCGCGTGCCTCCGTGTGCCTACGCAAGACATCGCGTGCCATAACGTGCCATCGCGTGCCATCCAGTACCTTCGCGTGTCTTTGCGTGCCATCGCTTGTCATCAAGTGCCCTCGCGTGCCTTCGCGTGTCATCACGTGCAATCGCGTGCCATCGCGTGCGTTCGCGTGCAATCGCGTGCCATCATGTGCCATCGCGTGCCATCAAGTGCCTTCGCATGCCATCGTTTGCCTTCGCGTGCCATCGCGTGTCTTCAAGTGCCATCGCGTGCCATCGCGTGCAATCGCGTGCCATCAAGTGCCCTCGCGTGCCTTCGCGTGTCATCACGTGCAATCGCGTGCATTCGCGTGCGTTCGCGTGCCATCGCGTGCCATCATGTATCATCGCGTGCCATCAAGTGCCTTCGCATGCCATCGTTTGCCTTCGCGTGCTATGGCGTGCCATCACGTGCCGTCGCGTTCCATCACGTGCCATGCGTGTCATCGCGTGCCATCGCGTGCCATCAAGTGCCTTTGCGTGCCTTCGCGTGCCCTCGCGTGCCTTCGCTTGTCTTCGCGTGCCATCGCGTGCCCTAACGTGCCTTCGCGGGTCTTTGCGTGCCATCGCGTGCCATCGCGTGCCTTCGCGTGCCATTGAATTCCATCAAGTGCCTTCGCGTGCCTTCGCGTGCCATCGCGGGCAATCACGTGCCTCCATGAGCCATCGCGTGCCATCAAGTGCCTACGCGTGTCATCGCGTGCCCTCGCGTGTCATCACGTGCCATCGCGTGCCTTCGCGTGCCATCGCGTGCCATCATGTGCCATCGCGTGCCATCAAGTGCCTTCGCATGCCAACGTTTGCCTTCGCTTGTCTTCGCGTGCCATCGCGTGCCCTAACGTGCCTTCGCGGGTCTTCGCGGGTCTTCGCGTGCCATCGCGTGCCATCGCGTGCCTTCACGTGCCATCGAATTCCATCAAGTGCCTTCGCGTGCCATCAAGTGCCTACGCGTGCCATCGCGTGCCCTCGCTTGCCTTCGCGTGTCATCCCGTGCCATCGCGTGCCATCGCGTGCCATCGCGTGCCTTCGCGTGCCATCATGTGCCATCGCATGCCATCAAGTGCCTTCGCATGCCATCGTTTGCCTTCGCGTGCCATCGCATGCAATCGCGTGCCTTCGCGTGCCATCACGTGCCATGCGTGTCATCGCGTGCCATCGCATGCCATCAAGTGCCTTTGCGTGCCTTCGCGTGACCTCACGTGCCTTCGCTTGTCTTCGCGTGCCATCGCGAGCCCTCGCGTGCCTTCGCGTGTCATCACGTGCCATCGCGTGCCATCGCGTGCCTTCGCGTGCCATTATGTGCCTTCGCGTGCCATCAAGTGCCTTCGCATGCCATCGTTTGCCTTCGCGTGCCATCGCGTGCCTTCGCGTGCCATCACGTGCCATGCGTGTCATCGCGTGCCATCGCATGCCATCAAGTGCCTTTGCGTGCCTTCGCGTGACCTCACGTGCCTTCGCTTGTCTTCGCGTGCCATCGCGAGCCCTCGCGTGCCTTCGCGTGTCATCACGTGCCATCGCGTGCCATCGCGTGCCTTCGCGTGCCATTATGTGCCTTCGCGTGCCATCAAGTGCCTTCGCATGCCATCGTTTGCCTTCGCGTGCCATCGCGAGCCCTCGCGTGCCTTCGCGTGTCATCACGTGCCATCGCGTGCCATCGCGTGCCTTCGCGTGCCATTATGTGCCTTCGCGTGCCATCAAGTGCCTTCGCATGCCATCGTTTGCCTTCGCGTGCCATCGCGTGCCATCACGTGCCATGCGTGTCATCGCGTGCCATCGCGTGCCATCAAGTGCCTTTGCGTGCCTTCGCGTGCCCTGACGTGCCTTCGCTTGTCTTCGCGTGCCATCGCGTGCCCTAACGTGCCTTCGCGTGCCATCACGTGCCATCACGTGCCTCCATGTGCCATCGCGTGCAATCACGTGCCTTCGCGTGCCATCGCGTACCATCAAGTTCCATCGCGTGCTCTCGCGTGCCTTCGCGTGTATTCACGTGCCATCACGTGCCATTACGTGCCTTCGCGTGCCATCAAGTGCCTTCGCGTGCCATCGCGTGCAATCGCGTGCCATTATTTGCCCTCGCGTGCCATCGTGTGCCATCGCGTGCCCTCGCGTGTCTTCGCGTGCCATCTTGTGCCATCAAAAGCCTTCGCGTGCCATCGCGTGCCATTGTTTGCCATCGCGTGCCTCCACTTGCCATAGCGTGTTATCGCGTGCCTCTGCGTGTAATCACGTGCCTTTGTGTATTTGCGTGTGCCTTCATCATATCTGTCTGCGTCCTTTATCGTCTGCCTCTGACTATAAGCGTCTGTCTGCCTTTGTGCGTCTGCATTCGTCTGTCTGCATCTCTATGTCTACCTGCGTCTGTTCTCGTCTATCTTCCTCTTACTGCATCTGTCTGAGTAAGTCTACATGTCACCATCTGCATTTGTCAGTCAGCGTCTGCCTGAGTCTGTCAACGTGTGCCTCCTTGAGTAATAACGTGCCTCCATGTGCCATCGCGTGCACTCGCGTGCCTTCGCGTGTCTTCACGTGCCATCGCGTGCCATCGCGTGCCCTCGCGTGCCTTCGCATGTCATCACGTGCCATAGCATGCCATCACGTGCCTTCGCGTGCCATCGCGTGCCATCATGTGCCATCGCGTGCCATCAAGTGCCTTCGCATGCCATCATTTGCCTTCGCTTGTCTTCGCGTGCCATCGCGTGCCCTAACGTGCCTTCGCGGGTCTTCGCGTGCCATCACGTGCCATCGCGTGCCTTCGCGTGCCATCGAATTCCATCACGTGCCTCCATGTGCCATCGCGTGCCATCAAGTGCCTACGCGTGCCATCGCGTGCCCTCGCGTGCCTTCGCGTGTCATCACGTGCCATCGCGTGCCATCGCGTTCCTTCGCGTGCCATCGCGTGCCGTCATGTGCCATCGCGTGCCATCAAGTGCCTTCGCATGCCATCGTTTGCCTTCGCGTGCCATCGCGTGCCATCGCGTGCCTTCGCGTGCCATCACGTGCCTTCGCGTGCCCTCACGTGCCTTCGCTTGTCTTCGCGTGCCATCGCGTGCCCTAACGTGCCTTCGCGGGTCTTCGCGTGCCATCGCGTGCCTTCGCGTGCCATCGAATTCCATCAAGTGCCTTCGCGTGCCTTCGCGTGCCATCGCGTGCCATCACGTTCCTCCATGTGCCATCGCGTGCCTTCGCGTGCCTTCGCGTGCCATCGCGTACCATCAAGTGCCATCGCGTGCTCTCGCGTGCCTTCGCGTGTATTCACGTGTTATCACGTGCCATTACGTGCCTTCGCGCGCAATCACGTGCCATCGCGTGCCATCAAGTGCCTTCGCGTGCCATCGCGTGCAATCGCTTGCCATTAAGTGCCTTCGCGTGCCATCGCGTGCCATAGCGTGCCCTCGCGTGTCTTCGCGTGCCATCGCGTGCCATCAAAAGCCTTCGCGTGCCATTGTTTGCCATCGCGTGCCTCCACTTGACATAGCGTGTTATCTCGTGCCTCTGTGTGTAATCACGTGCCTTTGTGTATTTGCGTGTGCCTTCATCATATCTGTCTGCGTCCATTATCGTCTGCCTCTGACTATAAGCGTCTGTCTGCCTTTGTGCGTCTGCATTCGTCTGTCTGCATCTCCATGTCTACCTGCGTCTGTTCTGGTCTATCTTCCTCTTACTGCATCTGTCTGAGTAAGTCTACATGTCACCATCTGCATTTGTCAGTCAGCGTCTGCCTGAGTCTGTCAACGTGTGCCTCCTTGAGTAATAACGTGCCTCCATGTGCCATCGCGTGCCCTCGTGTGCCTTCGCGTGTCTTCACGTGCCATCGCGTGCCTTCGCGTGCCATCACGTGCCTCCGTGTGCCTTCGCAAGACATCGAGTGCCATAACGTGCCATCGCGTGCCATCAAGTACCTTCGCGTGTCTTTGCGTGCCATCGCGTGCTCTCGCGTGCCTTCGCGTGTATTCACGTGACATCACGTGCCATTACGTGCCTTCGCGTGCCATCACGTGCCATCGCGTGCCATCAAGTGCCTTCGCGTGCCATCGCGTGCAATCGCGTGCCATTAAGTGCCATCGCGTTCCATCGCGTTCCCTCGCGTGTCTTCGCGTGCCTTTGCGTGCCATCAAAAGCCTTCGCTTGCCATCGCGTGCCATTGTTTGCCATCGCGTGCCTCCACTTGCCATAGCGTGTTATCGCGTGCCTCTGTGTGTAATCACGTGCCTTTGTGTATTTGCGTGTGCCTTCATCATATCTGTCTGCGTCCTTTATCGTCTGCCTCTGACTATAAGCGTCTGTCTGCCTTTGTGCGTCTGCATTCGTCTGTCTGCATCTCTATGTCTACCTGCGTCTGTTCTCGTCTATCTTCCTCTTACTGCATCTGTCTGAGTAAGTCTTCATGTCACCATCTGCATTTGTCAGTCAGCGTCTGCCTGAGTTTGTCAACGTGTGCCTCCTTGAGTAATAACGTGCCTGCATGTGCCATCGCGTGCCCTCGCGTGCCTTCGCGTGTCTTCACGTGCCATCGCGTGCCATTGCTTGCCCTCGCGTACCTTCGCATGTCATCACGTGCCATAGCGTGCCATCGCGTGCCTTCGCGTGCCATCGCTTGCCATCATGTGCCATCGCGTGCCATCAAGTGCCTTCGCATGCCATCATTTGCCTTCGCTTGTCTTCGCGTGCCATCGCGTGCCCTAACGTGCCTTCGCGGGTCTTCGCGTGCCATCACGTGCCATCGCGTGCCTTCGCGTGCCATCGAATTCCATCAAGTGCCTCCGCGTGCCTTCGCCTGCCATCGCGTGCCATCACGTGCCTCCATGTGCCATCGCGTGCCATCAAGTGCCTACGCGTTCTATCGCGTGCCTTCGCGTGTCATCACGTGCCATCGCGTGCCCTCGCGTGCCTTCGCGTGTCATCACGTGCCATCGCGTGCCATCGCGTGTCTTCGCGTGCCATCGCGTGCCTTCATGTGCCATCGCGTGCCATCAAGTGCCTTCGCATGCCATCGTTTGCCTTCGCGTGCCATCGCGCGCCATCGCGTGCCTTCGCGTGCCATCACGTGCCATGCGTGTCATCGCGTGCCATCGCGTGCCATCAAGTGCCTTTGCGTGCCTTCGCGTGCCCTCACGTGCCTTCGCTTGTCTTCGCGTGCCCTAACGTGCCTTCGCGGGTCTTCGCGTGCCATCGCGTGCCTTCGCGTGCCATCGATTTCCATCAAGTGCCTTCGCGTGCCATCGCGTGCCATCACGTGCCTCCATGTGCCATCGCGTGCCTTCGCGTGCCTTCGCGTGCCATCGCGTACCATTAAGTGCCATCGCGTGCTCTCGCGTGCTTTCGCGTGTATTCACGTGCCATCACGTGCCATTACGTGCCTTCGCGTTCCAACGCGTGCCATCAAGTGCCTTTCCATGCCATCGTTTGCATTCGCGTGCCATCGCGTGCCATCACGTGCCTTCGCGTGCCATCACGTGCCATGCGTGTCATCGCGTGCCATCGCGTGCCATCAAGTGCCTTTGCGTGCCTTCGCGTGCCCTCACGTGCCTTCGCTTGTCTTCGCGTGCTATCGCGTGCCCTAACGTGCCTTCGCGGGTCTTCGCGTGCCATCGCGTGCCTTCGCGTGCCATCGAATTCCATCAAGTGCCTTCGCGTGCCTTCGCGTGCCATCGCGTGCCATCACGTTCCTCCATGTGCCATCGCGTGCCTTCGCGTGCCTTCGCGTGCCATCGCGTACCATCAAGTGCCATCGCGTGCTCTCGCGTGCCATCGCGTGCCTACGCATGCCATCGCGTGTCTTCACGTGCCTTCGCGTGCCTTCACGTGCCATCGCGTGCCATCACGTTCCTCCATGTGCCATCGCGTGCTTTCACGTGCCATCGCGTGTCATCAAGTGCAATCAAATGCCTTCGCGTGCCATCGCGTGCCTACGCATGCCATCGCGTGTCTTCACGTGCCATCGCGTGCCATCAAGTACCTACGCGTGCCATCGCTCGCCCTCGCGTGCCTTCATGTGTCATCACGTGCCATCGCGTGCCATCAAGTGCTTTCGCATGCCATCGCGTGCCTTCGCGTGCCATCGCGTGCCTTCGCGTGCCTTCGCGTGCCATCACGTGCCATCGCGTCCCTTCGCGTGCCTTTGCGTGCCATCGCATGCCATCAAGTGCCTTCCCGTGCCATCGCGTGCCCTTGCATGCCTTCGCGTGTATTCGCGTGCAATCGCGTGCCATCGCATGCCTTCAAGTGCCTTCACGTGCCATCGCGTGCCCCCATGTGCCATCGCGTGCCTTCGCGTACCCTCGCGTGCCTTCGCGTGTCTACGCGTACCATCGCGTGCCATCAAGTGCCATCGCGTGCCTCCATGTGCCATCGCGTGCCTTCGCGTGTCTTCACGTGCCATCGAGAGCCATTAAGTGCCATCGCGTGCCATAACTTGCCTTCGCATGCCCTCGCGTGCCTTCTTGTGCCGTCGCGTGTCTACCCGTGCCATCAAGTGCTATCGCGTGCCCTCGAGTACCTTCGCGTATCTTCGCGTGCCAGCGCATGCCATTAGGTGCCTTCGCGTGCCAGCTCGTGCCATCGTGTTCCCCCATGTGTCATCGTGTGCTTTCTTGTGCCTTCGCGTGTCTTCGCGTGTCTTCGCGTGCCATCGCAAGTCATCAAGTGCCTTCGCGTGCCATCGCGTGCCATCGCGTGCCAGCGCGTGCCTTCGCGTGTCTTCGCGAGACATCGCGTGCCATAACGTGCCATCGCGTGCCATCAAGTACCTTCGCGTGTCTTTGCGTGCCATCGCGTGTCATCAAGTGCAATCAAGTGCCTTCACGTGCCATCGCGTGCCTACGCGTGCCATCGCGTGTCTTCAAGTGCCATCGCGTGCCATCAAGTGCCTACGCGTGCCATCGCGTGCCCTAGCGTGCCTTCGCGTTTCATCACGTGCCATCGCGTGCCACCGCGTGCCATCGCTTGCCATCGCGTGCCATCGCGTGCCATCATTTGCCATCGCGTGCCATCAAGTGCCTTCGCATGCCATCGTTTGCCTTCGCGTGCCATCGCGTGCCATCGCGTGCCTTCGCACGCCATCACGTACCATGCGTGTTATCGCGTGCCATCGCGTGCCATCAAGTGCCTTTGCGTGCCTTCGCGTGACCTCGCATGCCTACGCTTGTCTTCGCGTGCCATCGCGTGCCCTAACGTGCCTTCGTGGGTCTTCGCTTGCCATCACGTGCCATCGCGTGCCTTCGCGTGCCATCGAATTCCATCAAGTTCCTTCGCGTGCCTTCGCGTGCCATCGCGTGCCATCACGTGCCTCCATGTGCCATCGCGTGCCATGGCTTGCCATCAAGTGCCTACGCGTGCCATTGCGTGCCATCAAGTGCCTTCGCATGCTATCGTTTGCCATAGCGTGCCCTCGCGTGTCTTCGCGTGCCATCACGTGCCATTGTTTGCCATCGCGTGCCTCCACTTGCCATAACGTGCCATCGCGTGCCATCAAGTACCTTCGCGTGTCTTTGCGTGCCATCGAGTGCTCTCGCGTGCCTTCGCGTGTATTCACGTGCCATCACGTGCCATTACGTGGCTTCGCGTGCCATCACGTGCCATCGCGTGCCATCAAGTGCCTTCGCGTTCCATCGCGTGCAATCGCGTGCAATCGCGTGCCATCGCGTGCCATCGCGTGCCATCGCGTGCCCTCGCGTGTCTTCGCGTGCCATCGCGTGCCATGCGTGTCATCGCGTGCCATCGCGTGCCATCAAGTGCCTTTGCGTGCCTTCGCGTGCCCTCACGTGCCTTCGCTTGTCTTCGCGTGCCATCGCGTGCCCTAACGTGCCTTCGCGGGTCTTCGCGTGCCATCGCGTGCCTTCAAATGCCATCGAATTCCATCAAGTGCCTTCGCGTGCCTTCGCGTGCCATCGCGTGCCATCACGTTCCTCCATGTGTCATCGCGTGCCTTCGCGTGCCAATCGCGTGCCATCGCGTACCATCAAGTGCCATCGCGTGCTCTCGCGTGCCATCGCTTGCCTACGCATGCCATCGCGTGTCTTCACGTGCCATCGCGTGCCATCAAGTACCTACGCGTGCCATCGCTCGCCCTCGCGTGCCTTCATGTGTCATCACGTGCCATCGCGTGCCATCAAGTGCTTTCGCATGCCATCGCGTGCCTTCGCGTGCCATCGCGTGCCATCGCGTGCCTTCGCGTGCCATCACGTGCCATCGCGTCCCTTCGCGTGCCTTTGCGTGCCATCGCATGCCATCAAGTGCCTTCCCGTGCCATCGCGTGCCCTTGCATGCCTTCGCGTGTATTCGCGTGCAATCGCGTGCCATCGCATGCCTTCAAGTGCCTTCACGTGCCATCGCGTGCCCCCATGTGCCATCGCGTGCCTTCGCGTACCCTCGCGTGCCTTCGCGTGTCTACGCGTACCATCGCGTGCCATCAAGTGCCATCGCGTGCCTCCATGTGCCATCGCGTGCCTTCGCGTGTCTTCACGTGCCATCGAGAGCCATTAAGTGCCATCGCGTGCCATAACTTGCCTTCGCATGCCCTCGCGTGCCTTCTTGTGCCGTCGCGTGTCTACCCGTGCCATCAAGTGCTATCGCGTGCCCTCGAGTACCTTCGCGTATCTTCGCGTGCCAGCGCATGCCATAAGGTGCCTTCGCGTGCCAGCTCGTGCCATCGTGTTCCCCCATGTGTCATCGTGTGCTTTCTTGTGCCTTCGCGTGTCTTCGCGTGTCTTCGCGTGCCATCGCAAGTCATCAAGTGCCTTCGCGTGCCATCGCGTGCCATCGCGTGCCAGCGCGTGCCTTCGCGTGTCTTCGCGAGACATCGCGTGCCATAACGTGCCATCGCGTGCCATCAAGTACCTTCGCGTGTCTTTGCGTGCCATCGCGTGTCATCAAGTGCAATCAAGTGCCTTCACGTGCCATCGCGTGCCTACGCGTGCCATCGCGTGTCTTCAAGTGCCATCGCGTGCCATCAAGTGCCTACGCGTGCCATCGCGTGCCCTAGCGTGCCTTCGCGTTTCATCACGTGCCATCGCGTGCCACCGCGTGCCATCGCTTGCCATCGCGTGCCATCGCGTGCCATCATTTGCCATCGCGTGCCATCAAGTGCCTTCGCATGCCATCGTTTGCCTTCGCGTGCCATCGCGTGCCATCGCGTGCCTTCGCACGCCATCACGTACCATGCGTGTTATCGCGTGCCATCGCGTGCCATCAAGTGCCTTTGCGTGCCTTTGCGTGACCTCGCATGCCTACGCTTGTCTTCGCGTGCCATCGCGTGCCCTAACGTGCCTTCGCGGGTCTTCGCTTGCCATCACGTGCCATCGCGTGCCTTCGCGTGCCATCGAATTCCATCAAGTTCCTTCGCGTGCCTTCGCGTGCCATCGCGTGCCATCACGTGCCTCCATGTGCCATCGCGTGCCATGGCTTGCCATCAAGTGCCTACGCGTGCCATTGCGTGCCATCAAGTGCCTTCGCATGCTATCGTTTGCCATAGCGTGCCCTCGCGTGTCTTCGCGTGCCATCACGTGCCATTGTTTGCCATCGCGTGCCTCCACTTGCCATAACGTGCCATCGCGTGCCATCAAGTACCTTCGCGTGTCTTTGCGTGCCATCGCGTGCTCTCGCGTGCCTTCGCGTGTATTCACGTGCCATCACGTGCCATTACGTGGCTTCGCGTGCCATCACGTGCCATCGCGTGCCATCAAGTGCCTTCGCGTTCCATCGCGTGCAATCGCGTGCAATCGCGTGCCATCGCGTGCCATCGCGTGCCATCGCGTGCCCTCGCGTGTCTTCGCGTGCCATCGCGTGCCATGCGTGTCATCGCGTGCCATCGCGTGCCATCAAGTGCCTTTGCGTGCCTTCGCGTGCCCTCACGTGCCTTCGCTTGTCTTCGCGTGCCATCGCGTGCCCTAACGTGCCTTCGCGGGTCTTCGCGTGCCATCGCGTGCCTTCAAATGCCATCGAATTCCATCAAGTGCCTTCGCGTGCCTTCGCGTGCCATCGCGTGCCATCACGTTCCTCCATGTGTCATCGCGTGCCTTCGCGTGCCTTCGCGTGCCATCGCGTACCATCAAGTGCCATCGCGTGCTCTCGCGTGCCATCGCGTGCCTACGCATGCCATCGCGTGTCTTCACGTGCCATCCCGTGCCATCAAGTACCTACGCGTGCCATCGCTCGCCCTCGCGTGCCTTCATGTGTCATCACGGGCCATCGCGTGCCATCAAGTGCCTTCGCATGCCATCGCGTGCCTTCGCGTGCCATCGCGTGCCATCGCGTGCCTTCGCGTGCCATCACGTGCCATCGCGTCCCTTCGCGTGCCTTTGCGTGCCATCGCATGCCATCAAGTGCCTTCCCGTGCCATCGCGTGCCCTCGCATGCCTTCGCGTGTATTCGCGTGCAATCGCGTGCCATCGCATGCCTTCAAGTGCCTTCACGTGCCATCGCGTGCCCCCATGTGCCATCGCGTGCCTTCGCGTACCCTCGCGTGCCTTCGCGTGTCTACGCGTACCATCGCGTGCCATCAAGTGCCATCGCGTGCCTCCATGTGCCATCGCGTGCCTTCGCGTGTCTTCACGTGCCATCGCGAGCCATTAAGTGCCATCGCGTGCCATAACGTGCCTTCGCATGCCCTCGCGTGCCTTCGCGTGCCGTCGCGTGTCTACCCGTGCCATCAAGTGCTATCGCGTGCCAGCTCGTGCCATCGTGTTCCCCCATGTGTCATCGTGTGCTTTCTTGTGCCTTCGCGTGTCTTCGCGTGTCTTCGCGTGCCATCGCAAGTCATCAAGTGCCTTCGCGTGCCATCGCATGCCATCGCGTGCCAGCGCGTGCCTTCGCGTGTCTTCGCGAGACATCGCGTTCCATAACGTGCCATCGCGTGCCATCAAGTACCTTCGCGTGTCTTTGCGTGCCATCGAGTGTCATCAAGTGCAATCAAGTGCCTTCACGTGCCATCGCGTGCCTACGCGTGCCATCGCGTGTCTTCAAGTGCCATCGCGTGCCATCAAGTGCCTACGCGTGCCATCGCGTGCCCTCGCGTGCCTTCGCGTTTCATCACGTGCCATCGCGTGCCATCGCGTGCCATCGCGTGCTATCATTTGCCATCGCGTGCCATCGCGTGCCATCAAGTGCCTTTGCGTGCCTTCGCGTGCCCTCGCATGCCTTCGCTTGTCTTCGCGTGCCATCGCGTGCCCTAACGTGCCTTCGCGGGTCTTCGCTTGCCATCACGTGCCATCGCGTGCCTTCGCGTGCCATCGAATTCCATCAAGTTCCTTCGCGTGCCTTCGCGTGCCATCGCGTGCCATCACGTGCCTCCATGTGCCATCGCGTGCCATGGCTTGCCATCAAGTGCCTACGCGTGCCATCGCGTGCTATCAAGTGCCTTCGCATGCTATCGTTTGCCATAGCGTGCCCTCGCGTGTCTTCGCGTGCCATCGCGTGCCATCAAAAGCCTTCGCGTGCCATCGCGTTCCATTGTTTGCCATCGCGTGCCTCCACTTGCCATAGCGTGTTATCGCGTGCCTCTGTGTGTAATCACGTGCCTTTGTGTATTCGCGTGTGCCTTCATCATATCTGTCTGCGTCCTTTATCGTCTGCCTCTGACTATAAGCGTCTGTCTGCCTTTGTGCGTCTGCATTCGTCTGTCTGCATCTCCATGTCTACCTGCGTCTGTTCTCGTCTATCTTCCTCTTACTGCATCTGTCTGAGTAAGTCTACATGTCACCATCTGCATTTGTCAGTCAGCGTCTGCCTGAGTCTGTCAACGTGTGCCTCCTTGAGTAATAACGTGCCTCCATGTGCTATCGCGTGCCCTCGCGTGCCTTCGCGTGTCTTCACGTGCCATCGCGTGCCATCGCGTGCTTTCGCGTGCATTCGCGTGCCATCACGTGCCTCCGTGTGCCCTCGCAAGACATCGCGTGCCATAACGTGCCATCGCGTGCCATCAAGTACCTTCGCGTGTCTTTGCGTGCCATCGCGTGCTCTCGCGTGCCTTCGCGTGTATTCAAGTGCCATCACGTGCCATTACGTGCCTTCGCGTGCCATCACGTGCCATCGCGTGCAATCAAGTGCCTTCGCGTGCCATCACGTGCAATCGCGTGCCATTAAGTGCCATCGCGTGCCATCGCGTGCCAACGCATGCCCTCGCGTGTCTTCGCGTGCCATCGCGTGCCATCAAAAGCCTTCGCGTGCCATCGCGTGCCATTGTTTGCCATCGCGTGCCTCCACTTGACATAGCGTGTTATCGCGTGCCTTTGTGTGTAATCACGTGCCTTTGTGTATTTGCGTGTGCCTTCATCATATCTGTCTGCGTCCTTTATCGTCTGCCTCTGACTATAAGCGTCTGTCTGCCTTTGTGCGTCTGCATTCGTCTGTCTGCATCTCTATGTCTACCTGCGTCTGTTCTCGTCTATCTTCCTCTTACTGCATCTGTCTGAGTAAGTCTACATGTCACCATCTGCATTTGTCAGTCAGCGTCTGCCTGAGTCTGTCAACGTGTGCCTCCTTGAGTAATAACGTGCCTCCATGTGCCATCGCGTGCCCTCGCGTGCCTTCGCGTGTCTTCACGTGCCATCGCGTGCCATCGCGTGCCCTCGCGTGCCTTCGCATGTCATCACGTGCCATAGCGTGCCATCGCGTGCCTTCGCGTGCCATCGCGTGCCATCATGTGCCATCGCGTGCCATCAAGTGCCTTCGCATGCCATCATTTGCCTTCGCTTGTCTTCGCGTGCCATCGCGTGCCCTAACGTGCCTTCGTGGGTCTTCGCGTGCCATCACGTGCCATCGCGTGCCTTCGCGTGCCATCGAATTCCATCAAGTGCCTCCGCGTGCCTTCGCCTGCCATCGCGTGCCATCACGTGCCTCCATGAGCCATCGCGTGCCATTAAGTGCCTACGCGTGCCATCGCGTGCCCTCGCGTGCCTTCGCGTGTCATCACGTGCCATCGCGTGCCATCGCGTGCCTCCGCGTGCCATCGCGTGCCTTCATGTGCCATCGCGTGCCATCAAGTGCCTTCGCATGCCATCGTTCGCCTTCGCGTGCCATCGCGTGCCATCGCGTGCCTTCGCGTGCCATCACGTGCCATGCGTGTCATCGCGTGCCATCGCGTGCCATCAAGTGCCTTTGCGTGCCTTCGCATGCCCTCACGTGCCTTCGCTTGTCTTCGCGTGCCCTAACGTGCCTTCGCGGGTCTTCGCGTGCCATCGCGTGCCTTCGCGTGCCATCGAATTCCATCAAGTGCCGTCGCGTGCCTTCGCGTGCCATCGCGTGCCATCACGTGCCTCCATGTGCCATCGCGTGCCTTCGCGTGCCTTCGCGTGCCATCGCGTACCATTAAGTGCCATCGCGTGCTCTCGCGTGCTTTCGCGCGTATTCACGTGCCATCACGTGCCATTACGTGCCTTCGCGTGCCATTAGTGCCATCAAGTGCCTTCGCATGCCATCGTTTGCCTTCGCGTGCCATCGCGTGCCATCACGTGCCTTCGCGTGCCATCACGTGCCATGCGTGTCATCGCGTGCCATCGCGTGCCATCAAGTGCCTTTGCGTGCCTTCGCGTGCCCTCACGTGCCTTCGCTTGTCTTCGCGTGCCATCGCGTGCCCTAACGTGCCTTCGCGGGTCTTCGCGTGCCATCGCGTGCCTTCAAATGCCATCGAATTCCATCAAGTGCCTTCGCGTGCCTTCGCGTGCCATCGCGTGCCATCACGTTCCTCCATGTGTCATCGCGTGCCTTCGCGTGCCTTCGCGTGCCATCGCGTACCATCAAGTGCCATGGCGTGCTCTCGCGTGCCATCGTGTGCCTACGCATGCCATCGCGTGTCTTCACGTGCCATCACGTGCCATTGTTTGCCATCGCGTGCCTCCACTTGCCATAACGTGCCATCGCGTGCCATCAAGTACCTTCGCGTGTCTTTGCGTGCCATCGCGTGCTCTCGCGTGCCTTCGCGTGTATTCACGTGCCATCACGTGCCATTACGTGGCTTCGCGTGCCATCACGTGCCATCGCGTGCCATCAAGTGCCTTCGCGTTCCATCGCGTGCAATCGCGTGCAATCGCGTGCCATCGCGTGCCATCGCGTGCCATCGCGTGCCCTCGCGTGTCTTCGCGTGCCATCGCGTGCCATGCGTGTCATCGCGTGCCATCGCGTGCCATCAAGTGCCTTTGCGTGCCTTCGCGTGCCCTCACGTGCCTTCGCTTGTCTTCGCGTGCCATCGCGTGCCCTAACGTGCCTTCGCGGGTCTTCGCGTGCCATCGCGTGCCTTCAAATGCCATCGAATTCCATCAAGTGCCTTCGCGTGCCTTCGCGTGCCATCGCGTGCCATCACGTTCCTCCATGTGTCATCGCGTGCCTTCGCGTGCCAATCGCGTGCCATCGCGTACCATCAAGTGCCATCGCGTGCTCTCGCGTGCCATCGCGTGCCTACGCATGCCATCGCGTGTCTTCACGTGCCATCGCGTGCCATCAAGTACCTACGCGTGCCATCGCTCGCCCTCGCGTGCCTTCATGTGTCATCACGTGCCATCGCGTGCCATCAAGTGCTTTCGCATGCCATCGCGTGCCTTCGCGTGCCATCGCGTGCCATCGCGTGCCTTCGCGTGCCATCACGTGCCATCGCGTCCCTTCGCGTGCCTTTGCGTGCCATCGCATGCCATCAAGTGCCTTCCCGTGCCATCGCGTGCCCTTGCATGCCTTCGCGTGTATTCGCGTGCAATCGCGTGCCATCGCATGCCTTCAAGTGCCTTCACGTGCCATCGCGTGCCCCCATGTGCCATCGCGTGCCTTCGCGTACCCTCGCGTGCCTTCGCGTGTCTACGCGTACCATCGCGTGCCATCAAGTGCCATCGCGTGCCTCCATGTGCCAACGCATGCCTTCGCGTGTCTTCACGTGCCATCGAGAGCCATTAAGTGCCATCGCGTGCCATAACTTGCCTTCGCATGCCCTCGCGTGCCTTCTTGTGCCGTCGCGTGTCTACCCGTGCCATCAAGTGCTATCGCGTGCCCTCGAGTACCTTCGCGTATCTTCGCGTGCCAGCGCATGCCATAAGGTGCCTTCGCGTGCCAGCTCGTGCCATCGTGTTCCCCCATGTGTCATCGTGTGCTTTCTTGTGCCTTCGCGTGTCTTCGCGTGTCTTCGCGTGCCATCGCAAGTCATCAAGTGCCTTCGCGTGCCATCGCGTGCCATCGCGTGCCAGCGCGTGCCTTCGCGTGTCTTCGCGAGACATCGCGTGCCATAACGTGCCATCGCGTGCCATCAAGTACCTTCGCGTGTCTTTGCGTGCCATCGCGTGTCATCAAGTGCAATCAAGTGCCTTCACGTGCCATCGCGTGCCTACGCGTGCCATCGCGTGTCTTCAAGTGCCATCGCGTGCCATCAAGTGCCTACGCGTGCCATCGCGTGCCCTAGCGTGCCTTCGCGTTTCATCACGTGCCATCGCGTGCCACCGCGTGCCATCGCTTGCCATCGCGTGCCATCGCGTGCCATCATTTGCCATCGCGTGCCATCAAGTGCCTTCGCATGCCATCGTTTGCCTTCGCGTGCCATCGCGTGCCATCGCGTGCCTTCGCACGCCATCACGTACCATGCGTGTTATCGCGTGCCATCGCGTGCCATCAAGTGCCTTTGCGTGCCTTCGCGTGACCTCGCATGCCTACGCTTGTCTTCGCGTGCCATCGCGTGCCCTAACGTGCCTTCGTGGGTCTTCGCTTGCCATCACGTGCCATCGCGTGCCTTCGCGTGCCATCGAATTCCATCAAGTTCCTTCGCGTGCCTTCGCGTGCCATCGCGTGCCATCACGTGCCTCCATGTGCCATCGCGTGCCATGGCTTGCCATCAAGTGCCTACGCGTGCCATTGCGTGCCATCAAGTGCCTTCGCATGCTATCGTTTGCCATAGCGTGCCCTCGCGTGTCTTCGCGTGCCATCACGTGCCATTGTTTGCCATCGCGTGCCTCCACTTGCCATAACGTGCCATCGCGTGCCATCAAGTACCTTCGCGTGTCTTTGCGTGCCATCGCGTGCTCTCGCGTGCCTTCGCGTGTATTCACGTGCCATCACGTGCCATTACGTGGCTTCGCGTGCCATCACGTGCCATCGCGTGCCATCAAGTGCCTTCGCGTTCCATCGCGTGCAATCGCGTGCAATCGCGTGCCATCGCGTGCCATCGCGTGCCATCGCGTGCCCTCGCGTGTCTTCGCGTGCCATCGCGTGCCATGCGTGTCATCGCGTGCCATCGCGTGCCATCAAGTGCCTTTGCGTGCCTTCGCGTGCCCTCACGTGCCTTCGCTTGTCTTCGCGTGCCATCGCGTGCCCTAACGTGCCTTCGCGGGTCTTCGCGTGCCATCGCGTGCCTTCAAATGCCATCGAATTCCATCAAGTGCCTTCGCGTGCCTTCGCGTGCCATCGCGTGCCATCACGTTCCTCCATGTGTCATCGCGTGCCTTCGCGTGCCTTCGCGTGCCATCGCGTACCATCAAGTGCCATCGCGTGCTCTCGCGTGCCATCGCGTGCCTACGCATGCCATCGCGTGTCTTCACGTGCCATCCCGTGCCATCAAGTACCTACGCGTGCCATCGCTCGCCCTCGCGTGCCTTCATGTGTCATCACGGGCCATCGCGTGCCATCAAGTGCCTTCGCATGCCATCGCGTGCCTTCGCGTGCCATCGCGTGCCATCGCGTGCCTTCGCGTGCCATCACGTGCCATCGCGTCCCTTCGCGTGCCTTTGCGTGCCATCGCATGCCATCAAGTGCCTTCCCGTGCCATCGCGTGCCCTCGCATGCCTTCGCGTGTATTCGCGTGCAATCGCGTGCCATCGCATGCCTTCAAGTGCCTTCACGTGCCATCGCGTGCCCCCATGTGCCATCGCGTGCCTTCGCGTACCCTCGCGTGCCTTCGCGTGTCTACGCGTACCATCGCGTGCCATCAAGTGCCATCGCGTGCCTCCATGTGCCATCGCGTGCCTTCGCGTGTCTTCACGTGCCATCGCGAGCCATTAAGTGCCATCGCGTGCCATAACGTGCCTTCGCATGCCCTCGCGTGCCTTCGCGTGCCGTCGCGTGTCTACCCGTGCCATCAAGTGCTATCGCGTGCCAGCTCGTGCCATCGTGTTCCCCCATGTGTCATCGTGTGCTTTCTTGTGCCTTCGCGTGTCTTCGCGTGTCTTCGCGTGCCATCGCAAGTCATCAAGTGCCTTCGCGTGCCATCGCATGCCATCGCGTGCCAGCGCGTGCCTTCGCGTGTCTTCGCGAGACATCGCGTTCCATAACGTGCCATCGCGTGCCATCAAGTACCTTCGCGTGTCTTTGCGTGCCATCGAGTGTCATCAAGTGCAATCAAGTGCCTTCACGTGCCATCGCGTGCCTACGCGTGCCATCGCGTGTCTTCAAGTGCCATCGCGTGCCATCAAGTGCCTACGCGTGCCATCGCGTGCCCTCGCGTGCCTTCGCGTTTCATCACGTGCCATCGCGTGCCATCGCGTGCCATCGCGTGCTATCATTTGCCATCGCGTGCCATCGCGTGCCATCAAGTGCCTTTGCGTGCCTTCGCGTGCCCTCGCATGCCTTCGCTTGTCTTCGCGTGCCATCGCGTGCCCTAACGTGCCTTCGCGGGTCTTCGCTTGCCATCACGTGCCATCGCGTGCCTTCGCGTGCCATCGAATTCCATCAAGTTCCTTCGCGTGCCTTCGCGTGCCATCGCGTGCCATCACGTGCCTCCATGTGCCATCGCGTGCCATGGCTTGCCATCAAGTGCCTACGCGTGCCATCGCGTGCTATCAAGTGCCTTCGCATGCTATCGTTTGCCATAGCGTGCCCTCGCGTGTCTTCGCGTGCCATCGCGTGCCATCAAAAGCCTTCGCGTGCCATCGCGTTCCATTGTTTGCCATCGCGTGCCTCCACTTGCCATAGCGTGTTATCGCGTGCCTCTGTGTGTAATCACGTGCCTTTGTGTATTCGCGTGTGCCTTCATCATATCTGTCTGCGTCCTTTATCGTCTGCCTCTGACTATAAGCGTCTGTCTGCCTTTGTGCGTCTGCATTCGTCTGTCTGCATCTCCATGTCTACCTGCGTCTGTTCTCGTCTATCTTCCTCTTACTGCATCTGTCTGAGTAAGTCTACATGTCACCATCTGCATTTGTCAGTCAGCGTCTGCCTGAGTCTGTCAACGTGTGCCTCCTTGAGTAATAACGTGCCTCCATGTGCTATCGCGTGCCCTCGCGTGCCTTCGCGTGTCTTCACGTGCCATCGCGTGCCATCGCGTGCTTTCGCGTGCATTCGCGTGCCATCACGTGCCTCCGTGTGCCCTCGCAAGACATCGCGTGCCATAACGTGCCATCGCGTGCCATCAAGTACCTTCGCGTGTCTTTGCGTGCCATCGCGTGCTCTCGCGTGCCTTCGCGTGTATTCAAGTGCCATCACGTGCCATTACGTGCCTTCGCGTGCCATCACGTGCCATCGCGTGCAATCAAGTGCCTTCGCGTGCCATCACGTGCAATCGCGTGCCATTAAGTGCCATCGCGTGCCATCGCGTGCCAACGCATGCCCTCGCGTGTCTTCGCGTGCCATCGCGTGCCATCAAAAGCCTTCGCGTGCCATCGCGTGCCATTGTTTGCCATCGCGTGCCTCCACTTGACATAGCGTGTTATCGCGTGCCTTTGTGTGTAATCACGTGCCTTTGTGTATTTGCGTGTGCCTTCATCATATCTGTCTGCGTCCTTTATCGTCTGCCTCTGACTATAAGCGTCTGTCTGCCTTTGTGCGTCTGCATTCGTCTGTCTGCATCTCTATGTCTACCTGCGTCTGTTCTCGTCTATCTTCCTCTTACTGCATCTGTCTGAGTAAGTCTACATGTCACCATCTGCATTTGTCAGTCAGCGTCTGCCTGAGTCTGTCAACGTGTGCCTCCTTGAGTAATAACGTGCCTCCATGTGCCATCGCGTGCCCTCGCGTGCCTTCGCGTGTCTTCACGTGCCATCGCGTGCCATCGCGTGCCCTCGCGTGCCTTCGCATGTCATCACGTGCCATAGCGTGCCATCGCGTGCCTTCGCGTGCCATCGCGTGCCATCATGTGCCATCGCGTGCCATCAAGTGCCTTCGCATGCCATCATTTGCCTTCGCTTGTCTTCGCGTGCCATCGCGTGCCCTAACGTGCCTTCGTGGGTCTTCGCGTGCCATCACGTGCCATCGCGTGCCTTCGCGTGCCATCGAATTCCATCAAGTGCCTCCGCGTGCCTTCGCCTGCCATCGCGTGCCATCACGTGCCTCCATGAGCCATCGCGTGCCATTAAGTGCCTACGCGTGCCATCGCGTGCCCTCGCGTGCCTTCGCGTGTCATCACGTGCCATCGCGTGCCATCGCGTGCCTCCGCGTGCCATCGCGTGCCTTCATGTGCCATCGCGTGCCATCAAGTGCCTTCGCATGCCATCGTTCGCCTTCGCGTGCCATCGCGTGCCATCGCGTGCCTTCGCGTGCCATCACGTGCCATGCGTGTCATCGCGTGCCATCGCGTGCCATCAAGTGCCTTTGCGTGCCTTCGCATGCCCTCACGTGCCTTCGCTTGTCTTCGCGTGCCCTAACGTGCCTTCGCGGGTCTTCGCGTGCCATCGCGTGCCTTCGCGTGCCATCGAATTCCATCAAGTGCCGTCGCGTGCCTTCGCGTGCCATCGCGTGCCATCACGTGCCTCCATGTGCCATCGCGTGCCTTCGCGTGCCTTCGCGTGCCATCGCGTACCATTAAGTGCCATCGCGTGCTCTCGCGTGCTTTCGCGCGTATTCACGTGCCATCACGTGCCATTACGTGCCTTCGCGTGCCATTAGTGCCATCAAGTGCCTTCGCATGCCATCGTTTGCCTTCGCGTGCCATCGCGTGCCATCACGTGCCTTCGCGTGCCATCACGTGCCATGCGTGTCATCGCGTGCCATCGCGTGCCATCAAGTGCCTTTGCGTGCCTTCGCGTGCCCTCACGTGCCTTCGCTTGTCTTCGCGTGCCATCGCGTGCCCTAACGTGCCTTCGCGGGTCTTCGCGTGCCATCGCGTGCCTTCAAATGCCATCGAATTCCATCAAGTGCCTTCGCGTGCCTTCGCGTGCCATCGCGTGCCATCACGTTCCTCCATGTGTCATCGCGTGCCTTCGCGTGCCTTCGCGTGCCATCGCGTACCATCAAGTGCCATGGCGTGCTCTCGCGTGCCATCGTGTGCCTACGCATGCCATCGCGTGTCTTCACGTGCCATCACGTGCCATTGTTTGCCATCGCGTGCCTCCACTTGCCATAACGTGCCATCGCGTGCCATCAAGTACCTTCGCGTGTCTTTGCGTGCCATCGCGTGCTCTCGCGTGCCTTCGCGTGTATTCACGTGCCATCACGTGCCATTACGTGGCTTCGCGTGCCATCACGTGCCATCGCGTGCCATCAAGTGCCTTCGCGTTCCATCGCGTGCAATCGCGTGCAATCGCGTGCCATCGCGTGCCATCGCGTGCCATCGCGTGCCCTCGCGTGTCTTCGCGTGCCATCGCGTGCCATGCGTGTCATCGCGTGCCATCGCGTGCCATCAAGTGCCTTTGCGTGCCTTCGCGTGCCCTCACGTGCCTTCGCTTGTCTTCGCGTGCCATCGCGTGCCCTAACGTGCCTTCGCGGGTCTTCGCGTGCCATCGCGTGCCTTCAAATGCCATCGAATTCCATCAAGTGCCTTCGCGTGCCTTCGCGTGCCATCGCGTGCCATCACGTTCCTCCATGTGTCATCGCGTGCCTTCGCGTGCCAATCGCGTGCCATCGCGTACCATCAAGTGCCATCGCGTGCTCTCGCGTGCCATCGCGTGCCTACGCATGCCATCGCGTGTCTTCACGTGCCATCGCGTGCCATCAAGTACCTACGCGTGCCATCGCTCGCCCTCGCGTGCCTTCATGTGTCATCACGTGCCATCGCGTGCCATCAAGTGCTTTCGCATGCCATCGCGTGCCTTCGCGTGCCATCGCGTGCCATCGCGTGCCTTCGCGTGCCATCACGTGCCATCGCGTCCCTTCGCGTGCCTTTGCGTGCCATCGCATGCCATCAAGTGCCTTCCCGTGCCATCGCGTGCCCTTGCATGCCTTCGCGTGTATTCGCGTGCAATCGCGTGCCATCGCATGCCTTCAAGTGCCTTCACGTGCCATCGCGTGCCCCCATGTGCCATCGCGTGCCTTCGCGTACCCTCGCGTGCCTTCGCGTGTCTACGCGTACCATCGCGTGCCATCAAGTGCCATCGCGTGCCTCCATGTGCCAACGCATGCCTTCGCGTGTCTTCACGTGCCATCGAGAGCCATTAAGTGCCATCGCGTGCCATAACTTGCCTTCGCATGCCCTCGCGTGCCTTCTTGTGCCGTCGCGTGTCTACCCGTGCCATCAAGTGCTATCGCGTGCCCTCGAGTACCTTCGCGTATCTTCGCGTGCCAGCGCATGCCATAAGGTGCCTTCGCGTGCCAGCTCGTGCCATCGTGTTCCCCCATGTGTCATCGTGTGCTTTCTTGTGCCTTCGCGTGTCTTCGCGTGTCTTCGCGTGCCATCGCAAGTCATCAAGTGCCTTCGCGTGCCATCGCGTGCCATCGCGTGCCAGCGCGTGCCTTCGCGTGTCTTCGCGAGACATCGCGTGCCATAACGTGCCATCGCGTGCCATCAAGTACCTTCGCGTGTCTTTGCGTGCCATCGCGTGTCATCAAGTGCAATCAAGTGCCTTCACGTGCCATCGCGTGCCTACGCGTGCCATCGCGTGTCTTCAAGTGCCATCGCGTGCCATCAAGTGCCTACGCGTGCCATCGCGTGCCCTAGCGTGCCTTCGCGTTTCATCACGTGCCATCGCGTGCCACCGCGTGCCATCGCTTGCCATCGCGTGCCATCGCGTGCCATCATTTGCCATCGCGTGCCATCAAGTGCCTTCGCATGCCATCGTTTGCCTTCGCGTGCCATCGCGTGCCATCGCGTGCCTTCGCACGCCATCACGTACCATGCGTGTTATCGCGTGCCATCGCGTGCCATCAAGTGCCTTTGCGTGCCTTCGCGTGACCTCGCATGCCTACGCTTGTCTTCGCGTGCCATCGCGTGCCCTAACGTGCCTTCGTGGGTCTTCGCTTGCCATCACGTGCCATCGCGTGCCTTCGCGTGCCATCGAATTCCATCAAGTTCCTTCGCGTGCCTTCGCGTGCCATCGCGTGCCATCACGTGCCTCCATGTGCCATCGCGTGCCATGGCTTGCCATCAAGTGCCTACGCGTGCCATTGCGTGCCATCAAGTGCCTTCGCATGCTATCGTTTGCCATAGCGTGCCCTCGCGTGTCTTCGCGTGCCATCACGTGCCATTGTTTGCCATCGCGTGCCTCCACTTGCCATAACGTGCCATCGCGTGCCATCAAGTACCTTCGCGTGTCTTTGCGTGCCATCGCGTGCTCTCGCGTGCCTTCGCGTGTATTCACGTGCCATCACGTGCCATTACGTGGCTTCGCGTGCCATCACGTGCCATCGCGTGCCATCAAGTGCCTTCGCGTTCCATCGCGTGCAATCGCGTGCAATCGCGTGCCATCGCGTGCCATCGCGTGCCCTCGCGTGTCTTCGCGTGCCATCGCGTGCCATGCGTGTCATCGCGTGCCATCGCGTGCCATCAAGTGCCTTTGCGTGCCTTCGCGTGCCCTCACGTGCCTTCGCTTGTCTTCGCGTGCCATCGCGTGCCCTAACGTGCCTTCGCGGGTCTTCACGTGCCATCGCGTGCCTTCAAATGCCATCGAATTCCATCAAGTGCCTTCGCGTGCCTTCGCGTGCCATCGCGTGCCATCACGTTCCTCCATGTGTCATCGCGTGCCTTCGCGTGCCTTCGCGTGCCATCGCGTACCATCAAGTGCCATCGCGTGCTCTCGCGTGCCATCGCGTGCCTACGCATGCCATCGCGTGTCTTCACGTGCCATCCCGTGCCATCAAGTACCTACGCGTGCCATCGCTCGCCCTCGCGTGCCTTCATGTGTCATCACGTGCCATCGCGTGCCATCAAGTGCCTTCGCATGCCATCGCGTGCCTTCGCGTGCCATCGCGTGCCATCGCGTGCCTTCGCGTGCCATCACGTGCCATCGCGTCCCTTCGCGTGCCTTTGCGTGCCATCGCATGCCATCAAGTGCCTTCCCGTGCCATCGCGTGCCCTCGCATGCCTTCGCGTGTATTCGCGTGCAATCGCGTGCCATCGCATGCCTTCAAGTGCCTTCACGTGCCATCGCGTGCCCCCATGTGCCATCGCGTGCCTTCGCGTACCCTCGCGTGCCTTCGCGTGTCTACGCGTACCATCGCGTGCCATCAAGTGCCATCGCGTGCCTCCATGTGCCATCGCGTGCCTTCGCGTGTCTTCACGTGCCATCGCGAGCCATTAAGTGCCATCGCGTGCCATAACGTGCCTTCGCATGCCCTCGCGTGCCGTCGCGTGTCTACCCGTGCCATCAAGTGCTATCGCGTGCCAGCTCGTGCCATCGTGTTCCCCCATGTGTCATCGTGTGCTTTCTTGTGCCTTCGCGTGTCTTCGCGTGTCTTCGCGTGCCATCGCAAGTCATCAAGTGCCTTCGCGTGCCATCGCATGCCATCGCGTGCCAGCGCGTGCCTTCGCGTGTCTTCGCGAGACATCGCGTTCCATAACGTGCCATCGCGTGCCATCAAGTACCTTCGCGTGTCTTTGCGTGCCATCGAGTGTCATCAAGTGCAATCAAGTGCCTTCACGTGCCATCGCGTGCCTACGCGTGCCATCGCGTGTCTTCAAGTGCCATCGAGTGTCATCAAGTGCAATCAAGTGCCTTCAAGTGCCATCGCGTGCCTTCGCGTTTCATCACGTGCCATCGCGTGCCATCGCGTGCCATCGCGTGCTATCATTTGCCATCGCGTGCCATCGCGTGCCATCAAGTGCCTTTGCGTGCCTTCGCGTGCCCTCGCATGCCTTCGCTTGTCTTCGCGTGCCATCGCGTGCCCTAACGTGCCTTCGCGGGTCTTCGCTTGCCATCACGTGCCATCGCGTGCCTTCGCGTGCCATCGAATTCCATCAAGTTCCTTCGCGTGCCTTCGCGTGCCATCGCGTGCCATCACGTGCCTCCATGTGCCATCGCGTGCCATGGCTTGCCATCAAGTGCCTACGCGTGCCATCGCGTGCCATCAAGTGCCTTCGCATGCTATCGTTTGCCATAGCGTGCCCTCGCGTGTCTTCGCGTGCCATCGCGTGCCATCAAAAGCCTTCGCGTGCCATCGCGTTCCATTGTTTGCCATCGCGTGCCTCCACTTGCCATAGCGTGTTATCGCGTGCCTCTGTGTGTAATCACGTGCCTTTGTGTATTCGTGTGTGCCTTCATCATATCTGTCTGCGTCCTTTATCGTCTGCCTCTGACTATAAGCGTCTGTCTGCCTTTGTGCGTCTGCATTCGTCTGTCTGCATCTCCATGTCTACCTGCGTCTGTTTCGTCTATCTTCCTCTTACTGCATCTGTCTGAGTAAGTCTACATGTCACCATCTGCATTTGTCAGTCAGCGTCTGCCTGAGTCTGTCAACGTGTGCCTCCTTGAGTAATAACGTGCCTCCATGTGCTATCGCATGCCCTCGCGTGCCTTCGCGTGTCTTCACGTGCCATCGCGTGCCATCGCGTGCTTTCGCGTGCATTCGCGTGCCATCACGTGCCTCCGTGTGCCCTCGCAAGACATCGCGTGCCATAACGTGCCATCGCGTGCCATCAAGTACCTTCGCGTGTCTTTGCGTGCCATCGCGTGCTCTCGCGTGCCTTCGCGTGTATTCAAGTGCCATCACGTGCCATTACGTGCCTTCGCGTGCCATCACGTGCCATCGCGTGCAATCAAGTGCCTTCGCGTGCAATCACGTGCAATCGCGTGCCATTAAGTGCCATCGCGTGCCATCGCGTGCCATCGCATGCCCTCGCGTGTCTTCGCGTGCCATCGCGTGCCATCAAAAGCCTTCGCGTGCCATCGCGTGCCATTGTTTGCCATCGCGTGCCTCCACTTGACATAGCGTGTTATCGCGTGCCTTTGTGTGTAATCACGTGCCTTTGTGTATTTGCGTGTGCCTTCATCATATCTGTCTGCGTCCTTTATCGTCTGCCTCTGACTATAAGCGTCTGTCTGCCTTTGTGCGTCTGCATTCGTCTGTCTGCATCTCTATGTCTAGCTGCGTCTGTTCTCGTCTATCTTCCTCTTACTGCATCTGTCTGAGTAAGTCTACATGTCACCATCTGCATTTGTCAGTCAGCGTCTGCCTGAGTCTGTCAACGTGTGCCTCCTTGAGTAATAACGTGCCTCCATGTGCCATCGCGTGCCCTCGCGTGCCTTCGCGTGTCTTCACGTGCCATCGCGTGCCATCACGTGCCCTCGCGTGCCTTCGCATGTCATCACGTGCCATAGCGTGCCATCGCGTGCCTTCGCGTGCCATCGCGTGCCATCATGTGCCATCGCGTGCCATCAAGTGCCTTCGCATGCCATCATTTGCCTTCGCTTGTCTTCGCGTGCCATCGCGTGCCCTAACGTGCCTTCGCGGGTCTTCGCGTGCCATCACGTGCCTTCGCGTGCCTTCGCCAGCCAACGCGTGCCATCACGTGCCTCCATGTGTCATCACGTGCCATCGCAACCCTTCGCGTGCCATCGCGTGCCTTCATATGCCATCGCGTGCCATCAAGTGCCTTCGCATGCCATCGTTTGCCTTCGCGTGCCATCACGTGCCATCGCGTGCCTTCGCGTGCCATCACGTGCCATGCGTGTCATCGCGTGCCATCGCGTGCCATCGCGTGCCATCAAGTGCCTTTGCGTGCCTTCGCGTGCCCTCACGTGCCTTCGCTTGTCTTCGCGTGCCCTAACGTGCCTTCGCGTGCCATCGCGTGCCATCGAATTCCATCAAGTGACTTCGCGTGCCTTCGCGTGCCATCGCGTGCCATCACGTGCCTCCATGTGCCATCGCGTTCCTTCGCGTGCCTTCGCGTGCCATCGCGTACCATTAAGTGCCATCGCGTGCTCTCGCGTGCCTTCGCGTGTATTCACGTGCCATCACGTGCCATTACGTGCCTTCGCGTGCCATCGCGTTCCATCGCGTGCCATCAAGTGCCTTCGCATGCCATCGTTTGCCTTCGCGTGCCATCGCATGCCATCGCGTGCCTTCGCGTGCCATCACGTGCCTTCGCTTGTCTTCGCGTGCCATCGCGTGCCCTAACGTGCCTTCGCGGGTCTTCGCGTGCCATCGCGTGCCTTCGCGTGCCATCGAATTCCATCAAGTGCCTTCGCGTGCCATCGCGTGCCATCACGTTCCTCCATGTGCCATCGCGTGCCTTCTCGTGCCTTCGCGTGCCATCGCGTACCATCAAGTGCCATCGCGTGCTCTCGCGTGCCTTCGCGTGTATTCACGTGTTATTACGTGCCATTACGTGCCTTCGCGCGCAATCACGTGCCATCGCGTGCCATCAAGTGCCTTCGCGTGCCATCGCGTGCAATCGCGTGCCATTAAGTGCCTTCGCGTGCCATCGCGTGCCATAGCGTGCCCTTGCGTGTCTTCGCGTGCCATCGCGTGCCATCAAAAGCCTTCGCGTGCCATTGTTTGCCATCGCGTGCCTCCACTTGCCATAGCGTGTTATCGCGTGCCTCTGTGTGTAATAACGTGCCTTTGTGTATTTGCGTGTGCCTTCATCATATCTGTCTGCGTCCTTTATCGTCTGCCTCTGACTATAAGCGTCTGTCTGCCTTTGTGCGTCTGCATTCGTCTGTCTGCATCTCCATGTCTACCTGCGTCTGTTTCGTCTATCTTCCTCTTACTGCATCTGTCTGAGTAAGTCTACATGTCACCATCTGCATTTGTCAGTCAGCGTCTGCCTGAGTCTGTCAACGTGTGCCTCCTTGAGTAATAACGTGCCTCCATGTGCCATCGCGTGCCCTCGCGTGCCTTCGCGTGTCTTCACGTGCCATCGCGTGCCATCACGTGCCCTCGCGTGCCTTCGCATGTCATCGCGTGCCATCACGTGCCATCGCGTGCCTCCACTTGCCATAGCGTGTTATCGCGTGCCTCTGTGTGTAATAACGTGCCTTTGTGTATTTGCGTGTGCCTTCATCATATCTGTCTGCGTCCTTTATCGTCTGCCTCTGACTATAAGCGTCTGTCTGCCTTTGTGCGTCTGCATTCGTCTGTCTGCATCTCTATGTCTACCTGCGTCTGTTTCGTCTATCTTCCTCTTACTGCATCTGTCTGAGTAAGTCTACATGTCACCATCTGCATTTGTCAGTCAGCGTCTGCCTGAGTCTGTCAACGTGTGCCTCCTTGAGTAATAACGTGCCTCCATGTGCCATCGCGTGCCCTCGCATGCCTTCGCGTGTCTTCACGTGCCATCGTGTGCCATCGCGTGCCCTCGCGTGCCTTCGCATGTCATCACGTGCCATAGCGTGCCATCGCGTGCCTTCGCGTGCCATCGCGTGCCATCATGTGCCATCGCGTGCCATCAAGTGCCTTCGCATGCCATCATTTGCCTTCGCTTGTCATCGCGTGCCATCGCGTGCCCTAACGTGCCTTCGTGGGTCTTCGCGTGCCATCACGTGCCATCGCGTGCCTTCGCGTGCCATCGAATTCCATCAAGTGCCTCCGCGTGCCTTCGCCTGCCATCGCGTGCCATCACGTGCCTCCATGTGCCATCGCGTGCAATCAAGTGCCTACGCGTGCCATCGCGTGCCCTCGCGTGCCTTCGCGTGTCATCACGTGCCATCGCGTGCCATCGCGTGCCTTCGCGTGCCATCGCGTGCCTTCATGTGCCATCGCGTGCCATCAAGTGCCTTCGCATGCCATCGTTCGCCTTCGCGTGCCATCGCGTGCCATCGCGTGCCTTCGCGTGCCATCACGTGCCATGCGTGTCATCGCGTGCCATCGCGTGCCATCAAGTGCCTTTGCGTGCCTTCGCGTGCCCTCACGTGCCTTCGCTTGTCTTCGCGTGCCCTAACGTGGCTTCGCGGGTCTTCGCGTGCCATCGCGTGCCTTCGCGTGCCATCGAATTCCATCAAGTGCCGTCGCGTGCCTTCGCGTGCCATCGCGTGCCATCACGTGCCTCCATGTGCCATCGCGTGCCTTCGCGTGCCTTCGCGTGCCATCGCGTACCATTAAGTGCCATCGCGTGCTCTCGCGTGCTTTCGCGTGTATTCACGTGCCATCACGTGCCATTACGTGCCTTCGCGTGCCATCGCGTGCCATCAAGTGCCTTCGCATGCCATCGTTTGCCTTCGTGTGCCATCGCGTGCCATCACGTGCCTTCGCGTGCCATCACGTGCCATGCGTGTCATCGCGTGCCATCGCGTGCCATCAAGTGCCTTTGCGTGCCTTCGCGTGCCCTCACGTGCCTTCGCTTGTCTTCGCGTGCCATCGCGTGCCCTAACGTGCCTTCGCGGGTCTTCGCGTGCCATCGCGTGCCTTCAAGTGCCATCGAATTCCATCAAATGCCTTCGCGTGCCTTCGCGTGCCATCGCGTGCCATCACGTTCCTCCATGTGTCATCGCGTGCCTTCGCGCGCTTCGCGTGCCATCGCGTACCATCAAGTGCCATCGCGTGCTATCGCGTGCCATCGCGTGCCTACGCATGCCATCGCGTGTCTTCACGTGCCATCGCGTGCCATCAAGTACCTACGCGTGCCATCGCTCGCCCTCGCGTGCCTTCATGTGTCATTACGTGCCATCGCATGCCATCAAGTGCCTTCCCGTGCCTTCGCGTGCCTTCGCCTGCCATCGCGTGCCATCACGTGCCTCCATATGCAATCGCGTGCCATCAAGTGCCTACGCGTGCCATCGCGTGCCCTCGCGTGCCTTCGCGTGTCATCACGTGCCATCGCGTGCCATCGCGTGCCTTCATGTGCCATCGCGTGCCATCAAGTGCCTTCGCATGCCATCGTTTGCCTTCGCGTGCCATGCGTGTCATCGCGTGCCATCGCGTGCCATCAAATGCCTTTGCGTGCCTTCGCATGCCCTCACGTGCCTTCTCTTGTCTTCGCGTGCCTTCGCGTGCCATCGAATTCCATCAAGTGCCTTCGCGTGCCTTCGCGTGCCATCGCGTGCCATCACGTTCCTCCATGTGCCATCGCGTGCCTTCGTGTGCCTTCGCGTGCCATCGCGTACCATCAAGTGCCATCGCGTGCTCTCGCGTGCCATCTTGTGCCTACGCATGCCATCGCGTGTCTTCACGTGCCTTCGCGTGCCATCGCGTGCCATCACGTTCCTCCATGTGCCATCGCGTGCCTTCGCGTGCCATCGCGTGTCATCAAATGCAATCAAGTGCCTTCGCGTGCCATCGCGTGCCTACGCATGCCATCGCGTGTCTTCACGTGCCATCGCGTGCCATCAAGTACCTACGCGTGCCATCGCTCGCCCTCGCCTTCCTTCATGTGTCATCACGTGCCATCGCGTGCCATCAAGTGCCTTCGCATGCCATCGCGTGCCTTCGCGTGCCATCGCGTGCCATCGCGTGCCTTCGCGTGCCATCACGTGCCATCGCGTCCCTTCGCGTGCCTTTGCGTGCCATCGCATGCTATCAAGTGACTTCCCGTGCCATCGCGTGCCCTCGCATGCCTTCGCGTGTATTCGCGTGCAATCGCGTGCCATCAATTGCCTTCAAGTGCCTTCACGTGCCATCGCGTGCCCCCATGTGCCATCGCGTGCCTTCGCGTACCCTCGCGTGCCTTCGCGTGTCTACGCGTACCATCGCGTGCCATCAAGTGCAATCGCGAGCCTCCATGTGCCATCGCGTGCCTTCGCGTGTCTTCACGTGCCATCGCGAGCCATTAAGTGCCATCGCGTGCCATAACGTGCCTTCGCATGCCCTCGCGTGCCTTCGCGTGCCGTCGCGTGTCTACCCGTGCCATCAAGTGCTATTGCGTGCCCTCGAGTACCTTCGCGTATCTTCGCGTGCCAGCGCATGCCATCAAGTGCCTTCGCGTGCCAGCGCGTGCCATCGTGTTCCCCCATGTGTCATCGTGTGCTTTCTTGTGCCTTCGCGTGTCTTCGCGTGTCTTCGCGTGCCATCGCAAGTCATCAAGTGCCTTCGCGTGCCATCGCGTTCCATCGCGTGCCAGCGCGTGCCTTCGCGTGTCTTCGCGAGACATCGCGTGCCATAACGTGCCATCGCGTGCCATCAAGTACCTTCGCGTGTCTTTGCGTGCCATCGCGTGTCATCAAGTGCAATCAAGTGCCTTCGCGTGCCATCGCGTGCCTACGCGAGCCATCGCGTGTCTTCAAGTGCCATCCCTTCCCTCGAGTACCTTCGCGTATCTTCGCGTGCCAGCGCATGCCATCAAATGCCTTCGCGTGCCAGCTCGTGCCATCGTGTTCCCCCATGTGTCATCGTGTGCTTTCTTGTGTCTTCGCGTGTCTTGGCGTGTCTTCGCGTGCCATCGCAAGTCATCAAGTGCCTTCGCGTGCCATCGCGTTACATCGCGTGCCAGCGCGTGCCTTCGCGTGTCTTCGCGAGACATCGCGTGCCATAACGTGCCATCGCGTGCCATCAAGTACTTTCGCGTGTCTTTGCGTGCCATCGCGTGTCATCAAGTGCAATCAAGTGCCTTCACGTGCCATCGCGTGCCTACGCGTGCCATCACGTGTCTTCAAGTGCCATCGCGTGTCATCAAGTGCCATCGCGTGCCTACGCGAGCCATCGCGTGTCTTCAAGTGCCATCCCTTCCCTCGAGTACCTTCGCGTATCTTCGCGTGCCAGCGCATGCCATCAAATGCCTTCGCGTGCCAGCTCGTGCCATCGTGTTCCCCCATGTGTCATCGTGTGCTTTCTTGTGTCTTCGCGTGTCTTGGCGTGTCTTCGCGTGCCATCGCAAGTCATCAAGTGCCTTCGCGTGCCATCGCGTTACATCGCGTGCCAGCGCGTGCCTTCGCGTGTCTTCGCGAGACATCGCGTGCCATAACGTGCCATCGCGTGCCATCAAGTACTTTCGCGTGTCTTTGCGTGCCATCGCGTGTCATCAAGTGCAATCAAGTGCCTTCACGTGCCATCGCGTGCCTACGCGTGCCATCACGTGTCTTCAAGTGCCATCGCGTGCCATCAAGTGCCTACGCGTGCCATCGCGTGCCCTCGCGTGCCTTCGCGTTTCATCACGTGTCATCGCGTGCCATCGCGTGCCATCGCGTGCCATCGCGTGCCATCATTTGCCATCGCGTGCCATCAAGTGCCTTCGCATGCCATCGTTTGCCTTCGCGTGCCATCGCGTGCCATCGCGTGCCTTCGCACGCCATCACGTACCATGCGTGTTATCGCGTGCCATCGCGTGCCATCAAGTGCCTTTGCGTGCCTTCGCGTGCCCTCGCATGCCTTCGCTTGTCTTCGCGTGCCATCGCGTGCCCTAACGTGCCTTCGCGGGTCTTCGCTTGCCATCGCGTGCCATTGTTTGCCATCGCGTGCCTCCACTTGCCATAGCGTGTTATCGCGTGCCTCTGTGTGTAATCACGTGCCTTTGTGTATTCGCGTGTGCCTTCATCATATCTGTCTGCGTCCTTTATCGTCTGCCTCTCACTATAAGCGTCTGTATGCCTTTGTGCGTCTGCATTCGTCTGTCTGCATCTCTATGTCTACCTGCGTCTGTTCTCGTCTATCTTCCTCTTACTGCATCTGTCTGAGTAAGTCTACATGTCACCATCTGCATTTGTCAGTCAGCGTCTGCCTGAGTCTGTCAACGTGTGCCTCCTTGAGTAATAACGTGCCTCCATGTGCCATCGCGTGCCCTCGCGTGCCTTCGCGTGGTTTCACGTGCCATCGCGTGCCATCGCGTGCCTTCGCGTGCCATCGCGTGCCTCCACGTGCCTTCGCAAGACATCGCGTGCCATAACGTGCCATCGCGTGCCATTAAGTACCTTCGCGTGTCTTTGCGTGCCATCGCGTGTCATCAAGTGCAATCAAGTGCTTCGCGTGCCATCGCGTGCCTACGCATGCCATCGCGTGTCTTCACGTGCCATCGCGTGCCATCAAGTGCCTACGCGTGCCATCGCTCGCCCTCGCGTGCCTTCATGTGTCATCACGTGCCATCGCGTGCCATCGCGTGCCTTCGCGTTCCATCGCGTTCCATCATGTGCCATCGCGTGCCATCAAGTGCCTTCGCATGCCATCGCGTGCCTTCGCGTGCCATCGCGTGCCATCGCGTGCCATCGCGTGCCATCGCGTGCCTTCGCGTGCCATCTCGTGCCATTACGTGCCTTCGCGTGCCATCACGTGCCATCGCGTGCCATCAAGTGCCTTCGCGTGCTATCGCGTGCAATCGTGTGCCATTAAGTGCCTTCACGTGCCATCGCGTGCTATCGCGTGTCATCGCGTGCCCTCGCGTGCCTTCGCGTGTCTGCGCGTGCCATCGCGTGCAATCAAAAGCCTTCGCGTGCCATCGCGTGCCATTGTTTGCCATCGCGTGCCTCCACTTGCCATAGCGTGTTATCGCGTGCCTCTGTGTGTAATAACGTGCCTTTGTGTATTTGCGTGTGCCTTCATCATATCTGTCTGCGTCCTTTATCGTCTGCCTCTGACTATAAGCGTCTGTCTGCCTTTGTGCGTCTGCATTCGTCTGTCTGTATCTCTATGTCTACCTGCGTCTGTTCTCGTCTATCTTCCTCTTACTGCATCTGTCTGAGTAAGTCTACATGTCACCATCTGCATTTGTCAGTCAGCGTCTGCCTGAGTCTGTCAACGTGTGCCTCCTTGAGTAATAACGTGCCTCCATGTGCCATCGCGTGCCCTCGCATGCCTTCGCGTGTCTTCACGTGCCATCGCGTGCCATCGCGTGCCATCGCGTGCCATCGCGTGCCTCCATGTGCCTTCGCGTGCCTTCGCGTGTTTTCGCGAGCCATCGCGTGCCATAACGTGCCATCGCGTGTCATCGCGTGCCATCGCGTGCTTCGCGTGCCATCGCGTGCTTCGCGTGTCTTCGCGTGCCATTGCGTGCCATCGCGTGCCATCGCATGCCATCAAGTGCTTTCGCGTGCCATCGTGTGCCATCAAGTGCCTTCACGTGCCATCGCTTGCCATCGCGTGTCAGCTCGTGCCTTCGCGTGTCTCCGCGTGCCATCGCGTGCCCTCGCGTGTCTTCGCGTGCCATCGCGTGCCATCACGTGCCTTCGCGTGCCTTTACGTGCCATTGCGTGCCATTGCGTGCCATCGCGTGTTTTCGCGTGCCATCACGTGTCTTCGCGTGCGATCGTGTGCCAGGGTGTGCCATCACGTGCCATTGTTTGCCATCGCGTGCCTCCTTGTGCCATAGCGTGTCATCGCGTGCCTCTGCGTGTCATCACGTGCCTTTGTGTGTTGGCGTGTGCCTTCATCATATCTGTCTGCGTCCTTTATCGTCTGCCTGTGACTATAAGCGTCTTTCTGCCTTTGTGCGTCTGCTTTCGTCTGTCTGCATCTCTATGTCTATAATTTTAATAATATTACGGTAACTATATAATTAAAAGCAACATCTATGTTTTGATCTCTCTTATTTTGACCTCTAATGTGTAGTCGGCCCCCAAACTTCTGTTTAACCGTTAATGTTGCCGTCCTCCGGCAGAAATATTTGGAGATCCCTTATCTAATAGACAAATAATTAATTAAAACTTGATTATCTCAAATGCGTATTTTGTGACGTAAGTACTTTTATCACTAAGCTCTGACTGAGACTCTTTGTGGCCTGGCCCTGGCCCCTAAGTGAGAATCTTTGTCATTCCGGTGTAAATTTAAATGCTGCTTTATTTCTTTAAAGGATAACTTCAATAAAATAGGTGGAATGATGGCAATAAAAAAAGAAGAATCTGATTCGAGGATTCTAATGTAACGTCGTTACAATACCGTGATTTATTCCGATGTTATAGAATTTTAAACAAAAACTATCTTCAACACTAACATCTTAAGTATTGGTGACGTTTTAATCCTATATCAAGGTCACTTTCTGGCCTGCTCTCACAATGCAAACTCAACATTCTGAATGTTTGTGAATTAATTTTTTATATAATCTATTTCCAACTATAAGGCATGCTAATAGCAATGTGTCACTGCGATCGTATTGAATGTCCACAATCGTCCACTCCTGCCACTGAACCAATTCTTCTCTTTAATAGCAACAACAACACAATTTCATCTCAGCGCAGATTCATGTAAAAGACGTAATTTTATTCAACAAGAATATTGCCATTAATTGTAAAGGATCAATAGTGGAATGTAATAAGATCAAATACAAATGTAGATAACATCTTAGAAAATTGATTTTATTAATTTTGTCTCAAAGTTCGCTATTTATCATGTCATAAATTTGGGCTCAATCGATATTACAAAATTCCTTTAAATTTCTAGCTATTTACTGGAAATTTGATTGAGTTGATAAAAAGCCTTTTAATTTACATTATAAGTAAGCGTATATCAATAAAACAAAACGAAATGATAAAGTTAGGTGCTGTTTTCAGTTTTCCATAGGATTTGGTGAAAATGACAATGTCGTCATGGCAACCTCTGAGCAGTCCAATGACCTGGAAGAAAAACAGAAAACATTTTATGATGTAACCGACAAAAACCAACTTAGTTTCACGCCTACTCATTTATTTGATTGACTACTGATGATTGAAGACAGAGTATCAATTTGAGGATATCACATCTATGATCTAGTCTGAATAATGCTGAGAGCGCCACCTAGTTGAGATCTAGTCTGAATAATGCTGAGAGCGCCACCTAGTTGTGATCTAAAATCTGGATAATGCTGAGAGCGCCACCTAGTTGAGATCTAATCTGGATAGTGCTGAGAGTGCCACCTAGTTGCGATCTAATCTATGACAAGGCCAGCATCTTTTGATGTCATATTTGTTAAATATGATGTTGGAATAATGACGGTGATTGAAGACATTATCATATTTGTATCTGTCTCGTTATTTCAAATCATCAGATTAACAATTGAAAAGACACACAAAAAGCCGATGAAATGATAACAAGTCAACCGTTTTATGCACTCTTTATATTCTCTTTATATTCTCTTTATATCCTCTTTATATTATCTTTATATTCTCTTATATTCTCTTTATATTCTCTTTATATTCTCTTTATATTCTCTTTATATTCTCTTTATATTCTCATTAAGACAAATTTAAAGGATAATCGGTTAAAAAAATTAAAATAAAGAGTTGACAACTCTAAAATTGCTTCTAATCTTTTTCAAAAATATAATCATTACAACTTTAGTTTACGTTACGTTACGTTACGAAGTTGATAGTTTTGAACAGGTCTGCTATTATTCAAATGCACAATTATTTAGTAATATTGTAGCACTTAGGTTTACATTAAAACCTGCAGATAAAGAAAATATATTGTCAACTAGTGTATCACCCGTCAAAAATGACGATAGTTTTCAAAATAAATACACATCAGATTAAAAAATAACTGAATACAGAACTTTCATTTATTTTATTTATTTTGGTTTTATTCATCTATTTCCCTATTGAACTATTTTATGCGGACGTTTGAAAAGAATTATTTTTTGGTGCAGTAATTTGGTGTGCTGCTTTCAAATTTAGTAGCGTCACGGACAGACAGACGGGACAGACAAACGTGACATACATTTCAAATTATGTATATTGATTATTATTTATTGACGTAACTTACGACACAATTTTTTAAAATTATTTTAATAAAGCATTCCTATATATACATGTGTGTGTGTGTGTATCCAGTGGCGTAGCGAGGGGGGGGGGCAGGGGGGGACATATGTCCCCGGGCGCCACGTTAGGGGGGGGCGCCAAAATGAGTATTAAAACGAATTACTTAATTTTATTTTGATGTAAACTATTGTATCCCAAATACTTTTGCAAGATTGAATTTCGGAGCTCCGAAAATATCTTCATTACAAACCAGTTGGCAAGCATGATTTAGGCGCCACCATTGAGCGTTAAAGGGCGCCATTCTACTCATAAATAAATGACACATCCACAATGAAGAATTGCTGATGGCGTTTAAAAAAAAATTGTGAGTTGCTGGGAGTGAGACTAGGGGAGCAGTAAGAGATAAAGGCTATTCTATTAATAGAACAGACAGAGACGACACTAAAAGCAACCAAAATGACCAAGACAAGAAAAGGGAGTGGCTTAAAGCAGTGGTTCTCAACCTGTGGTCTGCGGAGCACTAGTGGTCCGCGAAGATGTGCCTGGTGGTCCGCGAGCAAAGCATGAAATTTACGCACTGTATGATTCATCAAGAAACACTAGCAAGTAAAACGCAGACTTAAAATATATTTTTGATCTGGCCTAAATAGTTTTTAAATTTTATGAAGGCTCGTCTATTAAATTCTGTCTCTTTGATTTCTTATGTTCGACTGTGAACCTTAAACATTAACAGTTACTGATGTATACTGAAGTTCGCTGGTTATCAGAATGTTTGAATAACGTTAAGACGAAACAGAGTTTCTTGTAGAAAAAACTCAGTGCTTGTTGATGATTTGAACCATAGCTTGTGGGTTGCTGTTCTGGCTAATTCGGCTGAAATTTTTGAAGAACTCAATAAACTTAATTCAACTCGACTATGAAAGCAGACACATTTAATTACTCTCAGTGACAAAGTGTCTGCTTTTACGAAAAATCTTGATCTTTGGAAAAGAAGATTATTTTAAGGTACCTTTGAGATGTTTGATCAATTGTACGAAACCACTGAGTAACTAGAAAATGTTGAAATAAATAAACAAACTGTTGATAAATTTGATTTCTGGTCATATTCAATCAATGCAGAACAAATTTATATTCTACTTTTGTGATTTTTAACTTTCAGTTGTTTTTCGTGGGTGTCCAGACCTAATCTCGCACACATTCACTCATCAAATTAAAAAAATTGACCAACATCGTAATTAAAACCATTCATTGAACTGACTAGCGATACCACTTTGAATATTTTGCATCAGAAAGTGGGCTTAATGAAATTTTGAGTCCTCCTAACTGTCTCAGCTAGCGTTTAAAATACGTTTACCCTTTGTAACTTTGTGAAAGTGGATTTTATGCATTGCTTACAATAAAAACAAAACATCGTTCGTACTAAATAAATTAATATGGCAGTCTTTTTAATACAAACTACTGTTTATGACTTAAAGTATTCTATAGTAAGCAAGTAGAATTAAATAAGAAGACTATGAGACTTATATAAATGACATTTGTTCATTACAAAAGAAAACCATTAAAATATTGATTTTTGAGCACGCAAATCGCAGCATATTAGTATAGTTTTACTAACTAACATGTATATTAATTATAGCTAGCTATATACACAGTATAATTATATTTAACTTTTCAGCACGGCAGTAGCACGATTTTTAGTAGTGGTCCGTAGCTAAGACACACATTTTTCAGTGGTTATTGAATCTCAAAAGGTTGAGAACCACTGGCTTACAGAATGGTTAATTTGCATCCCTTTGCTGCATGCTGTGACTCTTAAAAAAAAATTACTTCCTCAATCCCTCTGTGGAGGGAGTAAAGTAGGGGAGAGGAAGGAATGTCTCGCATCTCACGGGCTTGTGTTGGTATGTCAAAGCAAGTTGGATTTCTTTCATATGAAACAGCAGACACCGCCTCTCTTTCCTGTCTCTCTGTGATCAAACTTGTGTCTCAATATGATCCACTGTTAGAAAAACACCTACAATATGCCCGAGATAATTCAGGTTCAGTATCTTATTTATCACCGGAAATTCAAATTAATTTATCCACCTACTTACATCGACTGTAAGGAATCAGCTGTTGAGTGAAATCAGAAAACAGAAGAAAAAAAAAGTACTACGGTATCTTAATTGCCTCAACATTCGATCTAGGACACTGGGAACAGTTTTCTCAAGTCATCAGATTTGTGGATGTTGATTTTCAAAATAAAAAAGTAACCATCAAAGAATCGTTTTTAGGTTTTGTACTGAAACATTCCAAAGACGCAACAAACCTGCTTGAAAGAGTTATCGTAGAAAAACTGGAATCTAATAGCATACTATGTGACTGTCGGTCACAATTTTATGTCAATGCTGCTGTAATGACTGGGCATATATCCGGCCTTCAACAGCGAATATGTGCCAGAAATCACAGAGCATTGTGCATCAATTGTGACAACCACAGCTTAAACTTAGCAAGAGTACACTCAGATAAACAGGATCCAGTTACAATCACGTTTTTTGGAACAGTTGAAAGTATACATGTTTGTTTCTCTCGTTCTACATTTCGTTGGGAAGAATTAAAAAGAGTTTTGCCAATCACAATAAAGAGGGAATCTGAAACACGTTGGAATGCACGATTAGAAGCTGTTAAAGTTATTCATGAGGACTAGATGAACTGGTAGGGCGGTTGGAAAAATTATTAGAACATACAAATATGACACCTGACACTAGATGTGATGCAGAAGCTTTGCTGGTAGGTATATTAAACTTTAACTTCCTATTTTTGTTACATTTCTGGTACATCATACTTGGGAAAATTGATTGTGTCCAGAAATGGTTGCAGAATCCTAATTTCAAGGAAGCAGCATCTTATCTTGAATCGCTTGAGTCAGAAATTGTCATCATTCGTGATAATTTGAGCCAGGTTGCGGTAGACAATGGAAAAGAAGATACACAACTTTGGAAATCGAGGTTGACAGAAGGATTAAACGACATCGGAGGATGCCTGGAGAATCAACAAGAGATGCAGGACTTTCTGCAGAAAAAGAAATTTCACGTGATATGAACAGCGTAATTGATAGGCTCCAAAAAGAGATATCTATAAGGTTTTTACGTCTAAAAAAACTTTTAAAAAAAATTTGGATTTTTACTAGACGTAAAAACTCTTCTTGCTGAGACAAAAGTCGATACACTTCGTTAAAATTGCTTAGATTTTGCTAATTTCTACGACACTGACGTCAATGGTCACGAATTGTGCACAGAAACCGAAGACTGAAAAATGCTGCTCAGTAACCAGGCTGAAGTTCTACCGGAAACTCCTTTGGATCTTCTTGGTTTTATTGTTTCATACGTATTTCCGACTTAGCGCATTTCTCTTCAAATACTTCTAACAATTGCTGTGTCAACTGAAACTGTGAGCGGTCCTTCAGCAAACTGAAGCTTATTTTGTCTTATTTACGTGCTTCAATGGGACAAGATCGTTTTTGTAGACTATGTCTATTCGAGTCATGTATAATTAATAGAGTATTCTTTTTCTTCAAATAAATTGTTTACAACCGTATAGTTAAATATTAGTCTGTATTCTATTTCATTAAAATACAAAATGCTTCGAAAATGAACCATATAAACCGTAAAATTTTAACAAAAAATTTCTTTCAGTTAGCCCCCAGAATCTTTCGGTCCGACTGGGGGAGCAGATTGTGTGTCATGTCCCCGGGCGCACATGACCCTAGCTACGCCACTGTGTGTATCTATGTGTGTTTGTGTGTGTGTGTGTGTGTTATTTTCATTTTACCAAGTTGGTAGTAAAACCTCATCATATTTTTTTCGACGTAGCAATTAGATTTACATAGGTATCGCTTATAATTAAATTTAAGAATTTAAAATTTTACATTACTATTAAATGCTTTTCGTACAATCCTATGTGATAAACCATTTCGGCCTTTTAACTAAATATTCAAATTTCTAATGACTTTGATTAATAAGTAATTTTTATTTTAAAAAACCTTCCATTTGTTTCTATTATAACAAACTTGTTCAAATATTCCTTTCACTGAGTGAGAAATGAAACATTTCTAATCAGCTAGGAGATAATTTCAGTTTGCTACAAACAGTAAAAACAATCCATTTAAAAATGGAAACATTCCCTTTAATTTCCTTTCAATTTTTCAATGTTTCTATGTTTTGGTTTTTTGGTTTTAATTTCTCTTTATAACACACCCACCGCCAATCGACCAATTTTTACAATGGGAATCAAAATGAAATTCTCAGTTTAGTGATCAATAAAACACGTCTCAAGGCCACGACAAAATATCTGCTTGTTTAGAATTAGGAGACCAGCTGGCAAAGATTTCAATCTCCGGTTTACTACCTGGCTTATCGATATTTAAATAGATTTTTGGGATATTTTTTGGATCACATGCAGGTGACAATCGATGACCGACTAAATGACGTTAGACGGCAGTTCGAATCGACCCTGGCCCCTAACACTGGGAGGTCCAGGCCTCTATCACTGGTAGGTTTACTCACGGATCTCTTGGTCACCCCATGGTGCAAGGAAGCTAATGCAAAGGTAAATAATTAATGCTGTTAAATGTCAATGGATCTACTGATATGAAACAGCACGATGAGATTAGTACGATGAGATTAGTACGATGAGATTAGTACGGCTCAGAACGCGTATTTACTTTTGCATGTCAAGCGGCGACATTGCAGTTTTCCCACTTGACGATCATTTTTTTAATTAAAGGAATAAAACTTGCTAACAATGAGCAAAGTTACTCAGTAGTCTTCGATACAAGACTGCTTACCTTATCTTCTATATTACAGACTCTAGTTATACACAGAATATTATTGCGTCCTACGCTTATCCATGGGTTATGTCTAGTCTCGCTATTTCAGAAAATCGTTCAATTTCCATTATCATTATTTTTATAACAGCTATTTTTGTACTAGTAGGCATTTTTAAGTTTGCTATATGTTTTAATACCATTTTTTCCAGGATAAATGACCTTAAATCACACGTTGTAAGCTAAGGTAAGTTAGTTTAACAAGGATCATATTCATTTCTGAACTTCCACTTGAAGAGCGTTTTTTTTTCTTTCATAATCTTATAATTCTACTTTATTATTTATTATTCTTTTAAATTTTAAGGCTCAAAACCTTATTCAGAAATGATCAAAATTTTCATAACGTCATTAGGAAATTTCGGCATGCGATTTATTTATTTCCATAAACAACACGATAAAATAGTAATTCCTAAACTTTAAGGTGATGTGCAAATAACATCCAGATAACGACTTTACCTATTTTCAATGATTCTTTAAAAGCCTTACAACTTTGGTTTCTTTGTATTGTTTATTTTTCACACGTACATTCACATGCCTTTGATCTAGATAACACATGTATTGACTGTTCAATGTTATAATATTAAGAAATCGATTTCCAAGTCTTACTTACTCTGAAAATGTAAAATACGCCGACCTGTTCCATCATCTTTCTGATCTTCGTCCAGCGAATTTCAGAAATAAGGAATGGGCCGGCCGAACCATAATGGTACCAGTTGGACGCAAGGGTTGCATAGCGAGTTTTGCATGTTTAGTTAATGTGGGGCTCTCGCAACTGGAACTCTCAAGGTGGGACGACTTTGTGCTGCCCCCCGGGGAGCCTATAAATCTTGGCGTGAGACGCTCTTGACGCTTCTGTTCTATTCTCATGTTCATCAGGTCCAGCTGTCGCTGCCGTTCATGCTCTACTCTCTCTTCGTGGTCCTCCAGGCCACTCAACAGATTGGTCGTCTCCAGGTGGCGGACCTATGAAGTACACAAACTAAAATGTTTTCTGTCGATTCAATACCCTAGGAGAGATTTCAATAAATATTGAATTTACGAACCTTTTATTTACTAAGGCAGAGATATAGTCAGTTTGAAAAGATTTTTACTTGTAATTGCTTAAAACAGATGTAATTGCCTGAGTGAAAATTGGTGCCGAATTGACACTGGGCCTCTGGTGAGATAAACTTATGATAAAATATACAATGGTTGCTCTGCTATTTTTTTAGCTTAAGTTCAGAGGATTTAAAAATGGGTGAAGTGAATTTTTACGTCAATGTTATTGTCTTAAAAACTGTTTTTTTAACTGAAGGTGTAGAAAATTATGTTTATTTCGGTAAATTTCATTATTCAGTATCCTTGACTAAAGCTCGTGCCCAGTGGCGTGTAATGTGGAATATGGTCACTGGGCTGTGGACTTAAAGTTGTGTTGTAAAAATGAAAAAAAAACCAACATAATTTAGATCTTTGTCTAATAAATAACAAACTAGGGTGTATGGGGTGTCCATGGGAGGGGTAGCACCTCTGGATGGGGAGCAGTCGTACTCCTCCTGGGTAGTTCGCCACCTTTGGTCCCCACCTGGCACTCAACTCTCACCTGTGGCTCCAAGTAGTTGAAGCATGCACTGCGGCCACACCCCGGTAAACGGTCTCGACTGACCGGCTAAACCAGGTGAGGGTAAACCGATGGGATAAAAACCTCGGTGAAGTGGGTTTTGTCTACCCAGCATGTGAAGACTGGTTTTCGGCTGCCTGCGCGCTGGCTCTCCTATGTGCCAACGGGCAAGAGGCGATACACATAAAAGCATTGTGGAGTGCTAAGAGCATGACGAGACACATAGGACGTCCTGGTCATCCACTGCACCCAACCCCATTCCCAGCTGTCTCGACAACGTCATGCTGCTGGATCAGATGGTTTTGGGCGAGAGAGTGAGGTCGACGTGTTGCGCGAATCTTCCTCACTTTAAACAAATTCACAGCGCAAGTCACTCTCATCATCAACTATTCATTCCAAAGTCCTGTAGCGACAGGCTAGTGGCGAAGCGGCAGGTGAGGGTACACTGGCAGCCGTAGTCACAAAACTGCATGCAGGCGGCTCAGGCCATAGGGTCGTTCACCACTGACACTGAGCAGCAGTGGTGCCCGGCAGCCCCCTGAGCGACTGAGCAGCCCTCTTTAGGAATGCACTGCTCACCTCCATGGCATGAGGAAGGGGCTAGAAAAGGTGCCCTAAATATTGCCTGCTCAAATCTTCCCTGGCCAGACTACCGCAGCTGGCGGGGACCCTAATTCTGCGGTCGCAAACTAAAGAAGAAGCCGAGGACTATTCGTCTCACTCTGGGCACATGGAATGTGCGCCCACTAATGGACAGAGATGAAACTAACAGACCCCAATGGAGGACTGCCCTGGTGGGCCACGAACTTTCAAGATATGATGTCGACATTGCCGCTTTCAGCGAGACCCGTTTACCAGGAGAGGGCGAACTAAGTGAAAGAGGTTTTGGCTACACCTTCTTCTGGAGTGGCAGAGGGAGTGAGGAACGCCGTGAGGCTGGTGTTGGCTTTGCCATGAAGACATCATTAGTATGTAAACTCGCTAGTACTCCAAAGTGCATAAATGACAGACTCATGACGCTGAGACTGCCTCTGTTGGCGGGGAAGAAATATCTCAACATCATCAGCTGCTATGCCCCAACAATGACTAACCCTGATGAAGTGAAATCCAGGTTTTACGAGGACCTTCACTCTATCATCGCCAACATTCCTTCTACTGATAAGCTTGTCATACTTGGTGACTTTAATGCAAGAGTGGGCTGCGGCAACGCTCTTTGGGACGGTGCGATAGGAAAACATGGAGTGGGCCGGTGTAATAGCAATGGTCTCCTGTTGCTTCAGACGTGTATTGAACATGACTTGCTGATTACTAACACAGTATTCAGTCTTCCCACAAGAAACAGGACTTCATGTATGCACCCTCGCTCCAAGCACTGGCACCTAATAGACTACGCCATCACAAGGAAGAAAGACAGACAAATCGCTCTGCGGTGCTGAATGCTGGACAGACCATCGTCTCATCATCTCCAAACTTAATATTCGCATTCAGCCCAAAAGACGGCCCCAAGGAAGGAAAACCCTAAAACGGCTAAACATCACAAAGCTAAACTGTGCAAGTACCAAACAATCTCTGGAGACAGCCCTGGAGGACAAACTGAGATCCACCACTCTAAACAATACGAACATTGAGACTGTTTGGACGAACTTTAGAGATCTAATCTACAGCACAGCCTCCCAAATCCTTGGACCCGCGACGAGAAAGCACCAAGACTGGTTCGATGACAATTGAGACGAAATCAAGCAAATGTTGGCAGAGAAACATCAATTCCACAACAGACACATCAGCAATCCCAGGTCTTCAACCGTAACGGACTCATATAATTGCATACGCCGCATCATACAACAAAAACTTCGCTGGATGCGAGGCTCATGGCTAAACAAGAAAGCTGATGAGATTCAACAATATGCAGACAGGCATGATATGAAAATTGTTTACAACGCCCTTAAGGAAGTGTACGGACCCACAACATCTAATTCATCCCCGCTTCTCAGTGCTGACGGGACACATCTAATTACTGACAGGGAGAAGATTCTTGAGCGCTGGGCTGAACACTTTCATGCTGTCCTAAAAAGCAACTCAAGCATTAATGAAGATGCTATCAGTCGCCTCCCATAACTACCAATTAACCTGGCAATGGATGACCCGCCTAAACTTCTTGAGACGCAAAGGGCTGTACATCTTCTGTCATGTGGAAAGGCTCCTGGAGCAGACTCAATTCTAGCAGAAATATACAAAGAAGGTGGCATGGTTCTAGTAGAAAAGCTGCATGAAATCTTCCTAATGATGTGACAGCAAGAGACTATCCCTCGGGATTATAAAGATGCCTCCATAGTCCACCTGTACAAGCGAAAAGGGAACCGCCAAGCCTGCGATAATCATCGTGGAATTTCACTGCTATCAATTGCAGGAAAAATAATTGCCAGAATTCTTCTAAATCGCCTAAATGCACATCTAGATCAGGGTCTTTTATCAGAAAGTCAATGTGGTTTCCGGAAAGAACGTGGGACCATCGACATGATCTTTGCAGCAAGGCAATTGCCGGAAAAGTGTCAAGAGCAGAATATATGGAACTATTTTCCATTTACATAGACCTTACGAAAGCCTTTGACACTATCTGCACAGAGGCCTATTGAGGATTATGGCCAAGTATGGGTGTCCAAATAAGTATATAGCCATTGTAAGGCAATTTCATGATGGCCTGCAGGCTCGAGTCCAGGACAACGGAGTGGCCTCTAAACCATTCCCTGTCGCAAATGGCGTTAAGCAAGGCTGTGTTCTGGCCCCAACATTGTTCAGCCTCATGTTCTCACCCATGCTTACAGAGGCCTTCAGGAATAGCAATGTAGGCATGGACTTTTTTTTAAATAGTTTTACACATACTTCTTAATTACATACAATTTATGTTGGTAATTTTTAAAATTAATTATAATTTAGATTAGTTTCAGTTAAGGCTTAACATATTTGCTTAGTTATTACTAAGTAGAAATACTATTGCCCCATTTATTTTTTAACGAAAAACAATTATCTATCTCTAATTGCCATTAAAAAAAATTATTCTAAAAATAAAGCATCTGCGCATCTACTGCTTGGAGCAATGAATTGTTAAGGATAAAGGTAATTGCTTCAGTTGATGTGCATGTAATTATTGAAACATTAGGACAAGAACATATTACCCTCCTCTGATCACTGGGGTTGCCGTGTGGAGTTCCTGGTAACTCTAACTCTAATTCAGCCACACTGGCAGACACCGTATGAAGATGGCTTCCACCAGATGTGTTGTTCGAGGCCCCAGCTGGACTATCCATGACACTCTGTTTCTCTGAGAGCATGGAGCACATCGTGGATGTGGATTCCGTAGACTCCAGTTTTCTGTGGATGTTTGTCGAAGGAGAAACGCACTCTTCCAGTCCTGAATCTATCGAGGGGTTATCATCCTTAGTCTCTCTGTTTCTGGGAGTGTTCAGGGAATTAAATGTTTTTGACTTCTTCACATTTTGCGTCAATTTTTTTATAAACTCCTGAGCTTTTTGGTTTTTTAGAACTAATTTCTTGTGCAGCTCTTCACGTTTTGGAGGCGGAAGTCTGACCCTTGACTGCGCATGTGAATAATACAGAGTAAAATTGTTGACTACAATAGGGACGGTGAACGCCACAGTCAGTACACCACAAAGCACACACAGTGAACCAATCAGATACCCGGCCTCAGTCCTCGGAACCTTATCCCCATAACCCACCGTTGTCATGGTGACCAACGCCCACCAAAATCCAATTGGTATATTCGTAAACGTGGAGTTCTCAGCGTAAAAGATGACACTGGCAAATAAAAGCACGCCGGTAAATAAAAAAATCACCATTAAAAGTAGTTCCTTGGTGCTGACCTTGATCGTGTACACCAGAATCTTGAAAGCGGTATAGTGTTTCATTAGTTTGAAAATCCTGAGCACACGAATTATCCTCAGCGCTAAGACTGTTTTGATGATCTGCGAGCTCTTCTCGGTAGGATCCACAGATTTGATTATGATGGACGCGTAGTGTGGGAGGAGACACAAGATGTCGATCATATTCAGCGGCTGTTTGAGAAACTCGATTTTCTTGGGGCAGAAGAAGATCCTGCTGAGGTACTCGATGGTGAAGAAGCCAGCGCCGATGTAGTCCAAGTAGGTCATGGCGTCATGTGGCTCGGAGTCGGAGTACTTAAGCTCGTCGTTGGTGTTGTATCTACAACAGCAGGTGTCTGACGAGGAGAAGGTGGTGGCGCACGAGCCAGTGGATCCGGTGGAGCTGGTCGTGCTGTTGACGCCTGCTAACGGAATCCGGAACCAGTAATGTGTTTCAAGGACGAATACAGCAATAGAGAGGAGGACAAAAAACATGGACGTGATGGCGTAAATCTGGGGGAGAAACCATAAATTATTTTGTTGTTTTAATCATTTTATTAATGTTAAGATATATCTTTAAAAATAAATTTTGTGTCACATAACCTCATGGTCGTAGGGGGTACTAATGTTTATATTAGAACTTTCTCGGGCCTTGGTAGACCTTGGCGGCGCCCATCTCCTCTCCAGATCAGCGGAGGACTTTTTAGCGATAGTGATTCATCAAAATTTTTATTCTGACTTTAACGTGGGCTAGATCCAAAGCCCCTCAGCTTGTGAGGCGAGAGCACGAATGACTTCGCTATCCAGCCGCCAAAAAATACTCTTTGACAATGATTTAAGTAGTAATGGGAATCTTATATAGCCAGCTAGTTTAATCTTTACTTAATTTAACATATGATTATGTCACTACAGTCTGTGTCAATATAGGTATTTCCATTGGAAATAAAGTAAACTTTCAATAACTTCAGATTGTATTTGTTGTGTTTTATGGGCTAGTGGGAAGTCGGAGAGATTGCCTACAAAGGTCTGCCCTGAAATATAATTTTCTTTACAATTAAAATTTAATATACTTCGTGCATTCACACTTGTGAGTTAAAGTATAACATTTTTATAAACATTCAAATACAGCCACGACACAACTCTAGTGGTTCTTTCATGTGAGGCGCCTTGCAGCCTCAATTGTTAGGGCCCATGACACAACCCTAATAGTTCTTTCATGGGAGGCGCCTTGCAGCCTCAATTGTTAGGGCCCATGACGCAACCCTAATAGTTCTTTCATGGGAGGCGCCTCGCAGCCTCAATTGTTAGGGCCCATGACACAACCCAAATAGTTCTTTCATGGGATGGCGCCTTGCAGCCTCAATTGTTAGGGCCCATGACACAACCCTAATAATTCTTTCATGGGAGGCGCCATGCAGCCTCAATTGTTAGGGCCCATGACACAACCCTAATAGTTCTTTCATGGGAGGCGCCTTGCAGCCTCATCTATTAGGGCCCATAACGCAACCCTAATAGCTCTTTCATGGGAGGCGCCATGCAGCCTCAATTGTTAGGGCCCATGACACAACCCTAATAGTTCTTTCATGGGAGGCGCCTTGCAGCCTCAATTGTTAGGGCCCATGACGCAACCCTAATAGTTCTTTCATGGGAGGTGCCTGGAAGCCTCAATTGTTAGGGCCCATGACGCAACCCTAATAGTTCTTTCATGGGAGGTGCCTGGAAGCCTCAATTGTTAGGGCCCATGACACAACCCTAATAGTTCTTTCATGGGAGGAGGCTTGCAGCCTCCTCTATTAGGGCCCATGACGCAACCCTAATAGCTCTTTCGTGAGAGGGCGCCTTGCAGCCTCAATTGTTAGGGCCCATGACACAACCCTAATAGTTCTTTCATGGGAGGCGCCTTGCAGCCTCAATTGTTAGGGCCCATGACGCAACCCTAATAGTTCTTTCATGGGAGGCGCCTCGCAGCCTCAATTGTTAGGGCCCATGACACAACCCTAATAGTTCTTTCATGGGAGGCGCCTTGCAGCCTCATCTATTAGGGCCCATAACGCAACCCTAATAGCTCTTTCATGGGAGGCGCCATGCAGCCTCAATTGTTAGGGCCCATGACACAACCCTAATAGTTCTTTCATGGGAGGCGCCTTGCAGCCTCATCTATTAGGGCCCATGACGCGTCCCTAATAGCTCTTTCATGGGAGGCGCCATGCAGCCTCAATTGTTAGGGCCCATGAAACAACCCTAATAGTTCTTTCATGGGAGGCGCCTTGCAGCCTCAATTGTTAGGGCCCATGACGCAACCCTAATAGTTCTTTCATGGGAGGTGCCTGGAAGCCTCAATTGTTAGGGCCCATGACGCAACCCTAATAGTTCTTTCATGGGAGGAGCCTTGCAGCCTCCTCTATTAGGGCCCATGACGCAACCCTAATAGCTCTTTCATGGGAGGGCGCCTTGCAGCCTCAATTGTTAGGGCTCATGACACAACCCTAATAGCTCTTTCATGGGAGGCGCCATGCAGCCTCAATTGTTAGGGCCCATGACGCAACCCTAATAGCTCTTTCATGGGAGGCGCCATGCAGCCACAATTGTTAGGGCACATGACGCAACCCTAATAGTTCTTTCATGGGAGGCGCCTTGCAGCCTCATCTATTAGGGCCCATGACGCAACCCTAATAGCTCTTTCATGGGAGGCGCCTTTCAGCCTCAATTGTTAGGGCCCATGACACAACCTTAATAGTTCTTTCATGGGAGGCGCCTTGCAGCCTCATCTATTAGGGCCCATGACACAACCCTAATAGCTCTTTCATGGGAGGCGCCATGCAGCCTCAATTGTTAGGGCCCATGACATAACCCTAATAGTTCTTTCATGGGAGGCGCCATGCAGCCTCAATTGTTAGGGCCCTTGACACAACCCTAATAGTTCTTTCATGGGAGGCGCCTTGCAGCCTCAATTGTTAGGGCCCATGACGCAACCCTAATAGCTCTTTCACGGGAGGCGCCTGGCAGCCTCATCTAATAGGGCACATGACACATTTCCAGAAATACGCAATTAACTTGTCCAAACCTGTGTTAAAAATTCCTCACCCCACGATTATATCTTTAGCGATTTTCTTAACCTACAGGCTAATTTCAAAATTCATGTAACTATATTAAACAAGACAATACATGTCTATCATTCTGACTTGCTTTATTGAGCTTATACTCAACTTGATTCACACCGAAGAATGTGTGTGATTTTTATCCATTATCGATTAATCGGATCGATGCATGCGTAATACCGATGGGAATGAAGAGTTATGGAAGATCCAGTTGTGATGAGGTTGGATTACTGGAATGATTGGAACACGTTGAGTTACAAAAAAAGGTAATTGAAGGAAAATCCTTCGAATGACGCAATATGATCCAAATGTTTTCATAACCGAGATTAAGCGTCTTTGTTCTCTGCACGATTCGTGAACCATAAACACTGAACAAGCGTATTAACTGTGCTTAAAATTGGCATTTGCGTTGTAAAATACTTTCAACCATAGTAATATAATTTATTTTAAAATAAATTGCAATTCCAAATGGTTTATCCGAATTTATAACAGAAGCATAAATACTTTATTCTAATTATGAAATCTGTATTTTTAAATAAATAGAAATTATAAAATTGTTTCAATTTCTCTTAATTAAATGTGTATTCTGTCTAAAATAAAATAAATGTATTGTAAATCTAACAGATGTGAGTACATGCTCTAAATGTACCAATTTTATGAAGTGATGGATTACCTGTTTGCTAAACAAGCTATAGCTTAGGGTCCCCACCTTCTTGAGGGCCCCCCGGAATTTTTTTCATATTTGATATGACATAGAATATCTGAACATCAAAAGGGCCCCTATATCTAAAATAGTTTAGGGCCCCATCAGTCTAAATCCGGCTCAGGTTTTTTGTTTTGTTATCGATAACATGGCTGTTACGTCATAGCTGTCAATGTCTTTGCTGTCAATGTCATGACTGTCAATGTCATGGCTGTGTATGTATTGTCTTTCAATGTCATTCCTGTCTATGTCTTGTCTGTCAATTGTCAATGTCATCGCTGTCTATGTATTGGTTTTCAATTTCATAGTTGTCTTTGTAGTCAATGTCTTGGCTGCCAATGTAATGGCTGTCTATTTCTTGGCTGTCAATATCATGGCTATCAGAGAAGTGCTCTGGTGCTAGAGATCTTCTTATTTGGCACCTTTGCTTCTTTGGACGCTGAAGGATCTTCTAAGAAAACCCAGACTTTCTTCTTAAACTGTAGGTAAGGGGAGGGCTTCTCTCCAAAGGCATCTTGATCTAACTGAAACGTGAAGCTGTCATCTATGGCGGCCAGAGTCTCACGGTTCTCCTTGAAACGGTTGTAGTGACCCCAGCAACATGGCTCGATGTCCAGCTCCGTTAGACCCCAGAATTCTAGTTCCTGAAAATAACAAGATTATATTATAATTGTACAAAATAAGTAAAGTAAAAATTTAAGTTATACATTAAATATTAATATAGAACAAAATAAACAAATTAACAAGCTTTGATTGTGAAATCATTCAAAGCCAAGCAAAATATAGTAAAACAATCAATTTCAATACGAGAAAAAAAATTAGTTAAAAAGTTACAAGTATAGATATTACTTTACTACGTAAGATAACAAACAAAGTTAACTAACAAAATATTAAACGTGAATCGTCTGAATAAAATAACAGTTTTTATTATGGCTATAGATCACGACTTCCTGTACACCACACTACACACTCAGTAGAAAACTGTTCGCTTGGTACACACTACAAAGTTCGTTGAACTTCGTTCAAGTTCGTTCATTCAATTCATTGTGAAACGTTCATCGTTGACGTTGACAGTGTCACAAACCGTCATTTTAGATAGCAGCTACTAACCATTTGTTGGATAATTTTTTTTATTAAAAATACCCGATATAAAGTAGTAACGTACACCCTCTTAGCTCTTACACTTAAATGTGGAGATATCCGGAATCCAGATTCGGCAAATATTAGGGCCAAACTAACCGGATCCGGCAAATATTAAAAAACCCTATCCGGCTGTTCCCTAGTCTGAACCATAGCAACAGGCAATAGTTAGCCCTAGTAGAACAACAGAAGCTGGGGAGAAATAACAATGCTACACTTCTGGTGGTTAGTGAGGGATTCATTGATCGATAAAGTAAAGTATTGGCAAGTTTCCTACAAGATGAGTTGCGATGCCTTGTTATTTTATTTTTTTTTAATATCAAGATGCAACTTTTATCTTTCCATCTATAGATTAAAATCATTTGTCTCGCTATCTATCATTTTAAAACTTGTAAACTTCAGAACTGCAGGTAAGGCTTTGATAATACGTCCATCGTTCCGCTCGATTTATAGAAACCACGATAGTTGTTATCTTATTTTATTCAAAATTTATAATGTAAACAAAAACCCAGCTGCAACAATTTAAAGCAATGGGTCACAGGGACAAAAGTATCAATTTTTATTGATACATGTAAACATCAAGGAATCGATAATCCCTTGGAAAGATTTTTTATTGATTTCCTCCTCGTTGTTTGAGTAAGGACATCCACGTCTCGATTCCCTCCCTTTGCCATGCCAGCTGAGTTAGAAGTCTGACTTGTTCTCATTGGTAACGGCCCTTGGGGTTCGCCTTGAATATTGACCTGAAGTATGATAATGATAACATACTTCAGTATTTTCCTTTGGGGCCGTCCATAAATGAAGTCACGAGCCTAGGGATGGGGGAAGAGGGTCACGCATTTGTGACACGATATGTGATGTGGGGGAGGGGGGTGTTAAAGAAATGTTACGTCACATCAAAAACGCGCAACTTTAAATAAAAGTTCCCCTTAAATATTTCATTCCTTGCAATTTATTTAATGACGTTTTCAATGGCTTCACACGTGTTACTATATTAGAGGGCAGACTTGCACTAAATACATATTTAAATGACAAAAAAGAAATTTGCAACGTGCTAATTTTTAATTAGAAAATACGGGTTTTATGCGGAGTGGGGTTCAAATCGTTGTAACGTCTTTTTTTTTGGGGGGGGGGTGGTCTACGTTTTTGCGAAAAAATGTGACGATGGGGGGAAAAGGGGGGGGGGTAAAAATCAGCCAAAATCGGGTGACGTCATTTATGGACTCCCCTTTTATACAAAGCGGATTTTTTAAATGACAATTTTTTACAAGTAAAGAAACTTTCATGAAATGCTACATTTTAAAATATTTTGTAAGTAAAAGGTTTTGAGCTTGCGACATGTAGGGTGAATGAAACGATTACAAGTAGAAATTTCAAAACTTCGGATAAACAGGATGTGGATTCAGTTTGCAAATAGATAATATCTTTTTTAAATTGTATTAATCGAAAACGCCAAATTATGATAAGCGTAATATTTTTAAAGAATATGATATCGTGGTTGAATAGGAAAAAATAATATGTAAGTATTAATGCCTTTAAACGATATTTTGAACATAATTATATATGGATAAGCTTTCTTAAAATTCTTGGGTTCTAAGAAATGTGTATTTTTTCATTTTATTACACTTCCTCCCAAATATTTCATGTCCATGAACAACAGACACACATGCATTTAAAAGTTTGTGAGTGGCTGTGTGAAGTGTGTGTGTGCATTTTTTGTGGGTGTGAGTGTGTGTGTTTTAGTGTATTTGTATGTGTAATGTCTTCAGTTTTTAAAAAATGTATATATATTCTTTTTATTCACCCGTTAAATAGCTTAAAATGTATTTATCTCAACTTAGATTAGCATTATTTAATCTTGATATAGATTAGCATTAACTTATCTCAATAAAGCGGCCTTATAGTCAGAAGTGCGCTCGCCTCACAAAGCTGAGGGGCGTGGGATCGAGCCACGCAAAGCCACAATATTAATGATACGCTAAGAAAGTCCTCCGCTGACCCCTGGAAGGGAGTTGGGGCACCCACCAGGTATAAAAACAAGCCCCGAGTAAGCTCAAATGGAAACATTAGGGATCCCCCTACGACCTTCGGTCATGGGACTTACTTTTTTACTTATCTCAATATAGATTATCTTATCTATACAGACGTTCCTTCTACGCAGAAGATAATTGCGTCCACAGACCATGACGGATGAGCTGTTGGCAAGTGATGCAGCGTTCACAGGCCACGGCGCCCACGGCTATGAGGGTACCTAACACTACCCATTCGGAGCTGGGTACCCGTTACTGACCGTAAAATCAGACAAAATTGATATACTTTCAAACGATTTAAGTAAAGAATATTATTTATATTATTTACATTTTTTACTGTTTTACGTGAACCCTAAGCATATTGGGTCGAGTTTCGAATATAAGCTAATTGGGTCGAGTATCGAATATAAAACATATTGGGTCGAGTATCGAATATAAAACATATTGGGTCGAGTATCGAATATAAAACATATTGGGTCGAGTATCGAATATAAAGCTAATTGGGTCGAGTATCGAATATAAAACATATTGGGTCGAGTATCGAATATAAAACATATTGGGTCGAGTATCGAATATAAAGCTAATTGGGTGGAGTATCGAATATAAAACATATTGGGTCGAGTATTGAATATAAATCATATTGGGTCGAGTATCAAATATAAAACATATTGGGTCGAGTATCGAATATAAAACATATTGGGTCGATATCGAATATAAAGCATATTGGGTCGAGTATGGAATATAAAACAGGCCGGGTGAAAGCCGCATAGGTTCACCGATTCGCGTGTGATTTTATTATTGTACTACAAAATCAAAATGCGTTGACATGGGCCTTGTCAGTCACCTTAGCCATTAGTTTGGTAGTGTACAAAATGATTAAATACAGATAACACCACATGTTATATCGAACAATGTTTGTGTCTCGAAACAACACAGTCTTTCTACAAGAGACAATACCTTTGAAACTCTCAAGTAATTGTAAATCGTAAGTTGTTTTCAATGTCTTCCATCGCAAGCATGCGGGTATTTACGATTTTCTTAAATGTATCACTTTATTTTGATTTTATTCGTTAATTTACTTTCACTTTTTTAATGAATCTGAATTTCAAATTCGTATTATTGGAATAAGTGCCAATCTAATACTTTTATATTCTTTTTGGACTCCGGTGATATCATAAGAAGAAGTGGAAGAATGTCAACTTCATCTGTGCAGTTCTTGTTGTAGACCACTGGTTATCGGTTACTCAATCAGAGACTGATCGAGGCATCGAACTGTTACATTCATGAAAGCTTTGGTCAAGCAAATATGTAGCCCGTGTAAAACACTGTCACATTGAAACGGTGTCAAAGAAGAAATAAATCATCACATTGAACCGGTGTCAAAGAAGAAATAAATCATCACATTGAAACGGTGTCAAAGAAGAAATAAATCATCACATTGAACCGGTGTCAAAGAAGAAATAAATCATCACATTGAAACGGTGTCAAAGAAGAAATAAATCATCACATTGAAACGGTGTCAAAGAAGAAATAAATCATCACATTGAACCGGTGTCAAAGAAGAAATAAATCATCACATTGAAACGGTGTCAAAGAAGAAATAAATCATCACATTGAAACGGTGTCAAAGAAGAAATAAATCATCACATTGAACCGGTGTCAAAGAAGAAATAAATAATCACATTGAAACGGTGTCAAAAAAGAAATAAATCATCAAATTGAAACGGTGTCAAAGAAGAAATAAATCATCACATTGAAACGGTGTCAAAGACGAAAAAAATCATCACATTGAAACGGTGTCAAAGAAGAAATAAATCATCACATTGAAACGATGTCAAAGAAGAAATAAATCATCACATTGAAACGGTGTCAAAGAAGAAATAAATCATCACATTGAAACGGTGTCAAAGAAGAAATAAATCATCACATTGAAACGGTGTCAAAGAAGAAATAAATCATCACATTGAAACGGTGTCAAAGAAGAAATAAATCATCACATTGAAACGGTGTCAAAGAAGTAATAAATAATACTCTAGATTTTTCTGATGTGTGCATTTGGTACATGCGACTAGGAAAGCTGAGATTGTCAGTGAACCTTGTTGGGAAAAAAGTTGTTGGAAACATTCACTTGGAACTTACACTGGAAGACACTAAAATAACAAGCGCAAATTGCAAAGAGATGAGAAAACTTTCAATCTACTGAAGTTACTCCAGTAAACAAGTATTCATGGTTTGCTTTTATTTAATGTTTAGTGCTTATGGGGGTCTTAATTAATTTTTTCGTTTGCTCCAATGACGCATTCCTATTCCTGTCAAATAAACAAAAGGGGCCGTCAGCTACGAACATTGTTTAAACAGTTGCTGTAGTCAAATAATGAATGATGAATTAAGAAATGCCAATATCAAATATTTAACAGAATCGAATTTTCAAGATAATCAATAACTAAATGCAACCACAGCTTTGAGTGGAAATTGATTACTTCACCAACATTTTAAACTCAAATTCTCTGACAAAAAACACGCTTATTGTCCCTATTCTCGCTTAATGCCATAAAACATCATTAATCGCTACATTTTACGCTATAACTGTAGTGCAATTAAACAATCAGATTAAATTTCCTTACAACCATCAGGTATAATTTGACTGCTTACTTTGGCTAATAAGTCAATTAAGTTTTAATAAAATAAGAAAGCATTTTTTCCGAGTTCGTCAACTTATATGTAACAATTAATAAAACAATATGCGCATTCAAATGTGTAACCATTAATTAGTCATGCATTATGTTTAACCTGGCAATATTTCATTCTATATTATATACGGTTCCCTATCAATGAATAACAATCGCCAAAAAGAACTATTGACGTGGAGTTGTCTAAACAGAGATCCCAGCTTAAGTAGGTCATCGAGGCTACATCAAACAGGCCTGCTAGCTGTACAACGCGTCATCAAACAATAACAGCAGCACGGACCAGAAGCTATCATGGGTCGACATTGAGGTCCATCAAACAGGCCTGCTAGCTGTACAACGCGTCATCAAACAATAACAGCAGCAAGAACCAGAAGCTATCATGGGTCGACAGTGAGGTCCATCAAACAGTTCTGCTAGCTGTACAACGCGTCATCAAACAATAGCAGCAGCACGGACCAGAAGCTATCATGGGTCGACATTGAGGTCCATCAAACAGGCCTGCTAGCTGTACAACGCGTCATCAAACAATAGCAGCAGTACCAGAAGCTATCATGGGTCGACAGTGAGGTCCATCAAACAGTTCTGCTAGCTGTACAACGCGTCATCAAACAATAGCAGCAGCACGGACCAGAAGCTATCATGGGTCGACATTGAGGTCCATCAAACAGGCCTGCTAGCTGTACAACGCGTCATCAAACAATAGCAGCAGTACCAGAAGCTATCATGGGTCGACAGTGAGGTCAATCAAACAGGCCTGCTAGCTGTACAACGTTTCAATTTTAATGGCTCCATCTTGAATTTATTTGTAATGTAATCTGAATACTACTTCTAAAGCTGCCAAATTATATAAACATTTTGCAACAAAACATGTAAAAAACCTGATATGGTTAAGGTAAAATAAAGAAAATGTAAATAACTTCATGGTAATTAGACTGTTATATCCCTAACGAAGAAAAAAATATATCCTCTGATTTGTTTGTTGCTATGGTTCGTTGAGTTTTGTCAACTTAACCTTCCCATAACCAGCCTCAACGCAAATCTCAATTTCAATGTGCAAGATTCTTTAAATGAGATTTGTTCTCACAGACCCCAACTGATTATAGAAGTGGTGATATTCCTTGTAGGACGAATTTATTAAAGGAATTATTACGATAACACTTGCTGTGATCCCAGCCACGGCAGATTGCAAGCAGTTCAAAGCTTTCGCCAACTTATCGGTTGTGGTGAACATGGGTGAAATCAAATCAAAATGAAATTAATCTGAAAGAAGTGTTTTTCACATCGTGCTGTTGTTTCATTAAAAAAATATTTACACCGGATATATCACCCCACCATTGTGGACTTTTCCAGATACCTCATTTGTATCATGAGTTTACATGGTGACACACTGGCATATAACCTTCAAAGACATCGCACATTAGGGCATAAAATAATAGACCGCGTACACACTGACATTATACAAGAGTTTTATGGCAAGATTTAGTTTAGACTTAGTCCTAAATTAAATAGAACACATGACTTTTCTGAACTTGTCATTTCCTATTAGAGATGACCTATTGTACGTCACACATAGACTGGTCAACTTTGACATTTTTGTACATTTATGAGACAGGACATTGATTTTTTATATTTTACTAGCAGACCCGTCGTGCGTTGCAACGATCTCAGTAAAAAGGAATATATATAGATAAAAAATAAATGACATTAAGGGTCACCAGGCCCATCAGTTTAAAATATGAAGTTCGAAAATCTGTTCATTTCAATCAATTTCATAACAAAAATATAAATATATGTATCTATATTTCTCAATATCGTGTAAAATTGAATGGGGAATACAATATTAAAAATTTAGTAAAAACACATTTAGGGCCCCTAGCCCCGATGAAATGGACATTATGAGATCAGTGCCCCATCGAAATTTAATATAGGCTTTTAAGTTTTTATGTACCGCGTTTGGTCAAAATCCATTTATTTTCTCATTATCTAACACCTAACTCATTTTTATATATATGTAGATATAAGGAAAACTACATTAAGGGGCTCCCAGGCCCGTTCAATTCAAGATGTACATTTTGAAAACATGTTCATTTAAATTCATTTTAATCATGGATATATTTCTCAAGATCGTTAAAAACTGAGTGGGAAATACTATCTTAGAGTATACACACAAAAAAGACATTTGGGGCCCCCGGCCCATTCGATGTAAGATGTAAATTTCAAAATGCTGTTCATTTTAATTCAGTCTCATCATTGATATATTTCTTAAGATCGTTAAAATAGAATGGGAAATAATATTTCAAACACATACGAAAAAATACATTTGGGGCCCCCGACCCTGAACAATTAAAAATTAGAAGTGCAGTGCCCTTTGTTATTTTAATATGGGCTACCAAGTTTTTATATACCAAGTTTGGTTAAGATCCATTCATTTACTCAGTAGTTAACGCATAAACTCATTTTTATATAGCTCATAAAAGCAAAAAACGACATTAAGGGCCCCAGGGCCCATTTTAGTGCAATATGTCAAGTTCAAAACGCCTGTTTATTTCAATCAATTTCATTGTGGATATATTTATCTATATTTTTCAAGATCTTTAATAATTGAATGGGGAATAAAATATTAAACGTTTATGAAATAAGACATTTTGGGCCCCCAGTCCCGAAGAAATGGACATTAGGAAATTAGTCCCTTTAGTATTTCTATATTGGCTACCAAGTTGTTATATACAAAGTTTGGTTAAGATCCATCAATTTACCTAATAGCTAACGCTTAAACTAATTTTTATATAGCTCATATATAAGAAAATAAATCATTTTATGGGCCCCCGGCGCCCCATGAGGGTTAAATTTTGAAAAAAGTAGCCTATTTCCATCCCTGGAGCGTACTCAAAAGTCTCCAAAAGTTTCATTGCGATCGGATGAATGGTTTAGTCAGCTATAACAGACATGCATACATACATACATACATACTTTGATTTATATATATATATATAGATTGATAAGAGATTGAGTATGATTAATCATTTACTCCTTGGCAATTAATTAATGCAAACTTCGCCATGGATACATAAATCTTCTGCGATTCCTAAATATTTATCTATAAAAAATAAGACCTTTAATTTAAGTAATCTTAATAATAAATAGCTCAATAAGTCCCTAACCCTACCAGGTCGAGTTACCGAATTTTAGGTAATAGATTTAATTACTATATAACGAGTTACCGAATTCTAGGTTTTTGGGATATCCCTTGAAGAATTACTAAAAATAACAGCCAATCATCTTTAAATCTCACATTTGCTGCAAGATTAGTGTTTACAAATGGTTTTCTTCCTTGAATAAAGCAGTGAGTTAGTGATTACGTTGATTTTTAGTGTCCTTGAACAAGTTGGACAAGGTTGCGAGAGATGAAAGTCGCTATCGATGTCAGGGCAGAATAACCTGTATGGTATGGCAGGATCGGAGGCCAATTACATTCATCTCAAACTTTAATGACCCACAACAAATAGGAGTAGCAAAAAGAAGAAACAAAGATGGAACACTTGATGAAGTTCCAATGCCACAGCTCGTCCAGGACTACAATCGCCACATGGGCGGTTGTGACAAAAATGATCTAATGACGCGCCTCCATCGCTCACGCCGTCATTACCGGTGGCCCCGTCGCCTTTTCATCAAATTCTGCTACAATTCATTTGTTATCTATGTGTCTAAACTAGAAGCAGCTGACAAAAAGCCCATGTTTTACACTAGCTATGTCCAGAAACTCTGCATTGACCTGATTGGCAATTACCGCTCAACAGCCATTCGCCGAGGACAAATGGTACCATGTCTCCAACGCCACACACCAGGCAACCACTGGCCTGAAATTCTAGAAGCGACTGCTTCCAAACATGTCTGCACTGTCTGCTTGGAAAAACACCTTCCATACAACAGAGCACACCCTGGTGTAGCATACAAGTACAACCCACATAAGAAGGTCAAGAGCAACGACAGGTGCTCTATGTGCAAAAAGTACCTCTGTGTAAAGCATGGCTCATCCTGCTGGGAAGACTACCACTCCAATGCGCAATACTGGCGTTAGATGATAGCACTGTTCAACTAATTAAACAATTATTATCTACTAAAATAAAATTTTAAATAATAAAAAATAATAAAAATTTTAATTTTAAAAAAAATAATTTTAAAAAATAAAATAAAAATTGCTGCGCGGTAATTCTTAACTGCTGCGTGGTGTTGGTCGAAAGACTTCGCGGCCACATGGTTTCGCAGCTCAGAGGAAACATAGGTGCAAAGTTGCACAGTATCCATTTTAAAATAATTTTTTACTAAATGTGATGTGCGGTAATTATAAATTGCTGCGCGGCGTCGGTTAGATATATGAGTGGCCGCGCAGCCACTCTGCTTAAATGGAACATTGGATAGAATGTAGGCCTATTTCCTGCTACATGTAAAAGTTTGAGCTCATTCTGACCACTGGTTTTCATGATACTAGCAATTTCATAACCCATGTACATTTATTTTTTCTTTCCTGGGGAGTCCAGCTATAGGGGCAAATTAGCTGGGGGAGCTCGGACCTGGTAGGGCTAAAGCTTCATGCATTATTCAAGAGGAATATTCAAAGGAGCATTTCTCATTCTTTTCTAAACCTCGATCTTTTAGCTCAATTGACCAACTATTTGCTTATTAACAATGACCCTTTAAATTAACAACTCAAAACTTTAGACTCCATTGTCTCACACTGACTTTAAACTCTGTTCACCGAATTTTCTTAAGCACTATATCTCTGACACGCACCCCAATTCCTATTTATGACGTAATCGTACTAGTTCCTATCAGGACTATGAAACTTTGATGACGAGTTTATGATTCAGCGAGCTATCTAACCAGTTACAGCGAGCTATCTAACCAGTCACTGCAGACGTGGTGATAATCTTCTGGTACATTATTCATTGCTGTTTGCTACGTGAATGTCAGAATGCTATAGCGGCTTTTATCACAGACCAGCAATAACGAAAGTGCTCGCATAAAAACTTGCGAAACATGCAATGCTTTCAGCAAAGTATATGTAATATTCATACGTTTAATGCGTAACTTTTTAGCACTAATCTCAGTGTTTTTATTAATATATTGTAAGTAGTTGATGATCTTCCGAACATCAAAGGACAAATGAACTAAATAATAAACTTCTCAAATGAGCCCGGGGCTAATGGCGTACTACATATTTTTTTTTGCTAACTTTTTTTTATCGGTTCAGTATTATTGTACATACTAGAGAATGCAATTAATTTGATCAATAGAACTAAAAAGAAGAAGTGGTTGTGTCACATATTCACATTCTGCACTAGGTATCGATATTAAAGAAAGAAAGAATGTTAACGAGAGAAGTCAAATGGTTTCGATTATTGCACGCGATTACCTATTGATTATAAATATACTTTTTTTTTAAAATAGATTCTTCGAATAAAATCACCTTTAAAATATTAAATCAATTTCAAAAGGAACAGAAAAGTGTACAATAATAAACGAATATTTTTTAAGTGATTACAATAATACAGCTAATGAACACTTTGAGAAAGAAGTGCATTCTGTAAGCCAGTTTAACCGTGGATGTATTGCGTTTGATCAATGAGCCTGCTAGCGCCATCTATCTTATTGGATGGGCCGCCGATACGCCAGGAGGCCAAGTGTAATTGTGGGGAAACCTGCAGTATCGGCCACGGTCATCGAACACACGGAAGTAGGTCACGGCATCGACCTAACAATCGGACGGTTATATGAAAAGATGAGACTCATGAGGTTCCGATTTGGGATGAGTGGGTTCTTGGTATGGGACGTTAACGAATATCAAAACAAATCACGTGACAGGCTCAAAGTGATCAACAAGTTTGCAAGGTTATTACCGTAAGTCACCAGGCCGATGCCAGGAAAAGCTGTTCCGACCACGCGTTATAAACAAATCACGTGACAGGCTCAGAGTGATCAACAAGTTTGCAAGGTTATTACCGTAAGTCACCAGGCCGATGCCAGGAAAAGGTTATTACCGTAAGTCACCAGGCGGATGCCAGGAAAAGGTTATTACCGTAAGTCACCAGGCCGATGCCAGGAAAAGGTTATTACCGCAAGTCACCAGGCCGATGCCAGGAAAAGGTTATTACCGTAAGTCACCAGGCCGATGCCAGGAAAAGGTTATTAACGTAAGTCACCAGGCCGATGCCAGGAAAAGGTTATTACCGTAAGTCACCAGGCCGATGCCAGGAAAAGGCTATTACCGTAAGTCACCAGGCCGATGCCAGGAAAAGGTTATTACCGCAAGTCACCAGGCCGATGCCAGGAAAAGGTTATTACCGTAAGTCACCAGGCCGATGCCAGGAAAAGGTTATTACCGTAAGTCACCAGGCCGATGCCAGGAAAAGGTTATTACCGTAAGTCACCAGGCCGATGCCAGGAAAAGGTTATTACCGTAAGTCACCAGGCCGATGCCAGGAAAAGGTTATTACCGTAAGTCACCAGGCCGATGCCAGGAAAAGGTTATTACCGTAAGTCACCAGGCCGATGCCAGGAAAAGGTTATTACCGCAAGTCACCAGGCCGATGCCAGGAAAAGGTTATTACCGCAAGTCACCAGGCCGATGCCAGGAAAAGGTTATTACCGCAAGTCACCAGGCCGATGCCAGGAAAAGGTTATTACCGCAAGTCACCAGGCCGATGCCAGGAAAAGGTTATTACCGCAAGTCACCAGGCCGATGCCAGGAAAAGGTTATTACCGTAAGTCACCAGGCCGATGCCAGGAAAAGCTGTTCCGACCACGCATTCTGCTAAAGGCCACTAAACACACTTGCCAGTTTAACAATGAACAATTATTTTTGATACCTGAATAATACTTGTATATAAGTAGCCCTTTACTTTAGCAGTCACTCATCATTTAAGGTTTTTTTTCCCTACCCATTTTGTTATAGTAATTAATATTAAGTAAGTTTTCAACAAAATCAATGAAATTGCTAAAATTATCTTTGACTTTTAATATTGTTTTATTTTAAGTATAAGTGGTTTGTATTTAAGATATAAGCAGCAATGAAAGTCACAATCATGGTCAGTGGCGTAACTGGGGGGTGTTGGGGGTGGTCCGCCCCGGGCGGCACTCATTTAGGGGGACATTTGTGGGCATTTGAAAAGTACAGCCATTTCCGACAACCGCCCTTTTTCTTTTGAAGGGTGAAAACCAAGGTGAAACAAAAATATTCGTAATTTCGAGTCTTAATTAACGGATTCGCACAACATTTGTTTGATTACATAGTGGATATTATAACTAACGCAAAACCGTTCAAAAACTTTTAATCGCTCAAAAAACGTATCCATTTGTTTGGAAAACTAAGTGTTATAAGTCACAGATGACGCTTTTATAAGAAAACTACCACCAAAAAAAAACATCACGGCTGGGCCGAATAATGTGTGCTATTAATATCGCAACGAAGTTTTTACGTGGAATTTCCACACTCGCAAAATGATGCCCGAACAAGTACTTACAAGGCATGGTGGTTCAAATATTGTATTTAACTTGCAAGTAGTAATTTATATTACTGTTTCAGTTTACGTTAAATTATTGTAAGGTAACTTATTAAAAATTAAATTTATTTTGTTTTTATTGCATTAAAGTAGCACAAATAATTTGTTTTTTTTTCATTAAAATACGGTTATTTATTAAACATGTTACGCCTATCCAATTAACCTAAAGTAAAAGTAATGTGTAAATAATCGGAATTCCTCTATTTTATGGAAAATTATTAAGATTTATGACAAGAATATGTGAATATTCAAATTTCTCTGTTGATAAACAATACAATCGGCATATTAATTTCGTAAAAGACATACTTGAATCTTTCAGGCGTCTTGGAAAAATTGACATGTGAAGAAGTAATTAGGAAAACGAGATCAGATGCTGGAATTTTACTCAATTTAAATGCAATCTTTTTCTATTCCCTTGTTATCTCAATTTATGGGTACCCTTAATTTTTTTTAAATTAATGCAAAGCCATTGCATGGAACAAAGAGATGTTCTAATACAAAATGCTGTTATATCAGCCAAACAATTTGTGAAGAGATGGAGATATCAACTGAACGCCTAGTTAGAAGGAGAAAAATATGGGCAGGGAAAATTCAGAAGACGTTCTTCTATCTTCAGAACAAGGATTACAACGAGAAATGTTTTTATCCATGGATGGAATTATAAAATAAAATAATGCTTTGATGAGTTGCATTTCCTTGCAAGAAACTATTCGTAAATATATTACCATGTAACCTACTAAATGAATCATTTGAACATCAAATAAATTACTTTATTGACATTGACAGTTCAATATGGAAAGAAAAAGGATCCAGGTTTTTATGGCTGTACCTACACTGCAAGAAGAGGCATTATTTTAGAAAAATGGGGGAAAAGGCCTTGACTTTGATCTATTAAAATTTATTCAACAGTATAGAACCGAAAATTCTGTACCCAACATTGTAATTTTGCTATGAATTTTTTCAACTATTGCTATCAGTGTCGCTAGTTGTGAAAGGAGCTTCTCCAAAATGACGTTAATAAAAAAAAAGTATCTTCATTCCACAATGAGCGATTAAAGACAACAAAATCTTGCAATACTGTCCATAGAACAAGATAATACCAAAAACAATAATTTTGATAGCGCAATACACGATTTTTATATTATGAAAGTTAGGAAAGTAAATGTGTAAATATTTTTACATACTGATGTACAGAGACGTGACTCGGTTTTTGACGCCCTTGGCTAATTTATTTTTGGCGCCTTTTATTTAAATAAAAATTTAAAAATTAGGAATTCAGCGGCGCCTTTTTGAACTGGTGCAGCCGGTGCCCTTGGCAACTGCCCCAATACCAGGCCGTTGTTATGCCACTGCTAATGTATACCCTTTCTCTGTTTGTAAAAAAAAATCATATATTTATAAATACAAAATAAAAGAATAGTAATAGTAATTGGTAATGTTGTTGTTGGTTTTGGGAATTTTGGAATATGTTTCGTCTCATGGGGGGGGGGACCTGTGACCTCAGTAACTTTCTTCTGGCCTTTAAAAAAGTATGTTGTATTTTTATGTGTATTTATAGGTATATAATCGTATGCGGCCTCTTTTATTACTGCTTACATAAATATGGCATGCAATGGTAAACATGTCCCCCACCTTTACTTCGTTTCAATTACAATTATTTATTCATGTTTATTATTTTTTAATAACAATAATACCATCGACTAAGTGGCCGTCGTCGATAAATGAAGCACGTTATTTTGGCTGATTTTCAACCCCTCCCCCCCTCGTCACACGTCGTCACAAAAACGAAGACTCCTTCTTAAATAAGACGTCACAAAGCCGTATTTTCTGTTTGAAAATGAGCATGTTTCAAATTAAATTTTTGCCGTTTAAGTATGCTTTTAGTGTAACGATGCATTCTGATATCGTAACGCGCGTGTTGCATAAACGTCATTAAATAAAGTGTCAGTAATCAAATATTTAAGTGGAAATTTATTTAAAGTTGCGCGTTTCGACGTGACGTCACATTTCTTAAACAATCTCCCCCCCCCGTCACACATCGTCACAAACGTGTGACTCCCTCCCCCCTTTTTTTTCAGGTGCGTGACGTCATTTATGGACGGCCCCTAAAAAGGGCGGCAAATTGGAGACCGCCCCTGGCGGCAAAAGTTCTAGCTACGCCAATGATCATGGTGCCAAGTTTTATGTCGTCTCATCGTCGATATCAAAACAAACTTAGGCTATTTTTAGGATATATTTAGGCTATATTTAGGCTATTTTTTGGCTATTTTAGGCTATTTTTTGGCTATTTTAGGCTATGTTTAGGCTATGTGTAGGCTATTTTTAGGCTGTCTTTTTAAAGTTTGGGGCTTACAAATGAAATTCTAAAACGTAGGTGGGTGGGACACTAGAAAATGTGTGCAGCTAAATAATACCCAGGTGGATGGGACACTAGAAAATGAGCGCAGCTAAATAATACCCAGGTGGATGGGACACTAGAAAATGTGTGCAGCTAAATAATACCCAGGTGGGTGGGACACTAGAAAATGTGTGCAGCTAAATAATACCCAGGTGGGTGGGACACTAGAAAATGTGTGCAGCTAAATAATACCCAGGTACACGGGACACTAGAAAATGTGTGCAGCTAAATAATACCCAGGTGGGTGGGACACTAGAAAATGTGTGCAGCTAAATAATATCCAGGTGGGTGGGACACTAGAAAATGTGTGCAGCTAAATAATACCCAGGTGGATGGGACACTAGAAAATGTGTGCAGCTAAATAATACCCAGGTGGGTGGGACACTAGAAAATGTGTGCAGCTACCTAATACCCAGGTGGGTGGGACACTAGAATATTAGACGGCATCTCATCTATAAGAACATAAACCTGGAGATGGATTCCCACAGATGGCATGGGTCAGCGAAAACTCGGCCACTCCTGAGACGCTACTGGTGTCTACATGTATTATCATCATATTATGGTCACTTGGATTATGCCAGATTATCCTCTTTAAAAAATCAAATAACTTACTGTTTCCATATACACAGTGTTGTAGGCAAATGCCAAGATATATGTATCAGAAAGAGAGAGGGAGAGAGAGAGAAAGAGAGAGAGAGAGTGAGAGAGAGAGAGAGAGTGAGAGTGAGAGAGAGAGAGTGAGAGAGAGAGAGAGAGGGTGAGAGAAATCATGAGTTAGATAGGGCATTAGCTAGGTGGAGGGGGGAATCATAAAACCGAACAACAAAATTGATGGATTATTTCAATGTACTTGAATAAATTTGGGCACGTACGTAAATTAAGTCTGAAATTGTTGTATACCAACTTGGACACGTACGTAAATTAAGTCTGAAATTGTTGTATACCAACTTGGACACGTACGTAAATTAAGTCTGAAATTGTTGTATACCAACTTGGACACGTACGTAAATTAAGTCTGAAATTGTTGTATACCAACTTGGACACGTACATAAATTATGTCTGAAATTGTTGTATATCAACTTGGACACGTACGTAAATCATGTATGAAATTGTTGTATACCAACTTGGACAATAGGTAAATTATGTCTGAAATTGTTGTATACCAACTTGGACACGTACGTAAATTATGTCTGAAATTGTTGTATACCAACTTGGACAGTAGGTAAAGAGCTGCTGCTGGGAAGATAGGCGTTTTGTATACCACAGCAAAGCTGTCTTAAAAATTAACTTTCTTTTAAAATTATCACGTAAGTGTTTTATTCCTGCATATAAAAATGTTGTTTCGTTTTCCCCCTTTGTTATGTCAAACCTGTCATGAAAATAGAGAATGACTTCAAAATCAGAGAATGACTTGTAAATCAGAAAATAACATTAAAATCAGAGAATGACTTCAAAATCCATTTCGTTATTACTAAAAATAGTTTTTTCAATCATTTAACCTAGTTCAATCGATTATGCATTTTCCCCTTTAATTTGCGGCTCATACACCACGCAATTGAATGGGGAAACTTCTAGGTTTAGAACAGCATGAAATACTCATGAATTGTCCATTATACAAAGTGTTCAGTCGCCCGCTGGTGCATTTAGCCAGAAGATTGTATAGAGCCCAATAGCTGCATTCCTCACAGTATCGACCCAGTCATTCAAAGGTCAAGAGAGGTTTCGTCAGCTAATGCCGTCACATCTTTATTACGGATTGTCTGTTGGCGTGTACATTGTTCTGTCTTAACACCAAACCACTTTCAGCTTGATTTATCATTAGGACTTGTACACTTTTTGTTCCCATTGAATACAAATGTATTCTGACTGACATTAGCAAAATAGCTTGTAAAGTGGCTATTCGTATATAGTTTGTATAGAGGGTATTCGTATATAGTTTGTCAAGCGGCTATTCGTATATAGTTTGTAAAGCGGCTATTCGTATATAGTTTATATAGCAGCTATTCGTATATAGTTTATATAGCAGCTATTCGTATATAGTTTATATAGCAGCTATTCGTATATAGTTTATATAGCAGCTATTCGTATATAGTTTGTATAGCAGCTATTCGTATATAGTTTATATAGCAGCTATTCGTATATAGTTTATATATCAACTATTCGTATATGTTTATATAGCAGCTATTCGTATATAGTTTATATAGCAGCTATTCGTATATATAGTTTGTATAGCAGCTATTCGTATATAGTTTATATATCAGCTATTCGTATATAATTTATATAGTTAAAGAGGCTATTCGCCTTCAGTGTTGTCATCGCTCACTTTATTATGACATCTCAAAATACTGATGATTGAGAGCAATAATTGGGCTCCTTCTGTCTCGCAAGACGATGTTGTATCACCGTTGGGTTGAATTGCATTTCCTCGCTTGGCTGCGCAGTCCTATCCTTGAGTGACAGTCTTTACCACGTGTGGCTGTGCAGTCCTTTCTTTGAGTGACAGTCTTTACCACGTGTGGCTGTGCAGTCCTATCCTTGAGTGACAGTCTTTACCACAGCTTTTACACACGAATTCTGGGCTACCAAATGTTTGAGCTTTTCTCCTAGCTCTTCTGTCTGTAGCCTCCTCCATCCTTCGCTCCTCGGCTACTATGACGCCCTCTTTTGCAACTGTGCGCCACGTAGATCGGTCTTCTGCCTTACACTCCCAGTCGCTTGTGCGTATTCTGGCTGCTTTCATGTCCCTTTGGCAGACATCTTTAAATCGCAGACGTGGGCGACCTGTCTTCCTCTTTTACGATGCCAGTTCTCCATATAGGAGGTCCCGATGATTGACTTTTAACATATTTAACCTAATTATGCTTGCCTATGTTATGTGTCCCCGAACAGAAGTAACGAATGAATCCGTAACGGTACATTAGCCACCTAATTCACCTAAAGGCATATCTATCTTGTAATGGAATTGAAATATTAAAAAATGACATTTTAAAAAACTTTTAAATACATAATTTTTGTAACTTTGATTTCTTTTTGGTTTACTTTAAATAATAACTTCGTAGTGTCAATGGGAACAAAGGCGTCACTAGGGTTGGTGTCACCCGGGGTTGTAGCTCATGGTCTCACCCCTTCACGACTGAAGAGGCCGTCCATAAATGACGTCACGCGAGGTTGCCGATTTTTACCCCACCCTCCCCCGCGTCATACTTTGTCACAAAAACTTAGACTACCCCCCCCCCTTTTTTTTTCATATGACGTCACAAAGCTTTGACTCCCCCCCCCCAAGCCGTATTTTTCAATAAAAATTAGCATGTTGCAAAAATTTTTTGTCATTTAAATATGTATTTAGGGTTAGTCTGCACTCTAATATCATAACACGCGTGAAGTCATTGAAAACGCAATTAAATAGATGGTAAATAATCAAATATTCAAGTGGAACTTTTATTTATAGTTGCGCATTTTTGATGTGACGTCACAATTTTTAAACACACCCCTCCCCCTCGTCACACAACGTCACAGATGCGTGACCCCATCCCTCTATGGTGGATTAAAAGGGGGGTGCTGAGCGGGCTATGGCTAGGGGCCCCCAATAATTTTAGGTCCCCCAAACTTGTTATAGTGTATAATAAAGATGCAGGCAAATGTTTGTATGAATCCCTGAAAATTCCTTGGACAGTCATACGGCAATGCGGCAACTATAAGTAGGAAGTATAACGGAAACCAGGCTATTCTTTATGAGAAGAGCAGTGTTGCTCATTATGTGCAGTGCACAGCTTATTCCATTAATTTAGTTGGTAAAAGTGTAGCAGGTTGTTCTGCTGCAGTCATATTTTTTTGTCTTCTGCAAAATCTTTATACCCGGCTTGTTGCATCTACTAATAGTTGACAAGTACTTCAAAAACACATGAAATTGATACATGTTAACAAAGACTTGTCTGCAGAGGCGTAACAACGACTTCGCATCGGGGCAGTTGCCTAGGGCGCCGAGGGCTATTCCTTCAATGATCAATTTAATCTGTATAATTTAGTAAATTTTCCCTATTTCTCAATGGCGCGAAAAATGAAATAGCCAAGGGCGCGGAAAACCCAGTTACGCTTCTGCTTGTCTGACACAAGAGGGTCAGCCTGACATGATGCTGTAAGGTCTGTTAATAACTCATACCATGAGAATATCGCAGTACTGGAAGAATTAGCAACAAACGAAAAGCAGTTACGTGACTGTCTACTTGCAGCAGAAGGATTTCTAAAGGAACTTAAACAACTGGAAGTCGCTATTTTACTTGAAATTTGGGAAACAATTTTAGAAAGGAAGTCTCTCATTGAGTTTGTTAAAAGACAGCATTCTTAATTTGATTCCTATGAAGACAAAGGAAATGACAAGTCCGTGGTAAAAAAGAATATAAACAATATTCAATGCTATTAACAAAATAATTTTAAAAAAAACAAAACATCAGTTTGATAAAGGGACATCACCAAAACAGTATTCTCCCCGAGACAAAAATTCAAGTTTGAGGTATTTTTGGTAATCATTGACAAACTTTCTTAAGCCCTACAACATCGGTTAGCCGCATATAAAGACATCCATGAGAAATTTGGCTTTCTTACAAACCTAACTGAGCTCAGCAATTTCGCAATCCTATGGGCAGCAGCCAAGTCAATGGAAGAATATTCATTTCGAAGACTGCTTACCTTCAAAATTAGTCCAATTTTCAGAACTCTAAATCTTTTTTTAAAAAATTATTGTCCAGACCCAGGCTCAGGGTAAGGAAAAGGAAGTATCCCAATGCGAATCTCAAAACAGGGGCACAGAGCTAAAACATTTGCTGCTTTTAGAATTAGCTAAAGTTCACACAGTACTTTACAAATGTACACATCGCATTTCGCATATATCTTTCAATGATGGCATCAAACTTCAACTGAGAGCGATCCTTTTCAAAGTTGAAAAGAATATAAAATGAGTAAAAATTTGCATGGGACAACAAAGACTGAGTATGCTCTAATGAGCATTGAAAAGGAACTTGTAAGCTAACTTAGCTTTACTGACTTGATTGAAAACTTCACCATGAGAAAAATTCGCAAACGAAAGTTGTAGGTTGAAATAATAATAATACATATTTTTCAATGAATTTTTTATTTCAAATAGAGAAAACAATTCGTTACCATTATGAAAAACAAAAGTTTAAAAAAATATGTTTAAAAATAAGGAATAACGCGTAATATATAAATATTTTTTAAGCGGGCTCGTTCGTAACTACAAAACAGCGTAAGTCGGAATGGGACCGTCGTAACCGGAGGACTACCTGTATATAAACATGCATATCTATGCTTTTACGCCTTTAATAAATATATATAAAACGAAATACTAAATCAAATACATTGAATTAATAATTGTCCTCTAAAAAACATCAACAAAGAAAACACATCCTTTGATTTTTTTATTTTATTTTATTTTTTTGGGAGTGGGGGAGGGGGGGGGGTAAATCGTATTCACCCACCCCACTGTGGTGGAGGGAGTCGTGAGGTGGGATTCGTCCATACTGTCGGTGTGTCCAAGCCAAAATGACTTTATATCTTTTAAAACATAAAACACTGCCCCTTTCATGTCCAGCCTTTTTTAAAGATCTCTCTGCTGCGAATGTTTCTTTTCTTTTTTTTTCCTAATTTGTTTTGATGTTGTTTGTGTGTTGGGACTGTTTCATTATTGCAAGTTAACTGATATTTTTTTAATAAAAGTTTTCACGTTTAACGTTTTTAATTGTATTTCTTAATTTTCTTACTAGATGAAAAAATGTGTCTTTTTTTTCTGACATAAAATCGTATACAGTAAAAAATTTTAGGCTCGGGTGTCACCCCCTGATGGATGTCACCCGCGGCGGTCGCCGCCCCAACTTCCTCCTAGCGACGCCACTGAATGGGAATAATTTCACTGATTTTAAAATTTAATGACGTTTCTTTAAGAAAAATAAGTTGCAATAAGTAAGTACTCATCCTGTCAAATTGGAAAATCTTTGCCTTGAAACTGATCAGTTACACTGCATTAAACTCCATATCCTGTTTGTGACTTTTTTTTAATCATCTTGAACGTGGTGAGGGAAGTTTAAGATAAATACTGACAATCAATGAATATTACTCAATACTGAATGTTCTGTTCAATTTCGCTGATTGATTTGTCAATACCGTACACTGAACGTGTAAATATTGGCGTTGACTAAATGAATGGAAATATTTCCAGCACGGGAAAATAAGACTACGTGTTATATTTGATGCGTAATTTGTATACGTGATTTTAAAATGTAAGCTTTTCCGGGTCATTCGCTGAAGTCTTTTTATTTTCATGCATGCATGCGTCATTTTTAAAAGAAAATTATTCTCGACACAATTCAATTTGTTGTTGTTGAGGGGGTGGGCATCCACCGATAATCTCGTCCATGAGGGGGGCATCCACCGATCATCTTGTCCATGGGGGGGGGGCATCCACCGATCATCTCGTCCATGAGGGGGGGGGCATCCACCGATCATCTCGTCCATGAGGGGGGGGCATCCACCGATCATCTCGTCAATGAGGGGGGGCATCCAACGATCATCTCGTCCACGAGGGGGGGCATCCACAGATCATCTCGTCCATGAGGGGGGCATCCACCGATCATCTCGCCCATGAGGGGGGGCATCCACCGATCATCTCGTCCATGAGGGGGGGTATCCACCAATCATCTCGTCCATGAGGGGGGCATCCACCGATCATCTCGTCCATGAGGGGGGCATCCACCGATCATCTCGTCCATGGGGGCATCCACCGATCATCTCGTCCATGAGGGGGGGCATCCACCGATCATCTCGTCCATGGGGGGCATCCACCGATCATCTCGTCCATGGGGGGCATCCACCGATCCTCGTCGGCGTCTGCGATTCCTCCAAGGGCATATGCCACCTACGAGAGACCTTCAGGCATCTCTATCCTGGGCCAGCTTCTCCAGGATCTTCCATTCATGGCCAATTCTCTTGATGTCTGCCTCCAATTCTCGGCGCCAAGTCTTTCTTGGACGACCTCTTTTCCGCTTACACCGTGGGTTCCTTTTCAGGGCTTGCCTTGTTATCTTGTTAGAATATGATTGATTTAAATTAAGTGCGTTACATCTTTTTAGTATTTGATCAATTTATATTTAATCCGTAATATTTAAATCTTCTCCTCTTGTGCTCTTCTCCTCTCCAGGTTTTGAACCTTCACAAATGACTCCAGCAAATAAAAAGACAAAATTAAACATTGAAAGTGGGAGATCATTTCAAGAGATCTGAAAAGAATCATTTAGATTTAATGAACACATTAGGGAAGCATTATGCATTCTGTGCTGGAAAAGTGTTGTGTATCACACATCATGTGTCAAACGACAGTTCAACACCAACAACAAGATTTTTGTCGAACTTGATGCACCTTAACTGAAGGTGTTTATTGAAGGAAATTGAGGAATTATAGTTACCAGAAAATTGGTTTTACAATGCTCTTTCTAAAACAAACCATCTAACAACGGCCAGCTTTAATATTTCACAGTTCCTGGCAAAACATGGCAGTTTCAAGCACTTCTTGATTAGTTTCAAGCGCAGTATAACACTTTGAATATGTACAATAATGTCCGATGATTGAGCAGAGGATGGGTTTTTAGAGAGATTTGTAAGCTGCTTGGATGAAATTAGGATACCTTTGAATGAAAGAGGCCATGATTACCCACTGCTCACTGATATCGTGTGACTTAACTGCTTTATGTTTTTTTATATCTTTCACACAACACTTCAATTTTACTGAATAAACAACTGCAAGGCTTGGAAAAACCAGCAGATAGGATGTTTTGTGATATAAAAACATTTGAATGAAAACTTCATGTTTTTAAAGAGATCTTGCAAGTAGCCAGCTGAAATATTTTCCAGATCCAAAGATGAATCTAGAAAATTATTTTCACAATTTGCACACAATCCTCTAAGTCATGAAGAAATCTACAAGAAATGTTCGAGCATCGTAGCAGTTTCAAATGATAATTTTAATGACATATTTCTACAGTTCCGTCAGACCGAACCAAACATGTGTTTTATTACTCCTCCAGATAAATGTAAGTTTGTAGAACTTGATTTTTCTTGCTTATAATGGTTAGATCTTGAAAATCTTGAAATGGAGCTATTGGAATTTCAAGAAAACTCTACAGGGAAAAGCATATTATCAGATCTGCGTGCAACACTTGAGAAAATGGAGTGTAAAGGGATCACATAGGACAGCACAATTGATAGCTATGACAATGAAATCCGTAAAAAGCGTGGGATTCTCTGCCAAATAATTTTAAATAAATTAAAACACTGGGGATGATATTTTTACTTAGTTTGGATCATCGTAAGTGTCACAGCAGCTGTTGTCAGCCTTTATTTTTACATCAAATGTGACACGAGAAACAGATAACCTCGGTGCTGCATGCGTTGCGCTCAAATTAACGAAGTATGAGCCAAGGTTTATCAAGTATGTATACAACAGCAACATCATTCCATTTCCAGAACTAACAAGTATTTTGTATCGTTGAAAACTCTTTTTGTTTTCTCTTGTTTAAGTCTGAAGACAAATGTGAGGAGTTTTACTAAGTCAACCGCCACCACCCCATTTTTTACCGGTTTAATCGGAGCGTTGGCACTTTGCAATAAATAGGTGGTTTTAGTTTGAATTTTGGGCACGTGACACCAAATAGGTTCGTCACCACTGAACTAGACCAGTGGTCCCCAACCCCCGGCCGTGGAACAAATGGTACCTGGCCGCCAAAGGAACATTAAACTACTTACATTTTATTTTCAGTGGTGTATTTCTCTCGGGATTTCGCGTCTTAACGCACACAGAAGGCAAAAACTTGTAACCCGTTTAGGCGGAACCCCGTTAAGAGAACATCAATGACACATTTGCACAACCGCCTACAATCAATTTTTGCGTTTGCGCTCTTAAGTCGGCGCTCTTTTGTCGTGTCACCCACTTTGGCAATCTGATATACTTCTATTTCCTTATTTTTTCTGTTTCGTTTTTATTATTTGAAAATTTCATTGATGACTAATCAATGATGTAATTTGAAAGTGTCTTCTGGTGACGCAAGAGTTAATTAATCAGCGAATTTTACTTGTGTCAAGCACAGCTATTGAGTTACCATAAAGTAAGTTTAAATTATTTAATTCATTATTATGCTTTCAATTTTAAATAAATTCTTAGTGTAGCATACATTGTACTATTTAATCCAGTTGATCTTAAACATTTAAAATTTAATAATTATTACCTAAATCTAAAAGGTTTTAGACCGTCAATGAAGTTCACATGTCTAGTAATTTCTGAATATGTGATTATACTGATGCAATCAACAGCTATTCCTGAATATTTGATTATACTGATACAATCAACAGCTATTTCTGAATATGTGATTATACTGATACAATCAACAACTATTTCTGAATATGTTATTATCCTGATACAATCAACAGCTATTTCTGAATATGTGATTCTACTGATACAATCAACAGCTATTCCTGAATAAGTGATTATACTGATACAATCAACAGCTATTTCTGAATATGTGATTATACTGATACAATCAACAGCTATTTCTGAATATGTGATTATACTGATACAATCAACAGCTATTTCTGAATATGTGATTATACTGATGCAATCAACAGCTATTTCTGAATATGTGATTATACTGATACAATCAACAGCTATTCCTGAATATGTGATTATACTGATACAATCAGAAAGAAGGCCACTGATTTTTGTTCTAGGTGGTGTGGGTTGGTTTTTTGTTGTTGGTGGGGGGTAATCAGCTATTCCTCGACCAATTATATTAAGTGAATAATTGTGGAAAAAAGAATGACCTTGACCTTACCCCTTTGATGATGTTCCCGCAAATGTTGTGGTCCGTATGGAGCTCTTCAGTACGATAGTAATGCATGACAGTTGCAAAGATGCCCGGATGTCGGTCAAAAAAATACTCCCCTCTTTCAGGATCGTAGCTGTCATCTTTGTCCAGGGCGCGTGCGAGTCTGGACAATCTCGTGCCAGGTTTCTTCAGCAAGGTGTGAGTCCAGGTCTCAAACACGGCCCCGCCCACATTCAGCTTGACCCGTTGGTTTTTTGTTGCATTCCTCACAGCTGCCACAGCAACTTGTCGAATGGCGTCCATGGTTACGTCCCAAATAGTGTCAGCATCACCTGGCCACTAGATGTTCTAGGGGTCATTCCTCTATTGGTGATCTCTGACCTGTCAGAATAATGACACAAAAATCGATAGAAATCAACATTGTTACAGCCGTCAAGACAAGAACACACAAAATTATACTATTTTGTATTGTCATAGACTATTGGGTATTGTCATAGACTATTGGTTATTGTCATAGACTATTGGGTATTGTCATAGACTATTGGGTATTGTCATAGACTATTGGGTATTGTCATAGACTATTGGGTATTGTCATAGACTATTGGTTATTGTCATAGACTATTGGGTATTGTCATAGACTATTGGGTATTGTCATAGACTATTGGTTATTGTCATAGACTATTGGGTATTGTCATAGACTATTGGGTATTGTCATAGACTATTGGGTAGTGTTATAGAATAGTGTCAGAGACTATTGTGTATTGTTATGGGCACCGACATGGCTGGTTGCTGACATGCGGGCTAAAACAGTGAAAAGTCTTGTAGTAAAATTTTTCTTTTAATGAGTTGGTGTTTACGATAGATTTAAATGACTTATAACTAACCTAAAGTAATAACGAACTCCATAGGAAGTGTTTTCTTATTTTAACTGACATTAATGAGAGTTTAATCATTTGATGCCTTACTTTTTACTGACACTAATGCAAGCCTCATTTAAATTGTTGCCCTTTTAAGAAGGGGGGCTACTTAAGCAGGATGAGTGGGGACAGTGTAGCCCTTGAGATGTTACAGAGAGATAGTGTAGCCCTTGAGATGTTACAGAGAGATAGTGTAGCCCTTGAGATGTTACAGAGAGATAGACAGTGTAGCCCTTGAGATGTTACAGAGAGATAGACAGTGTAGCCCTAGAGATGTTACAGAGAGATAGACAGTGTAGCCCTAGAGATGTTACAGAGAGATAGACAGTGTAGCCCTTGAGATGTTACAGAGAGATAGACATTGTAGCCCTTGAGATATTACAGATAGATAGTGTAGCCCTTGAGATGTTACAGAGAGATAGACAGTGTAGCCCTTGAGATGTTACAGAGAGATAGACAGTGTAGCCCTTGAGATGTTACAGAGAGATAGATAGTGTAGCCCTTGAGATGTTACAGAGAGATAGGCAGTGTAGCCCTTGAGATGCTACAGAGAGATAGACAGTGTAGCCCTTGAGATGTTACAGAGAGATAGACAGTGTAGCCCTTGAGATGTTACAGAGAGATAGACAGTGTAGCCCTTGAGATGTTACAGAGAGATAGATAGTGTAGCCCTTGAGATGTTACAGAGAGATAGGCAGTGTAGCCCTTGAGATGCTACAGAGAGATAGACAGTGTAGCCCTTGAGATGTTACAGAGAGATAGACAGTGTAGCCCTTGAGATGTTACAGAGAGATAGACAGTGTAGCCCTTGAGATGTTACAGAGAGATAGACAGTGTAGCCCTTGAGATGTTACAGAGAGATAGACAGAGTAGCCCTTGAGATGTTACAGAGAGATAGACAGTGTAGCCCTTGAGATGTTACAGAGAGATAGACAGTGTAGCCCTTGAGATATTACAGAGAGATAGACAGTGTAGCCCTTGAGATGTTACAGAGAGATAGACAGTTTAGCCCTTGAGATGTTACAGAGAGATAGACAGTGTAGCCCTTGAGATGTTACAGAGAGATAGACAGTGTAGCCCTTGAGATGTTACAGAGAGATAGACAGTGTGGCCCTTGAGATGTTACAGAGAGATAGACAGAGTAGCCCTTGAGATGTTACAGAGAGATAGACAGAGTAGCCCTTGAGATGTTACAGAGAGATAGACAGAGTAGCCCTTGAGATGTTACAGAGAGATAGACAGTGTAGCCCTTGAGATGTTACAGAGAGATAGACAGTGTAGCCCTTGAGATGTTACAGAGAGATAGACAGAGTAACCCTTGAGATGTTACAGAGAGATAGACAGTGTAGCCATTGAGATGTTACAGAGAGATAAACAGTGTAGCCCTTGAGATGTTACAGAGAGATAGACAGAGTAGCCCTTGAGATGTTACAGAGAGATAGACAGTGTAGCCCTTGAGATGTTACAGAGAGATAGACAGTGTAGCCCTTGAGATGTTACAGAGAGATAGACAGTGTAGCCCTTGAGATGTTACAGAGAGATAGACAGTGTAGCCCTTGAGATGTTACAGAGAGATAGACAGTGTAGCCCTTGAGATGTTACAGAGAGATAGACAGTGTAGCCCATTTAGATGTTACAGAGAGATAGACAGAGTAGCCCTTGAGATGTTACAGAGAGATAGACAGTGTAGCCCTTGAGATGTTACAGAGAGATAGACAGTGTAGCCCTTGAGATGTTACAGAGAGATAGACAGTGTAGCCCTTGAGATGTTACAGAGAGATAGACAGAGTAGCCCTTGAGATGTTACAGAGAGATAGACAGTGTAGCCCTTGAGATGTTACAGAGAGATAGACAGTGTAGCCCTTGAGATGTTACAGAGAGATAGACAGTGTAGCCCTTGAGATGTTACAGAGAGATAGACAGTGTAGCCCTTGAGATGTTACAGAGAGATAGACAGTGTAGCCCTTGAGATGTTACAGAGAGATAGACAGTGTAGCCCTTGAGATGTTACAGAGAGATAGACAGTGTAGCCCATTTAGATGTTACAGAGAGATAGACAGAGTAGCCCTTGAGATGTTACAGAGAGATAGACAGTGTAGCCCTTGAGATGTTACAGAGAGATAGACAGTGTAGCCCTTGAGATGTTACAGAGAGATAGACAGTGTAGCCCTTGAGATGTTACAGAGAGATAGACAGTGTAGCCCTTGAGATGTTACAGAGAGATAGACAGAGTAGCCCTTGAGATGTTACAGAGAGATATACAGTGTAGCCCTTGAGATGTTACAGAGAGATAGACAGTGTAGCCCTTGAGATGTTACAGAGAGATAGACAGTGTAGCCCTTGAGATGTTACAGAGAGATAGACAGTGTAGCCCTTGAGATGTTACAGAGAGATAGACAGGGTAGCCCTTGAGATATTACAGAGAGATAGACAGTGTAACCCTTGAGATGTTACAGAGAGATAGACAGTTTAGCCCTTGAGATGTTACAGAGAGATAGACAGTGTAGCCCTTGAGATGTTACAGAGAGATAGACAGTGTAGCCCTTGAGATGTTACAGAGAGATAGACAGTGTAGCCTATTTAGATGTTACAGAGAGATAGACAGAGTAGCCCTTGAGATGTTACAGAGAAATAGACAGTGTAGCCCTTGAGATGTTACAGAGAGATAGACAGTGTAGCCCTTGAGATGTTACAGAGAGATAGACAGTGTAGCCCTTGAGATGTTACAGAGAGATAGACAGTGTAGCCCTTGAGCTGTTACAGAGAGATAGACAGAGTAGCCCTTGAGATGTTACAGAGAGATAGACAGTGTAGCCCTTGAGATGTTACAGAGAGATAGACAGTGTAGCCCTTGAGATGTTACAGAGAGATAGACAGTGTAGCCCTTGAGATGTTACAGAGAGATAGACAGAGTAGCCCTTGAGATGTTACAGAGAGATAGACAGTGTAGCCCTTGAGATGTTACAGAGAGATAGACAGAGTAACCCTTCCATGAGGTATTTTCACGTATATATCTGTACATTTACCGTGGAATATAAATCAAAATACGCTGTTGGTAATTATGAGAGATTAAAATATAACATCACTAAAATGATAATGAAAGTAAAATAAAAGCAATTTCTACAGGTAGTTGATCAAGTGTGTATGGAACAAAGCAGAAATATAAGCCAAACACTAGCTAAACATAAGCCACACACTAGCTTAAACATACGCCACACACTAGCTAAAATTCCAGAGACTAACGTATATTTAACTTTGTTTGTTATTAGTGGATATGATCTGAGAAAATAGTTTGAATGTAGTTGAAAATAAGTAATGAGTAATGAGTAATAAGACTAACTTGATTTACTTAGGCATGATTGTTTAGACTATCTTGATTTACTTATGAGCCATCCATAAATGTCGTCACACTCCTTTTAAAAAAAAGAGGGGGGTCACACATTTGTGACAGGTGGGGGGTGGGGTGTTTAAAATTTCTGACGTCACATCAAAAACGCGCAACTTACAATAACTGTTCCACTTAAATATTTGATTGCTTACAATTTATTTCATGACGGTTTAAATGGTTTCACGAGTGTTACGATATTTGAGTGCAGACTTACGCTAAATACAGAAATCACAATCAAGTGATTTGAAACATGCTCATTTTCATTTAGAAAAATACCGCTTTTAGGGGGGGGGGTAAACGCTTTGTGACATCATATTTGAGGAGTTTAAGTTTTTGTGACGACGTGTGACAGAGGGAGCCAGGGGGCGGGGAAAAAATCGCCAAAAATCGCGTGACGTCATTTATGGACGGCCCCTTGGGCATGATTGGTGAGACTAACATGATTTAATTAGGCGTGATGGTGAGACTAACTTGATTTAATTAGGCGTGATGGTGAGACTAACTTGATTTAATTAGGCGTGATGGTGAGACTAACTTGATTTAATTATGCGTGATGGTGAGACTAACTTGATTTAATTAGCCATGATGGTGAGACTAACTTGATTTAATTAGGCGTGATGGTGATAATAACTTGATTCAATTAGCCATGAAGGTGAGACTAACTTGATTTAATTAGGCGTGATGGTGAGACTAACTTGGTTGTCAACTAAAGACAGGGCCGGCCCTAGAGTATGCCGGGCCCAAGGCAGAAAAGATGAGTGGGGCCCCGGGGTCCATAAATGACGTCATGCAATTTTGGCTCATTTTTCACCCCCTTCCCCACACGTCGTCACAAAGAGTTAGACGTCATAAAGTTTAGTCCCCCCCCCCATGAAATCCCTTTTTCTTTTTGATATTGGGCATGTTTCAAATCACTTTATTGTCATTGAAGTATTTATTTAGTGTAGGCCTGAATTCTAATATCGTAACACGTGTGAAGCCATATATGACGTCATTAAATAAATTGTAAGAGAGCAAATATTTAAGTGCAACTTTTGTTGTTGTTGTTTTTGTTTTTTAAAGTTGCACGTTTAGGTTTAGTCGTGATGTCACAGTTCTAATACACCCCTCTCTCCCTCGTCACACATCGTCACAAATGTGTGACCCCCTTCCTCCCGTAGGTGCATGACGTCATTTATCGATAGCCCCAAGGCAGCAGACGAGGATCGAGACCCATGCAAAAATTACTTATTTGCATTCCTACAAATCTTCTTCTATATATATAATTCACCAGAACAAGAGCAAGTCGTATACTAATAAGCATGACGAATGACCCTCGGTGGGTCAGTTCTCAGATTATGGTTGGCAAGCGATGTTACGAAAGGGTGGGGCTGGGTGAGGGGGGAGGTAACAACAACCTCAGTGCGCATATCTCGAGACCAACAATGCGTCTGCGATCCAGCCCCCCCCCTCCGACGTTCACTCGCGTTGTTTTCATTTCTTCATGCTGCTGTTTGTGTCCGTCCTCCCCTCTCCTCCCAAGGTTCTTTATACTATCTATGAGCAAGTCTGCGGCGTATGCTATGCCGCGGCTCGTGTCTAGTATTAAAATAATGGGAAATAAAAAATAAAATTATTACAATTTTTCTTAAATAATATCACTGACACATCAGTTATTACAGTTTTATTCATTTAATTGAAGATCCTAAAACTCATGAAGATATTATTAACTAAAGTTTTTTAGGTTTTTTAAAAAAATATAATTGACAGTTTATAAATATATATATATATTTATATATATATATATATATATATTTATATATATATAACATTATAAAATATATACACTAGCGAGCTTTGGCTGCTGCAAAATCTGAAATAAGTTAATTATAGTCAAATCATTAGCTCAGATCTTGAATCATTTTTGATCACACATAGGTTTTAAAAAGTTTTAGTTTCGAAAAGAGTCTTTCTCCGGAAGCCATAGTGACAGGAATACAATAGTTACAAGTATTCGAAGTGCAATGTGTGTGTTAGGAAATTCACTGAAAGAAACTGCACAATTTAAACAAGATGACTGCAGGAGTTATGGAACTCAATGATTGCAGCTCTTCAGAAACCATGAAACCATCAAGATCCTAATTTTCGCAGGCTCTTAGCTTTTTCTCCAGATTCATACTGCAATTTAGTAGATCATTTTTTTTCTAATTGATGAAATTGTTTTTTTTTAAATCGAAACGAGACATGGTGCCTTCGCAGTTGTTCAAAGCGACTGTCAATCGACAGAACAGTTTAAAAACTGTGCGAAATTTTTCTTGTGCACCTACAAATCCTACATCTTCTCCTTTATTTATTTTTTTCTTTTTCGCATTCTCTACTCCTTGAAAAATTAAATGGTTTCAAATTGTAAAGCCGTGGCAATTTCTTTTGCAATTGTTATTGTTGTTTCAAAACCGTCATTTCTGTAAGACTTAAACCATTTGCAAGTATGTTCTATGTTCTATGCTGTCAACTGCAGTTGCTAGATCGACTGAAATATTTGGTAATTCTTTGCTGCTGTAATTAAGTTGGGAAAAAATGACGTATAAAAAAGTAATGAAAACAATGAAATAGAAGTAATTAAGTTTTTTTTTCTCAATAACTCTTCTTTACTTGGAGCTTTTGGATCATTACTTTGGGGCCGTCCATAAAGTACGTCACGCTATTTTTGACCATTTTTAACTCCCCCCCTCCACCCTGTCACAAACTGTCACAAATCTCGGACCCCCCCCCCTAAAGTACGTCACACTTTCGAAAAAAAATATTTGTTTTTTATTAGCATAATATGTTCTTGATCACTTTGGTCTGGTGTGCAATCAAGTATTACATCTGTTCTTGATCACTTTGGTCTGGTGTGCAATCAAGTATTACATCTGTTCTTGATCACTTTGGTCTGGTGTGCAATCAAGTATTACATCTGTTCTTGATCACTTTGGTCTGGTGTGCAATCAAGTATTATTGAAAAGTATTTACTGATTTTTACTCCTTCCTACAATAATTTTCCTTACCTTAGTTCCCATCAACGAAATGAGCTCGTTTTGAATTCGCCTTCACAAGTAGTGATCAAGAATTTTATTAATTTGTATACTTCGAATATGCTCCTACAAAGCCGGATCAAATTTTGCCAGCGATTCAACGAGACCCTAAAAGTTTCCATTGTGTGCCTGATGTAGTTTATCCACTTAACGTCGATAAGCCATGGCCATGAGACGTTGAAATACATAATTCCAAAGTGCGGTTTCAATTTTTATTAATTTGTTACTTTGCTAGTCAATTGTGAATCGTGCTGTAAGCCTGTTTTCCATTGCAGCTCAAAACATTTCAAAGTAGATAATATAAGTCCCTTTGATTTGTAATGATCATATAGTCGCACACTGGCATTTTTCACAAATCTCGTTCTATCCTAAAGCAGACAAACTGTTTCCAAAAAGTTTGCAACGGAAACAAAACCTTATGTTCTTAGGTGCTAAATATATAAGACTTTTCGGATGACGTGAGGATGTCCTTAAATCGAAATTGTCTTTAAATAGCAAGTTAAAGCCTATAAATGGCGTTTTGTTTAAATTAAAATATTCGCCTGAATCCATCAATGGTTACTAAATGCTTAGGAAAAAAAAATTTGCAATAGGATTTAGGATGATAATAATTGATAATATTTTATTATATTAACACTTTATTTTTCAAATCGTTTTATCCTGTTAAATTTTCTTGATAACGTTGTTATAAAAAAAATATTAAAAAACAAAACAAAAAACAAACAAACAAACAAGTATTGCGAAATAGTAGTAAAATTGAAAAAAAAAGTAGTAAAAAATATTTTTTCAAAGCGCGGGGCCCAAGGCGGTTGTCTCGTTCGCCTTGCCCTAAGGCCGGCCCTGGCTAAAGACATCAACTTTATCTATAGTTATCTTTCACAGATTATAGTTTATAGTTGACTGGTTATACTTCGCATGATAAAGTTGACTAGCTTAAGTTACCTAACATGTTACACTGCTGACAGCGATATGAAAGTTGTTGTATTTTTGTAACGTTTTCTATGTTCATTGAACAAATATTCATATTTTAAATTTTTTACAATTTTTATTTGAAGACTTTAAATTTCGAAGTTAACTTTAATTATTTTATAAATATGATACTGTTCATGTTGGCAATCAATTTCTTATCTCACCTTTAACCACTGCCATCAATGGTTCATCATTGATTTTCTTGAAGATAATTCATGTCATTGAATGCATGCCATCTCATTTTTTTTCCACCAGAAACACAAATCGTCAAACAGAACATTTGCTCTCAATAGCACGTGCTTCCTGTTTGTGGCCTATTTTAAGTGTGCATTGTTTGGTCTTCGTGTTCTATGATACAAATGGATAACAATGTATGCACCTTGAATTCCTGCTAAATTATTATTTTTTACCCTTTAACCAACAGTTCAAATGTACTATACAATAACTAATCTCCATTTAACTTAAAATGGGCTGCTATATATTGCAACCAATCAGCATTCATTTAACAATGAAACTATTCTAAACCACAACTTATCTTACAACTAAAACGTTTCATGTCCTCCCATCCCACACGTGTTGAACGACCTTCTATCTCATTAGTACTGAACGTTTCATGACCTCCCATCTCACACGTGTTGAACGACCTTCTATCTCATTAGTACTGAACGTTTCATGTCCTCCCATCCCACACGTGTTGAACGACCTTCTATCTCATTAGTACTGAACGTTTCATGACCTCCCATCTCACACGTGTTGAACGACCTTCTATCTCATTAGTACTGAACGTTTCATGTCCTCGCACGTTATGTGTTATATTTAACCTTCTATTTCATTAGTACTGAACTTAGGTATAAGAAAACTTTAGGTGTGTCGACCACAATAATTTTACTACCGAAAAATGAAATGTTCTATGAAAATAACAAATATTTATACATGAACACTAAAAAGCCACAACCTAACAATTGATGTGGTCCACGCACGCTCCCCAATTCCTTTCCCCACATTGCCAACTAATTTTCCCAACCTCAATGATTAAATTTACTCGAGATTACTCTAAATACAAAGATCGATATGGAATTCAACAATAACAATAGAATTCATAATTAGTTTTAACCAGTTCGGCTAATTTCTTTGGACAATGAGGAATCGTATGTTTTATTTTATTTCACTGTTGTTGTTGTTTTTTTATTTTACTATGGTTGTTGTGGGGATTGTGGTGGTATTAATTCTGATTAACTTCACTGTGTTGGCGTAATAGAAAATACGGTTACATTGTTATAAATACTAGACAGACGTACCAGTCATGAATCTCCATAATAATATGATTGAGACTATCTATAGTACTGGTGACTTTAAAAATTACTTACTACAATATCAGGATTTTTTACAATGTATATTTACAGCTACCTTAGTCTTATCTATACAGACACTCCTTCTATACAGAAGAGTATTGCGTCCACAGACCATGCCGGTCTGTTGGCAAGTGATGCAGCGTTCAGAGGCCACGGCTATAAGGGTTCCACGCATTACCCAGCCGCCTTTATTTCCCTAACTAGTGTTAGGTACCCATTCGGAGCTGGGTGGACTCAGGGACGTCCTAGGCCCCAGGAACAAATAGTGTGTAGAAATTAATTTTTCTTTAACTAATAAAATAATTTCTTTCAAAAGGTGTATTACTTATTTGCCCTGGATAAAACTAACCCACCTTATGGAAGACATTGCAATAGAATTAAGTATCTGTGTTTACATTATTAATGACCATTTATAGTTTAACCCAACACAAAAGTCATGGCAGACTAATTCTGTTGGCTTGGCGAAACCAGGGTTAAGGCGTCATTTTGCAAAAACATTTAAATTTAAAAAATAATTAATAAAATCATTTTTAGCCCTTTTAATACGAAGTGCCGGGCATTGCTCATTTTGCATGGCCCTGAAAGCGGACACTAACAAAATAACTGTCTGTTACACAATTCTCACAATTGTCCAGTGCTAAAATTAAACTCGAGTGAACATTCAGCCAGAAATTATTGATAAAATCACAGCTCTGGTATGATGCTTGTTATTGTAGAGATGTCCCCCAACATGAGAGATGGCCGTTGTTTTATTGATGCAGGTACACTTTGATCTCTGATGCCCTCCGCCTGGCACAAGGAAAATTGATGGTTTTCTAATGATTTTTGTTTTTACTGATAAATGATACAGATTTCGCTCTAGGGAAAAACCATTAAATAAATACATTGGCATTTGAAAATAAGCTTGGGACAAATCAGCACATCTCTAACCTCATCGCACAGGGGAGACAACATATGTAACCCTATTACACACGGGAGACAACATCTGTAACCCTATTACACAGGGGAGACAACATCTGTAACCCTATTACACAGTGGAGACAACATCTGTAACCCTATTACACAGGGAGACAACATCCGTAACCCTATTACACACGGGAGACAACATCTGTAACCCTATTACACACGGGAGACAACATCTGTAACCCTATTACACACGGGAGACAACATCTGTAACCCTATTACACATGGGAGACAACATCTGTAACCCTGTTACACACGGGAAACAACATCTGTAACCCTATTACACATGGGAGACAACATATGTAACCCTATTACTCACGGGAGACAAAATCTGTAACCCTATTACACATGGGAGACGTGTAAGAGTGAGCAGAATACGGAATGTTTATGGTGTAGAGAGTAGAGGCTGTGGTCTAATGAATGTTTATGGTGTAGAGAGTAGAGGCTGTGGTCTAATGAATGTTTATGGCGTGGAGAGTAGAGGCTGTGGTCTAATGAATGTTTATGATATAGAGAGTAGAGGCTGTGGTCTAATGAATGTTTATGGTGTGGAGAGTAGAGGCTGTGGTCTAATGAATGTTTATGGCGTGGAGAGTAGAGGCTGTGGTCTAATGCATGTTTATGGTGTGGAGAGTAGAGGCTGTGGTCTAATGCATGTTTATTGTGTGGAGAGTAGAGGCTGTGGTCTAATGCATGTTTATGGTGTGGAGAGTAGAGGCTGTGGTCTAATGCATGTTTATTGTGTGGAGAGTAGAGGCTGTGATCTAATGAATGTTTATGATATAGAGAGTAGAGGCTGTGGTCTAATGAATGTTTATGGCGTGGAGAGTAGAGGCTGTGGTCTAATGAATGTTTATGGTATATAGAGAGTAGAGGCTGTGGTCTAATGAATGTTTATGATATAGAGAGTAGAGGCTGTGGTCTAATGAATGTTTATGATATAGAGAGTAGAGGCTGTGGTCTAATGAATGTTTATGATATAGAGAGTAGAGGCTGTGGTCTAATGAATGTTTATGGTATAGAGAGTAGAGGCTGTGGTCTAATGAATGTTTATGGTATAGAGAGTAGAGGCTGTGGTCTAATGAATGTTTATGATATAGAGAGTAGAGGCTGTGGTCTAATGAATGTTTATGGTATATAGAGAGTAGAGGCTGTGGTCTAATGAATGTTTATGATATAGAGAGTAGAGGCTGTGGTCTAATGAATGTTTATGATATAGAGAGTAGAGGCTGTGGTCTAATGAATGTTTATGGTATAGAGAGTAGAGGCTGTGGTCTAATGAATGTTTATGATATAGAGAGTAGAGGCTGTGGTCTAATGAATGTTTATGATATAGAGAGTAGAGGCTGTGGTCTAATGAATGTTTATGGTATAGAGAGTAGAGGCTGTGATCTAATGAATGTTTATGATATAGAGAGTAGAGGCTGTGGTCTAATGAATGTTTATGGTATAGAGAGTAGAGGCTGTGGTCTAATGAATGTTTATGGTATAGAGAGTAGAGGCTGTGGTCTAATGAATGTTTATGGCGTGGAGAGTAGAGGCTGTGGTCTAATGAATGTTTATGGTATAGAGAGTAGAGGCTGTGGTCTAATGAATGTTTATGGCGTGGAGAGTAGAGGCTGTGGTCTAATGAATGTTTATGGTATAGAGAGTAGAGGCTGTGGTCTAATGAATGTTTATGGTATAGAGAGTAGAGGCTGTGGTCTAATGAATGTTTATGATATAGAGAGTAGAGGCTGTGATCTAATGAATGTTTATGGTATATAGAGAGTAGAGGCTGTGGTCTAATGAATGTTTATGGTATAGAGAGTAGAGGCTGTGGTCTAATGAATGTTTATGATATAGAGAGTAGAGGCTGTGGTCTAATGAATGTTTATGATATAGAGAGTAGAGGCTGTGGTCTAATGAATGTTTATGATATAGAGAGTAGAGGCTGTGGTCTAATGAATGTTTATGGTATAGAGAGTAGAGGCTGTGGTCTAATGAATGTTTATGATATAGAGAGTAGAGGCTGTGGTCTAATGAATGTTTATGATATAGAGAGTAGAGGCTGTGGTCTAATGAATGTTTATGATATAGAGAGTAGAGGCTGTGGTCTAATGAATGTTTATGATATAGAGAGTAGAGGCTGTGATCTAATGAATGTTTATGGTATATAGAGAGTAGAGGCTGTGGTCTAATGAATGTTTATGGTATAGAGAGTAGAGGCTGTGGTCTAATGAATGTTTATGATATAGAGAGTAGAGGCTGTGGTCTAATGAATGTTTATGATATAGAGAGTAGAGGCTGTGGTCTAATGAATGTTTATGATATAGAGAGTAGAGGCTGTGGTCTAATGAATGTTTATGGTATAGAGAGTAGAGGCTGTGGTCTAATGAATGTTTATGATATAGAGAGTAGAGGCTGTGGTCTAATGAATGTTTATGATATAGAGAGTAGAGGCTGTGATCTAATGAATGTTTATGGTATATAGAGAGTAGAGGCTGTGGTCTAATGAATGTTTATGGTATAGAGAGTAGAGGCTGTGGTCTAATGAATGTTTATGATATAGAGAGTAGAGGCTGTGGTCTAATGAATGTTTATGATATAGAGAGTAGAGGCTGTGGTCTAATGAATGTTTATGATATAGAGAGTAGAGGCTGTGGTCTAATGAATGTTTATGATATAGAGAGTAGAGGCTGTGGTCTAATGAATGTTTATGGTATAGAGAGTAGAGGCTGTGGTCTAATGAATGTTTATGATATAGAGAGTAGAGGCTGTGGTCTAATGAATGTTTATGGTATAGAGAGTAGAGGCTGTGGTCTAATGAATGTTTATGATATAGAGAGTAGAGGCTGTGGTCTAATGAATGTTTATGGCGTGGAGAGTAGAGGCTGTGGTCTAATGAATGTTTATGGCGTGGAGAGTAGAGGCTGTGATCTAATGAATGTTTATGGCGTGGAGAGTAGAGGCTGTGGTCTAATGAATGTTTATGGTATAGAGAGTAGAGGCTGTGGTCTAATGAATGTTTATGGCGTGGAGAGTAGAGGCTGTGGTCTAATGAATGTTTATGGCGTGGAGAGTAGAGGCTGTGATCTAATGAATGTTTATGGCGTGGAGAGTAGAGGCTGTGGTCTAATGAATGTTTATGATATAGAGAGTAGAGGCTGTGGTCTAATGAATGTTTATGATATAGAGAGTAGAGGCTGTGGTCTAATGAATGTTTATGGTATAGAGAGTAGAGGCTGTGGTCTAATGAATGTTTATGGTATAGAGAGTAGAGGCTGTGGTCTAATGAATGTTTATGATATAGAGAGTAGAGGCTGTGATCTAATGAATGTTTATGGCGTGGAGAGTAGAGGCTGTGGTCTAATGAATGTTTATGATATAGAGAGTAGAGGCTGTGGTCTAATGAATGTTTATGATATAGAGAGTAGAGGCTGTGGTCTAATGAATGTTTATGGCGTGGAGAGTAGAGGCTGTGATCTAATGAATGTTTATGGTATAGAGAGTAGAGGCTGTGGTCTAATGAATGTTTATGGTATAGAGAGTAGAGGCTGTGGTCTAATGAATGTTTATGATATAGAGAGTAGAGGCTGTGGTCTAATGAATGTTTATGGTATAGAGAGTAGAGGCTGTGGTCTAATGAATGTTTATGGTATAGAGAGTAGAGGCTGTGGTCTAATGAATGTTTATGGCGTGGAGAGTAGAGGCTGTGATCTAATGAATGTTTATGGCGTGGAGAGTAGAGGCTGTGGTCTAATGAATGTTTATGGTATAGAGAGTAGAGGCTGTGGTCTAATGAATGTTTATGGCGTGGAGAGTAGAGGCTGTGGTCTAATGAATGTTTATGGCGTGGAGAGTAGAGGCTGTGATCTAATGAATGTTTATGGCGTGGAGAGTAGAGGCTGTGGTCTAATGAATGTTTATGATATAGAGAGTAGAGGCTGTGGTCTAATGAATGTTTATGATATAGAGAGTAGAGGCTGTGGTCTAATGAATGTTTATGGTATAGAGAGTAGAGGCTGTGGTCTAATGAATGTTTATGGTATAGAGAGTAGAGGCTGTGGTCTAATGAATGTTTATGATATAGAGAGTAGAGGCTGTGGTCTAATGAATGTTTATGGTATGGAGAGTAGAGGCTGTGGTCTAATGAATGTTTATGATATAGAGAGTAGAGGCTGTGGTCTAATGAATGTTTATGATATAGAGAGTAGAGGCTGTGGTCTAATGAATGTTTATGGCGTGGAGAGTAGAGGCTGTGGTCTAATGAATGTTTATGGTATAGAGAGTAGAGGCTGTGGTCTAATGAATGTTTATGGTATAGAGAGTAGAGGCTGTGGTCTAATGAATGTTTATGATATAGAGAGTAGAGGCTGTGGTCTAATGAATGTTTATGGTATAGAGAGTAGAGGCTGTGGTCTAATGAATGTTTATGGTATAGAGAGTAGAGGCTGTGGTCTAATGAATGTTTATGGTATAGAGAGTAGAGGCTGTGGTCTAATGAATGTTTATGGTATAGAGAGTAGAGGCTGTGGTCTAATGAATGTTTATGGTATAGAGAGTAGAGGCTGTGGTCTAATGAATGTTTATGGTATAGAGAGTAGAGGCTGTGGTCTAATGAATGTTTATGGTATAGAGAGTAGAGGCTGTGGTCTAATGAATGTTTATGGTATAGAGAGTAGAGGCTGTGGTCTAATGAATGTTTATGGTATAGAGAGTAGAGGCTGTGGTCTAATGAATGTTTATGATATAGAGAGTAGAGGCTGTGGTCTAATGAATGTTTATGGTATAGAGAGTAGAGGCTGTGGTCTAATGAATGTTTATGGTATAGAGAGTAGAGGCTGTGGTCTAATGAATGTTTATGATATAGAGAGTAGAGGCTGTGGTCTAATGAATGTTTATGGTATAGAGAGTAGAGGCTGTGGTCTAATGAATGTTTATGATATAGAGAGTAGAGGCTGTGGTCTAATGAATGTTTATGATATAGAGAGTAGAGGCTGTGGTCTAATGAATGTTTATGGTATAGAGAGTAGAGGCTGTGGTCTAATGAATGTTTATGGTATAGAGAGTAGAGGCTGTGGTCTAATGAATGTTTATGGTATAGAGAGTAGAGGCTGTGGTCTAATGAATGTTTATGATATAGAGAGTAGAGGCTGTGGTCTAATGAATGTTTATGGTATAGAGAGTAGAGGCTGTGGTCTAATGAATGTTTATGGTATAGAGAGTAGAGGCTGTGGTCTAATGAATGTTTATGGTATAGAGAGTAGAGGCTGTGGTCTAATGAATGTTTATGATATAGAGAGTAGAGGCTGTGGTCTAATGAATGTTTATGATATAGAGAGTAGAGGCTGTGGTCTAATGAATGTTTATGATATAGAGAGTAGAGGCTGTGGTCTAATGAATGTTTATGGTATAGAGAGTAGAGGCTGTGGTCTAATGAATGTTTATGGTATAGAGAGTAGAGGCTGTGGTCTAATGAATGTTTATGATATAGAGAGTAGAGGCTGTGGTCTAATGAATGTTTATGGTATAGAGAGTAGAGGCTGTGGTCTAATGAATGTTTATGATATAGAGAGTAGAGGCTGTGGTCTAATGAATGTTTATGATATAGAGAGTAGAGGCTGTGGTCTAATGAATGTTTATGGTATAGAGAGTAGAGGCTGTGGTCTAATGAATGTTTATGGTATAGAGAGTAGAGGCTGTGGTCTAATGAATGTTTATGGTATAGAGAGTAGAGGCTGTGGTCTAATGAATGTTTATGGTATAGAGAGTAGAGGCTGTGGTCTAATGAATGTTTATGGTATAGAGAGTAGAGGCTGTGGTCTAATGAATGTTTATGGTATAGAGAGTAGAGGCTGTGGTCTAATGAATGTTTATGGTATAGAGAGTAGAGGCTGTGGTCTAATGAATGTTTATGGTATAGAGAGTAGAGGCTGTGGTCTAATGAATGTTTATGGTATAGAGAGTAGAGGCTGTGGTCTAATGAATGTTTATGGTATAGAGAGTAGAGGCTGTGGTCTAATGAATGTTTATGGTATAGAGAGTAGAGGCTGTGGTCTAATGAATGTTTATGGTATAGAGAGTAGAGGCTGTGGTCTAATGAATGTTTATGATATAGAGAGTAGAGGCTGTGGTCTAATGAATGTTTATGGTATAGAGAGTAGAGGCTGTGGTCTAATGAATGTTTATGGTATAGAGAGTAGAGGCTGTGGTCTAATGAATGTTTATGATATAGAGAGTAGAGGCTGTGGTCTAATGAATGTTTATGGTATAGAGAGTAGAGGCTGTGGTCTAATGAATGTTTATGGTATAGAGAGTAGAGGCTGTGGTCTAATGAATGTTTATGATATAGAGAGTAGAGGCTGTGGTCTAATGAATGTTTATGGTATGGAGAGTAGAGGCTGTGGTCTAATGAATGTTTATGATATAGAGAGTAGAGGCTGTGGTCTAATGAATGTTTATGGTGTAGAGAGTAGAGGCTGTGGTCTAATGAATGTTTATGATATAGAGAGTAGAGGCTGTGGTCTAATGAATGTTTATGGTATAGAGAGTAGAGGCTGTGGTCTAATGAATGTTTATGGTATAGAGAGTAGAGGCTGTGGTCTAATGAATGTTTATGATATAGAGAGTAGAGGCTGTGGTCTAATGAATGTTTATGGTATGGAGAGTAGAGGCTGTGGTCTAATGAATGTTTATGATATAGAGAGTAGAGGCTGTGGTCTAATGAATGTTTATGATATAGAGAGTAGAGGCTGTGGTCTAATGAATGTTTATGGTATAGAGAGTAGAGGCTGTGGTCTAATGAATGTTTATGGCGTGGAGAGTAGAGGCTGTGGTCTAATGAATGTTTATGATATAGAGAGTAGAGGCTGTGGTCTAATGAATGTTTATGGTATAGAGAGTAGAGGCTGTGGTCTAATGAATGTTTATGGTATAGAGAGTAGAGGCTGTGGTCTAATGAATGTTTATGATATAGAGAGTAGAGGCTGTGGTCTAATGAATGTTTATGGTATAGAGAGTAGAGGCTGTGGTCTAATGAATGTTTATGGTATAGAGAGTAGAGGCTGTGGTCTAATGAATGTTTATGGTATAGAGAGTAGAGGCTGTGGTCTAATGAATGTTTATGATATAGAGAGTAGAGGCTGTGGTCTAATGAATGTTTATGGTATAGAGAGTAGAGGCTGTGGTCTAATGAATGTTTATGGCGTGGAGAGTAGAGGCTGTGGTCTAATGAATGTTTATGGTATAGAGAGTAGAGGCTGTGGTCTAATGAATGTTTATGGTATAGAGAGTAGAGGCTGTGGTCTAATGAATGTTTATGGTATAGAGAGTAGAGGCTGTGGTCTAATGAATGTTTATGATATAGAGAGTAGAGGCTGTGGTCTAATGAATGTTTATGATATAGAGAGTAGAGGCTGTGGTCTAATGAATGTTTATGGTATAGAGAGTAGAGGCTGTGGTCTAATGAATGTTTATGGTATAGAGAGTAGAGGCTGTGGTCTAATGAATGTTTATGATATAGAGAGTAGAGGCTGTGGTCTAATGAATGTTTATGATATAGAGAGTAGAGGCTGTGGTCTAATGAATGTTTATGATATAGAGAGTAGAGGCTGTGGTCTAATGAATGTTTATGGTATAGAGAGTAGAGGCTGTGGTCTAATGAATGTTTATGATATAGAGAGTAGAGGCTGTGGTCTAATGAATGTTTATGGTATAGAGAGTAGAGGCTGTGGTCTAATGAATGTTTATGATATAGAGAGTAGAGGCTGTGGTCTAATGAATGTTTATGGTATAGAGAGTAGAGGCTGTGGTCTAATGAATGTTTATGATATAGAGAGTAGAGGCTGTGGTCTAATGAATGTTTATGGTATAGAGAGTAGAGGCTGTGGTCTAATGAATGTTTATGATATAGAGAGTAGAGGCTGTGGTCTAATGAATGTTTATGGTATAGAGAGTAGAGGCTGTGGTCTAATGAATGTTTATGATATAGAGAGTAGAGGCTGTGGTCTAATGAATGTTTATGGCGTGGAGAGTAGAGGCTGTGGTCTAATGAATGTTTATGGTATAGAGAGTAGAGGCTGTGGTCTAATGAATGTTTATGGCGTGGAGAGTAGAGGCTGTGGTCTAATGAATGTTTATGGTATAGAGAGTAGAGGCTGTGGTCTAATGAATGTTTATGGCGTGGAGAGTAGAGGCTGTGGTCTAATGAATGTTTATGGTATAGAGAGTAGAGGCTGTGGTCTAATGAATGTTTATGGCGTGGAGAGTAGAGGCTGTGGTCTAATGAATGTTTATGGTATAGAGAGTAGAGGCTGTGGTCTAATGAATGTTTATGGCGTGGAGAGTAGAGGCTGTGGTCTAATGAATGTTTATGGTATAGAGAGTAGAGGCTGTGGTCTAATGAATGTTTATGGTGTAGAGGGTAGAGGCTGTGGTCTAATGAATGTTTATGGCGTGGAGAGTAGAGGCTGTGGTCTAATGAATGTTTATGGTGTAGAGAGTAGAGGCTGTGGTCTAATGAATGTTTATGGTGTAGAGGGTAGAGGCTGTGGTCTAATGAATGTTTATGGCGTGGAGAGTAGAGGCTGTGGTCTAATGAATGTTTATGGCGTGGAGAGTAGAGGCTGTGGTCTAATGAATGTTTATGATATAGAGAGTAGAGGCTGTGGTCTAATGAATGTTTATGGCGTGGAGAGTAGAGGCTGTGGTCTAATGAATGTTTATGGCGTGGAGAGTAGAGGCTGTGGTCTAATGAATGTTTATGATATAGAGAGTAGAGGCTGTGGTCTAATGAATGTTTATGGCGTGGAGAGTAGAGGCTGTGGTCTAATGAATGTTTATGGCGTGGAGAGTAGAGGCTGTGGTCTAATGAATGTTTATGGCGTGGAGAGTAGAGGCTGTGGTCTAATGAATGTTTATGGTGTAGAGGGTAGAGGCTGTGGTCTAATGAATGTTTATGGTATAGAGAGTAGAGGCTGTGGTCTAATGAATGTTTATGATATAGAGAGTAGAGGCTGTGGTCTAATGAAATTCACTGACACTCTGGACTGGCCGAGAATTTTTGCAAAATGAAAATGTCATTAAGACGTTAAGAAAAATAAGAAAGAAAAAAACATTTTCACAGTCTTCAATTAATTTTAAACTTTTTAAAATAATTTAACATAAGGCAATTAAAACATTTAATAATATTTTTCTAACGACGCAACTTACTTCAATGTTATAAATAAAGTAAATAAAATCCATATTTTTAGATGCAGATATAATTTTAATAGTTAGGAGATAAATGTAGGTTACGTTATACTGAATGAAGTTACACGTCAACATTCAAAGGTTACTACAAATTCAAAGGTTACGTTCACATACCAAGGTTACGTCCATATGGCTCCACGAATCAATCCAACACGAATGAGGACTGACTCAGCCCAGTCCCTTGTGAATGGAAATGAAACTGAGAAGGAAAAAAATCACCTGGCACGTGAGAGCCAGACATGTCAGCTGCATGCTGGGTATCACTGACGTCACAGTACAGTCTAATCCTTTTACATGGTCTGTCGGACATTAGGGCTCTTAGGTCTGTGAGTCCTGGCAGAGGTCCGGAAACGTCAGCAGATGGATGCAACACGCAGCTGTCCTTGAAAGAACTCAGGGGCACATGTGTGGCACAAAGAAGATTTATAAGTGACAAAAGACGTATTTACCATAGGATCAATTACAAAATAGCTTTCTATTTTTTATTATAATTGCATGCTGCTAAACACTTTAAAAATACATTCGTCATTTTCATTGATTAAAAGCAAATTATTATTGTTATGGTTTTTACTATATTAATATGATCCTTCTTATTATTATTGTTATTAATATTACTATCATTATTATTATTGTTATTGTTATTATTATTATTATTATTATTATTACTATTATTATTATTAGGCATATTATTTTTTATTTCTTATAAAATATTATATCAACAATGGCCATATATGTCGTTAGAGATTAAATCTCAAATGTACATAAAGTATTTTATAATAGCGTTTTCTTTTGTCAAAAGCCTAAGTAACTTATCCTTTTATGATAAATACGAAATATTCCTGAAATGTATACAAAGTATGTATATTATATTTTTTTACAGTGATAATCACCAGGCGATTTTTAAAGTAATCTTAGAAAGCAGCGCACCAAAAAAAAACAACTCTTTGAGTCAGTCAGCACTGTTTACAACACAAATGCTGACGTCATAGATTCGTGCGTTGTTTGGTTAATGTTAATCTGGAAACCAAATGGGTTATGATTTTCAAGTCTATATTTTCAATTAGCGTTAGGCCACAGTGAGTGAGTCAGTCATACATAATTGAGCGTAAATATATATATGAATGCTTTAATCATTTCAATAAATCTAAATATAGAAACATAAACAATATAAAAGCCCAAGTCACTGACTCCGTAACGCTGAGGGACATAGTACAACAGTCCATAGCAGTTAAAAAGCGTGTGGTGTTTCTAGCCGTAAAATATTACATGACGTCATTGTTTGAGCTTATATTTTAATTTAGGAAAAGGGAACGATGTAAAAAGAGGATTTGCGGATTTATAATTATAAAATACTTGGTGTACATTTCAGGAAGTTTAATATTTCGTATTTATCAAACAATGATAAGTTACTTGGGCTTTTGAAAAAAGTGGGTGCCATTGGCGCCCTACAACCCCTAGTATAAATAATATAATAGTCCAAGTCACTCACTGATTGGATGTGGAACGCTGAGGAACGATGTACAACAGTCTATAGCAGTTAAGAAAACGTGTGGTGATTAGCACTGTAAAAAATTATATATGACGTCATTGTTTGATCTTATATTTTAAAATACAAGGTGTGTATCGGTGCGCAAAATGATTATAAATTAAAGATGCGCTGTAAAAAAGATTATATGACGTCATTGTTTGAGCTCATATTTTAATTTTGGAAAAGGGAACAATGTAAATAGAGTATTTGATGATGGTTAATTATAAAATACTTTGTGTACATTCCAGGAATTTTAATATTTCGTAATTATCAAACAAGGATAAGTTACTTGGGCTTTTGACAAAAAAAACAAAGTGGACGCCGTAGGCGCCCTACAATCCCTATTATAAAATACTTTGTGCACATTTCAGAAAGTTTAATATTTCGGATTTATCAAACAAGGACAAGTTAGTTAGGCTTTTGAAAATGGTGAGCGCCGTAGGCGCCCTAAAAAATGAGTGCCGTAGGCGCCACGGCGCCGCAGCACAACCTAGTATATTTATAATTTATAGATATAACGCAATTGGTATGATGTTTACATAATCTTATAGGGTTTGAATATCAAAGGCAAAAAAAAAGTAACGAACAAACGCTTGATATAAATGAAACAGATTATCTTTTCGGAGATGATTTAAACCTATCATTTTTTGAAATACTTTTAGTTATTGTGAAAAACATACTTTATATAAGGGGCCGTCCATAAATGACGTCACACAATTTTGGCCGATTTTTCACCCCCTCCCTCCCCCTCGTCACGCGTCGTCACAAAAAGTTAGACCCCCCCCCCTCCAAAAATACGTCACAAAGCTTTGACACCCCACCCCCACCCCGAAAAAACACACACTAAAACCCACCTTAATTTCTATTTGAAAATTAGTATGTTTCAAATCACTTTTGAAAAAGTATTTATTTTGTGTAGGTCTGCATTGTACTATCGTAACACACGTCAAAAGCATTTGATCTAAAATTACCACATTGATATCAAATCTCATGTTTTCTAAAAATTATTTGGTATGCTCTGGAAGAGGAATATAACGAGTACTGTACGAACCCCACATTTGTGCAGGAAAGTAGGGCGTCATCTTGTGTGTCGCAAAATACAGTAATTCCTGCAAGTTGAAAACTGAAAAATACTATGACAATAAAATATCCAATATTTTCATAACTTTTTACTCCGAAGCTCACGAGTTTTTTTGTGTTTTTTTATTTTGTTTTTGTGTTTTTTTTCCCAATTTTTTTTTAACGATTTCCAGTGCGTCACACAAGAATGGTAAATATAATGCCACCAATGGACGAGGCGTGTTTAAATTGTTGCATTCTATTGTGAAGTTTATAAACTAATGAAAAATACATGGCTACCGCTATCGGGCGGTTTAACCGAGGGGTCGGTGAACAGCGGTATATTATCTCATTCGGTGTAAAAAGGGAACTATTGGGGGTAATGCTGAATCATTGTGGGCATATAAATTCGCCAGAATCCGCTCTTTTCGGGTTAATAATAATATTATCATAAACTTTTATAATTTTAATTTTTAGGTATCCGATTGAACCGGTCCGTTTTTAAATCCCTTATATTAACTTCGCGGCCGTCTCTCTCTCTCTCTCTGTCTTGGGCTCGGCGGGCGGGCGGGCGGAAAAACAGAAGTCAAAAATGACCCACTTCCAATGATCCGATCGAACTGAAATTTGGCACACGGACCCGTCTGACCTAACAATGCATCGTATCAAAATTTCAGATCGATCGAACGTACCGTAATTAAATTAATGCATTTTTTGTTTATCCTTATATGAGGTATGTAATTTAAATTCACGATTTGTTATTGTTTTTTTGCCACGTGAAAGTTTGAGCATTGAGGCGACCCAACGAAACGACGGTGCGCTTTTGTTTACATTTTACGTGTCACTCTGAGCTCGGTCAAGCGAATCGGTGACCATACTTTTCCCCTCTCCCCCTCCCACCCACCCCTCCCCCCCTAGGGTTATGAAGCAAACTTGTGTTAAGACAGATTCAGTCTGTAAATGTTTGAAAATAATCAATACTGTTAGTTATGTCTCAAATATAAGGGATTTATAGTCAAAAACTTTGTTTTTACGGGTTTGTTTTATTTAAATCCCTTATATTAACTTCGCGGCCGTCTCTGTCTTGGGCTCGGCGGGCGGAAAAACAGAAGTCAAAAATGACCCACTTCCAATGATCCGATCGAACTGAAATTTGGCACACGGACCCGTCTTAGCTAACAATGCATCGTATCAAAATTTCAGATCGATCGAACGTACCGTAATTAAATTAATGCATTTTTAGTTTATCCTTATATGAGGTATGTAATTTAAATTCACGATTTGTTATTGTTTTTTTTGCCACGTGAAAGTTTGAGCATTGAGGCGACCCAACGAAACGACGGTGCGCTTTTGTTTACATTTTACGTGTCACTCTGAGCTCGGTCAAGCGAATCGGTGACCAGACTTTTCCCCTCTCCCCCTCCCCCCCACCCCTCCCCCCCCTAGGGTTATGAAGCAAACTTGTGTTAAGACAGATTCAGTCTGTAAATGTTTGAAAATAATCAATACTGTTAGTTATGTCTCATATATAAGGGATTTATAGTCAAAAACTTTGTTTTTACGGGTTTGTTTTTTTAAAACGTTTAACCGGCCTTCAAAAAACAAACTGTGTTAACATCCTTAGATTATACTTTATTTTAATGCATACAAATTAAACATTGAATTTTAATCTTCACGGTTAACTTCTTCTTTTTTTTTACTACGTTTTTATTAGCTCGCTTTCGTTGGTGAGGCATTGTCCAAGATTTTTTCAAATCTGCCAACGTAAAATTAAACCACTTCTGATGGTCCTAGAGATCTGAAAATTTTACCACAGATAGATCTTGGATGACAATGCATTGTGTCAAAATTTCAGATTGATCAAATGTACTGTTATTAAATTATTGAACTTTTAAGTTTATCTATAGTCTATATAAAAGCATCTGTACCGTCGGCTTTTGTTGACATCTGTGAGTTCGCCCCGTGACCACATCACAATGTTTTTAAAACGTTGGGCGGGCGCTTGTGAGGTGTTTGGTAAAATAAATAGAGGTAAAAAAGTATTTTTAAAAACCAGGTTGTTAGAAGTGGACTAAAAAGAATAAAATAAATAGAAGTAAAAAAAAAGATTTTTAAAAACCACGTTTTTATAAGCGGACTAAAAAGAAGAAAATAATTTAAAACTTATTAGTTCAAGTACTTCGATTTAATATGACTAAAAACGTGGGGTGGGTGTTTGGTATAAAAATTAAAGATTTCTAATGTAGAAGGCAAAAGAGAGATCTATAAGTGAGAGAATGAGTGAACCGCATATGTTAAACCTCATATGCGCCCGCCCCACGTTTTTAGTCATATTAAATCGAAGTACTTAAACTAATAAGTTTTAAATTATTTTCTTCTTTTTAGTCCGCTTATAAAAACGTGGTTTTTAAAAATCTTTTTTTTACTTCTATTTATTAATTTATAAAAATAATATTTTTAAAATGTATTTTTTTAAAACCCCTCAATCGACTGTCGGGCATCCCGTAAGAAAGAGGTATGCGAACAGGGGTAAATTACCCCATCTGGGGTCAAAGGGAATTCTTGTGGGTAATGCAGACTCATTTGGGACATATAACATCCACTTCAATCTACTAGATATATTAAAATACGTCATGTGTACCGTAATTTGTACGTGTACGCTTCGAACATATGCCTACTATTGAACCGGTTCCTTCCAGAAAATGCATTTTTTAAATTTGACAACTATGTAGATTTCTTACCTACGTAATATACGAAGACACCTAAATCCACCCTACTTTCATTTATATTGACACGAGTGACAATAATCTTAATCCACATGACTTTAGTGTATCAAGTATCCTTTCTGTGATATTTAAAATTAATGCCTTAAAAACTGAGTTAAGAAGAAAAGTTGTTTTGTGCAGTTCTCGAATTGCGATGTCAAGAATTGATGCATTCAATAAATTTAATGAATACTATTATATCTAGAATGGCCAGGTGCTTTAGACCCCAAAAAAATCGAACAATTATATCCAACTTAAAACGTTTATAATTGCATCAAATAGACCCCCTCCAAAAAATAATAATAATAATTAATTAATTAATTAATAAAACTAAAAAAATAAATGGATATTCCGCGTCGTTTTGACTTAAAATGTCTACAATAATCCTATTCATCTCATTTTTAGACACTTATAATGCTTGTAAAACTCACCAGTTGCATTTTAAGGGGGTGGGGGAACTTATGACGCTCCCCTAATCTCCGCCCGAGTCATGTGGGCAGGACCTCGAGTCGTAAAGCACATATAAACTTGTATATTTTGGGGTAAGGGGCAAAAACGTTCACCGACTCCTGCCTTAAAAAACGGAGCTGCGGTTAAATCACAAATGCGTTGATGTCAACATCAAACGACAGAGGGTAACAATTTTATACGTTCTCTTGTTGGTTCTCAAACTTAAAGGATTATAATTAGATTTAATTTTCATTTCTTCATAACTTACGCCAACCGGCGTCTGATGCCCTATGGACCGGCACTTTGAGAAGCACTGATGGTTTTAAAAAAAAATAATAATTAATTTTTAAAAAAAATAATAAGTCATTAAATAAATTGTAAGCGACCAAATCTTACAGTGGAAGTTTTATTTAAAGTTACCCTTTTGATGTGACGTCACATTTCTTCAACCCCCTCCCTCCCCCTCGTCACGCATCGTAACAAAAGTGTGAATCCCCCCCCCTCTAGGTGCGTGACGTCATTTATGGACGGCCCCTAACTAAGTTTGCGTGAATTCTCTAAAAATAAAATTATTATAAAGATATGGAAACGTTAATCGCACAACTTATAACTTATGCGTTCAGGGTTGTAAAGAATTTTTAAATTATATTTTAAGGGGATATTTTCATTCTTTTCCTCCCCTCCCACTAATTTCAAAGCTTATTTTCGAACAAATAACTGAAATAATTACTGTTTCGAACAAAAAGCTGCAGCTAACTTTTCATATTTTCCATTGCATGCCCTCCCTTGGTGTTATAGTAATTACAAGTCAAACATCCTTCTTGGCCCTGAGTTTAATTTGAACAAACTCTGGTTATGACGCAGTCCGACAACTAAATGCCGATACCCAAAGATAAGAAAATATTGTCTGAGAGTTCAGACTGGGAGAAACAATAAAATATTGAGAGAAAACTAGAGTCTGACCTGGGACTCACCACTGGACTCGTGACTACATTATCTGGTGGTCATGACGACGTGTTGCCTGGCGATGCTGTCGTGTTGTCGTTACCCTCAGACGGCTTCTTAGGATTTATGTTTGTTTTTGGTGTGTGGCATTCTTTGTGGTATGGTTGTGTTTTGGGTAGCATATGTTTGTCTTATTTGTGGCATGTGGTAGCATTTTTGTCTTATTTGTGGTGCATGCGTGATAGAAATTTCGGCTTGTTTTTTTATGGTAAAACTTTTGCTACCTTTTAAGTTTGAATAATATTTTACACAATTAGCTGACGGCCTTTTAAACTAAGAATTAATTTATTAGATCAAGTTTTTAGAAATGTCAATGAGTGAATGAGCGTCATGGCTTTCTTCTTCTCATTTGAACATCTCACATTTAACATTTGGCAAGGTTTCTTATTTCACGCAGAAATCCAGTTAATAAATGTAGAAAATCAAGTCTGAGTCAATAGCAATGTATTATTTCTATTGCTGCGGAAATTATCGATTAATTTCTCGATTAATCGTTAAAAATGTTATCGATTAAATATCGATTAAAATAATTTTAATCGATAAAAATTCGATTAAAATTTAAGAAAATATTTATACTTTTTTAAAATTTTAGTAATAAATAATAAATTATTTATAATTAATAATAATTTATATATATTCTTTTACGTACAAACATCTCCCACGTAATATTAAAATTAATTTTATTAATTTATGTTGACCGACAAACTTCAACTAAAAAATGTCTGACAGCCAGAGCCGTCTTTACACCATTTTGGGTCCCCGGGCAAAGAAATAGTGTTGGGCCCTTCCCCCGCAGGAATAAAAAATGAATATATATAATATATATAAATAAACATATTCCCATGGGGCCCATATGCTCGTGGGCCCCCGGGCAAATGCCCAACGGGCCTATGCGTTAAGACGGCCCTGCTGACAGCATCAGCGCAGTTAAATTTAAACAAATAACTAGAAAGTTGAGCAAATATGTTCTTTTTAAGCTAAATGCGGAAGGCAAGTTGAAGATGGTGAAAACGTTTACTGTGTTCACTGCCATAAACAATTCTCTTTTAAAGGATCAAATACATCGCAGATGTACCACCTTCAGCACAAATCAAGTATCAACACATTGTCATGAAATTTAGTTCAAAATATTCTTAATTTTCAATGTCCGTGAGAAATGGTCAGTTTAATAACGTCATAAATATCTATTTTTGGTTTTAATCGAAATTATCGATTAATTAATCGATAATTTTTTTCAAAAGTTAACGATTAAAATTAAATTAATCGATAACATCCCTAATTATTTCATATGTTGACTTCATGCAATAATCGACTTAAATGATTCAGATAAGAAGAGTTAGCTTCAGTATTTTAACAAATGGCTGCTGTTTGATTTGTTTATTTTATAGTTTGTTGGGCGTCGTCTGTACAAACCTGTTTCTCTCTCTCTCTCTCTCTCTCTCTCTCTCTCTCTCTCTCTCTCTCTCTCTCTCTCTCTCTCTCTCTCTCTCTCTCTCTCTCTCTTTCTTTATCTCTCTCTTTATACCTTTCTTTCTTGATCTCTAATGCTTTCTTACGCTTTCTTTCTATTTCTTTCACTCTCGTATTTCCCCTTCTTCTGTTTATCTTTATCACTTACTATCATCTATTTCTTTCAATGCTATGGCATCTGTCCGTCTACGAAAGACGATAGATTTATTTTTATTATTTGCAGCTCTTGGTGTGGCTGATGAGACCAATTCTTGAGTGGCAGTCTCTTCTGCATGACACACACACGAAAGCAGTGGGGCAGTGTTGCCTGGCCTTTCTCCTCGCTCTTTTCCCGACTGCTTCTGCCCTAGTTTGCTCCTCTGCTCTTAGTGATCCTTCTTTCACTATAGCCCGCCACATGGACCTATCCTCTGCCAGGTTTTCCCAGTTTTGTATATCAATGTTGGCTACTTTCATGTCTCTCTTGCATATGTCCACGTATCTGAGACATGGCCGACCAACCGACCTTTTCCCTGTCGCCAGCTCGCTGTAAAGCACATCCTTGGGTATGCGACCACTTTGCATCCTCTTGACTTGTCCAAGCCAACGGAGGCATCTTTGGCTTAATATTGCTGCAATACTACTCATGCTTGCTTGAGCCAGGACCTCTGTGTTGGGGACTTTCTCTTGCCATTTGATGTCTAGGATGCGGCGCAGGCATCTGAGGTGGAAGCTATTGAGCCTTCTTTCATGCCTGGTATAGGTGGTCCAAGACTCGCATCCATAGAGGAGTGTGCTCAGTACGCAGGCCTGGTATACCTACAGCTTAGTCCTTGCTGTGAGTTTGGCATTGGACCAGACTCTTTTGTACAGTCTAGCCATAACAGTTGCTGCCTTCCCTATCCTAATACTTATCTCATCTTCCAGTGAGAGCGTGCTCGAGATGTTTGATCCCAGATAAGTAAAACTGTCAACATCATCCAGGTTGCAGTCGTCAATGGTGATAGTCGGAAGAGAGGCAGCATCCTGTGCCATAATGCTGGTTTTCTTTATGCTTATGGTCAGGCCAAACTCTTTGCAGGCAGCGGAGAAGCTGGATACAAGGTTCTGCAGGCCGTCTGCTGTGTGGGATATTAAGGCGGCATCGTCTGCAAATAAGAGCTCGCACAGCAAAATCTTCCTTATTTTGGTCTTGGCTTTAAGTCGGGCAATATTGAATAATCTCCCGTCAGCTCTGATGTGTATGTATATCCCCTCGCTGTTGTTCTTGAAGGCATACTGGAGTAAGATGGAAAAGAATATTGCGAATAGAGTAGGTGCCAACACGCAGCCTTGCTTTACTCCACTACTTACTGGGAAAGCCTCGGAGGTGGCACCGTTATAGCACACTGTGCCCTGCATGTTTTCGTGGAATTGCTTGATGATGTTAAGCAGATGTGTAGGGCAGCCTATTTTTACTAAGATCTGGAAATGGCTGCTTCTGCTGACAAGATCAAAAGCTTTAGTTAGGTCGACGAACGCGATGTATAGAGGCATATGTTGCTCCCTGCATTTCTCCTGCAGCTGGCGCAGAGAGAAGATCATGTCTATTGTTGATCTTCCGGCTCGAAAGCCGCACTGCGATTCTGGGAGTACACGTGATGCTAGGGTCTGCAGGCGTGTCAATGCAACTCGGGCGAAGGCCTTTCCAACTATACTGAGGAGAGAGATTCCACGATAGTTGTTACAGTCACTCTTGTCTCATTTATTTTTATACAGTGTACCGATGTTGGCATCTTTTAACTCCTGTGGTATCTGCCCCTGTTCCCAGCACAGAGTGAGGAGGTCATGCAAAGGCTGTAAAAGTATTTCTTTTCCACATTTGAGAACTTCTGGTGGAATTCCATCATTACCAGGGGCTTTCCCGCAGGCTAGGCAATCTATGGCTCTACTTAGCTCGACCATTGTGGGTAGGCTATCGAGCTCTTCCATGACCGGCAGGTCTGGGATATCGTCCAGACAGCAGTTGAGACATGGTTTATAGTTGCGTACAATTCCAGGAAGTGCTCGATCCGCCGTTTGAGTTGCTTGTCCCGATCAGTAATAATTTCCCCTGCTTTTGACATTAAGGGTGCTGTCTTGGAGGTCAAAGGGCCTGTTGCTTGTTTTATATTCTCGTACATAGCCTTTGTATCGCCTCTATCAGCAGCTGACTGTATGCTGGAACTTAGATTGAGCCAGTACGTGTTAGCGTAGTGGCGAGCTGCCTGCTGGGCATTTGTCTTGGCGCTCTTAAGGGAATGTAGAGTTTCTGGGCAAGGCCTGTCTTTATAGGCTAAAAGAGCCTTTCTTTTTGCATCGGTGAAATGCTTCATTTCCTCCCAGTGGGCCTCAAACCAGTCTGCACTTTTGCGTTCTCTCTTGCCGAATGCCGCAATAGCTGAGCCATATATGGTGTCCCGCAGATGTGACCACTTGGACTCAATACTGGTGGCATTTGTACAAGAGCTTCTTGTAGTCTCTGGGTGTATTCTGCTGTTCTCTCTGGATTCTTGGTGGAGCAGATGCCTATGCGTGGTTTTCCCTTGTTTTTGTTGCGGTACAATTTCTTTGGCAGTAACCTTACCTTGCTAGCCACTAAGGAATTATCTGTGTCGCAGTCTGCACTGTGGTAACTGCGTGTGAGGAGGACACTAGCCAGTTGTGTGCGTCTTGTGATGACGAGATCTAGTTGGTGCCAGTGTTTAGAGCGGGGATGCCTCCATGACACTTGGTGGATTGCTTTGCAGTTTAAGAAAGTATTTGTGACACATAGTCCATGTAAGCAGCACATCTCTAGTAATCTCTTCCCATTTTCATTTAGCCTGCCTCTTCCGAAATAACCGAGGCAAGTTGGCCAGGCCATGTGATCACTTCCAACTCTTGCATTGAAGTCACGAAGGAAGTAGATTGCTTCATTGGTGGGTATGCTGGCTAGTGTTTGATTGAGATCATCATAGAACTGGTCTTTCGCTTCTGAGCTCGAGGATAAGGTTGGAGCATAAGCACTGATGATGTTGGCTAATCCCGAGGATGTAGATAGTCGCATTGTTAGTATTCTGTTAGTGCCCTTTGTTGGGGGTTCTATGGAGGAGCAGAGTCCATTTTTTATGGCAAAACCAACCCCATGTTGCCTTGGTGTGTCCATTGGTCCACCCTGCCAGAAGAAAGTGTAGTTGCATTCTTTTATGGCAACTTTCACTTTCTGAAAGTCTAGTCTCCTGAAGGTAGGCAATGTCGATGTCTGGCAAGCTCCCTGTCCATGATGGCTGTCTTCCTGGAATCATCAATAAGCTGCAGGTCGGCAGTAATGCCTGGACACATAGTCCTAACGTTCCAGCTTGCTAGGCGAAGAGCTGGAGTCTTCATATCTTTTGTTTTTTTATTTCTAGGTGCAGGATTTACTGGCCTACTTGTTGAGAAGTTCCTCTGAACTCCATGCACCCAGTGGAGCAGGTAGACCATGGCGGGATAGCACCTTATTGGCTGGGGGCTGCCCAGCTTGAGGCGGGCGGTAGCGATCCATTGAGACATGGTGATCTCTCCCACCGTCAGAATCAACCCCTGGCGCCTAGCTCTACGCCAATTGAGCTATGGCTTATAACCGGTAAACTGCTGCTTCCCGTGTTGTGTTCACACCTTGCGGCGATGCTGGAGTGTCCTCTTCAGTAAAGATAAAGCCTGGGCGTGTTACTATGGAGAACCAGCTGCTGCCCAAACAGCAGATCCTCCCTCTCCACGCCAATGGTGGATCAAATGGAACGACTAATGTCGATACGGCTTGGCACCATTCGCGTCGCAGGAGCTGCCGGAATGCAATGTGTTTCAGTAGCAGGCCGCCTTAGGAGCTCCATTTCCTGATTTTCAGTCGGGGTTTACTCCCCTAGCCTTTCCCATGAGGGTTTAGCCGCAAGGCATCGGAGGTTTAGAATAAGAGTTTCCCTCTCCTAGATGAGCTACCGACCATGGTTAACGAGTCTCATCTACCCGAAGCTACTCGTTTTAAGGCGCCAGTTGACCGCCTTCATCCCTTCTCCTGTTAGTAGAAACATGGTCCAAAGGGCTTTTGTGTGAGCCACGCGAGAAGGCCAGGAGCTGGATTTTGGTTGACAGAGGCATTAAGAGACGCAAGCCTTTTAGGGCATTTCTAGAGGAGTGGATGCTTATCTTCCACCCCCGCCCTGGCAATGATAACCTTGGACCATATTTCTTTCAATAAACTCTCGAAAATGCGTAACAGCTCGCTCTCTCTTTCTCTTCTCTAATCTTCTCTCTCTCTCTCTCTCTCTATATATATATATATATATATATATATATATATATATATATATATATATATATATATATATATATATATATATATATATATCACACACTCACACACACTCAAGGCCTGAAGTTCTTTCATTAAAAGCGAAACCCGTACTCCAAAACAATAGTAATTTATTCCAAACCTTCTTTAACAATAACTTACCTCGGTTTTCTTCCCGTTATTCCCACAATTCTTTATACAGATGTCGGCACATCCACACTTTGATCAATGACCCCTGACCCCAATCCATCTTCTTACTCCCAAACTTTAACCTAACAGATCAATACTCTCCACTGTGCTCGATACTTATATAGATTATAGACAACTCGTCATACTTCCAAAACAATAACAAATTATAAGTAAGACATGAAATTCCTATCATAGAAATTATAAGTAAGATATGAACTTCCGATCATAAAAATTATAAGAAAGACATGAACTTCCTATCATAAAAATTATAAGCAAGACATTCTCTTCCTTTCATTAAACTAAATTTAGAGGAAACCAACAAAAGATTTAAAACACACAGATGATAACTTTTACAATTGTGGTATTTTTAATGTCATTTAAAAACGTATTTAAAGTGTTGGTGGTGAGTTTGTATACTTGGTATGGGAACATTTTCATTTTATGGGTGCCTGATCAATGCAGCTCAACTGAACTGAAGTCAAATGGTTTAACGAAAGACTAGAAGTTTAAATGAAAACAAATGGTTTCTAGCGTTGATGAACATTATTCCATCATGAAAGTGTCTGATTACTACGCTGATAATAAAGACACCGTTATACTAGATTTATCCAGTGAGCATGATTGTGAAATAATGTCTGGCTTTGTTGTTGTTGTTTTTTTAAATATGTTGACATGGTATTAATGTCTATTTTCAAATAGGAAAAACGGGAATTTTTTATTTCTTTCAATTGGAAATCAGTTTATAAACAAAATCTTGATGTAATGTGCGTGAATTTTTTTAACGGTTTTTTGATTGCAAGAAAATGTAGTTCGCGATGACAGATTATATCTGAATATTAAAACAAGACGTACCGCACGACATATCACTGAATCTCAAACATCCACCACACACACAGACACACACCAATCCACACACTACCACCACACACACGCATCTACACACACGCATGTACCCACCCACCCACACACACACGTATCTACACAAACGCACCTACACACACGCAAATACCCACCCACACACACACGCACATACCCACCCACACACATGCACGTACCCACACACACACGCACTGACGCACACACAGAAAGCATCAAATTTGTTCCACAAATATTTAAACTAAAGTCGGCAGCATGTAGTAGTTGCATGTAAAGTTAAGGCGTGTTATTCCTTCAGCTTGCCTGGTAACCGCTCTACCACTTTAACTTTAAGTGCAACTATTAGTATTTAGATCTATTGTTTTGGTCGTAGGCGTTCACGCCTAATCTGACACTTGTGTCTTGGGTTTCCTGCCACTTATTTTAAACCAAAAATTTAATGAAACTTCTTTTATCAGCATCCCATGCAATTGTTTGACAAAGTTTCACAAACTCTAGGAAACAAAAAGTGAATTTTAAAGTTGGACAAAATTAGCTCCTGGATGACGCTTGCCGACGCTTTTTTTTAATGCCAAAGTTAACTGTATTCAAAATGTGTTAGCTGTTTGGAAGTGTTCTTTTGAGATTTATTAGACAATCGACTGACTGCTGGAATTGGAAAATAGATCATTAATTCTAAGAGGGTCACAAATCCTCAAGAAATGAATTCTCGAAAAATCCTAACTCAAAGCCCATCTCAAATGACGTTATATATAAATGTCACTGACGGTAATTAATATAGCGTAATGATGACCTTAAATTTAATAAATATCCGCTCGTTTGTTTCAAAGTTTAATTTGATGGTGGGTTGTCAGCCATTAAGCAGCAAGACTTTCAAAAAATTTAATAAATTAATTTTCCTAGTGATAAGTGCTAACAGTATCTTGATGTTAAAATTGGATGCAACAATTGATAGCTCTTTAGATTCTCTGGCAGCACTGGCAGTGGCTGAGATGTTTTAATGAGTTCTTCAAGCGTGAATGTCCTGATGTTTGCACGCCAAAAGTGGCTGTGTTGCTCTATCCCAACATTTATGTAATGTACGATTTGTTGGACTCCTCGCTACACACGGCCATTTTGATAATGAAACGTTTCAATAAAGGCTTTTTGGCACTTTTGATATTTCATATTTATTGTTGAACTGTCAGAATCTATACTCTTTTTATTTATGAGCAAATGAGTTACAAGCTTACAAAAACGGTTGCGTCATACGCGAGGACAGAAGAAAGTAGGTCAATGTCATTTTGACCTGGCCAACTCATTTATTAATGACGAACTTTTTCAGATCAAACAATGCGCCCCCTGTCATCTTGTGCTCTGATTACATAAATGCAGTAACCTCACCTGACACCACGACTTCTTTGTTCGGCCTAATTTTTACATTTTCTATCATTAAGGCTTGTCATTATTTCAGTAGGTCTATCGTATAACTGACTGGATGGGAGGATCTAAACTTTGGTTATGAAAACTTTGTCTCTGTATGTGAAACATTCTAACCACACAGAACTCACAACATGCATATGTGTGTGTGAAAACCTCACTTGTGTTGATTCTTGTACTGAATTTGTCGTAAAGTTGACTGTCTGGGCCGACCTCTTTCTGGACAACACATTGATATAAGCAACAGCTATGAAACTTACAATGGATATCGCTTCTTGTTTAGAATGACTTAAAACTTGAGTCCCACAAGGGTAAGGCTGAGATTACCTTGAACCGGAGATAAATGAAGCATTATCATGTGTTTCGACTATTTCATTGGTAATAAAACAAATGAAAGGATACACACACACACACACAAATAAACACAATAGTCTATAGAGCTCTCTTGAGAATTAAAATGAGAACATTAGCTACTTTGTGGCCTTAAATAACGGTATAAAGAAGTGCGAACAAGGGCGTGTACAAGGGCTGTGTCTTTAAAAATACAATTTCACCAAGGTTCTCTTTAAGATGTGCGTCTGCGTGGCCGCGCAGATATCTAACTGACCCCGCACAGCAGCTTAGAATTACCGCGCAGAAAATTTTGTAAAATATTGCACGCAAAAATGGATGTTGTGCAACTTTGCAAATAAGCTTTTTTTTAAAATTTGCACATGGATCTAAGAACCTTAAGGGGAACATTGAATTGCAGTACAAAGATTTAGAGTGATAAATATTTCAAATATTGATATTTATAGAGCTAGAATTAAAAACAATTGTTTTGACATCTTCCAAAGTATAGCAACCATTCAACTAAAATGGTCTGGAAATATAGTACTGGATTTTAAAGGCTATTAAATGATGAAATACTTCCATAAACAAAATTAACTTCTTTTTAAATCCCTTATATTAACTTCGAAATCGTGTCTCTCCGCTGGCAAGCGGAAAAACAAAAGTCAAAAATGACCCATTTCCCGTGGTGCGATCGAGCTGACATTCTGCACATCGACTTGTGTCCCTTGCTTGAGTTCACGCCAGCCATCGAATACCACACCTCCCCTCTCCCCCGGTTTTACAGCAAGGGGAGATCAGTCGGTTTTAGTCTTAAATTTTTGTCGCGTGTTGCTTATTATATAGAACATATCAATACTTTGAGTTCTGTCTCATATATAAGGGATTTATAGTCTAAAACTTTGTTTTTATTACGGGGTTGTTTAATTTATAACAAACATAATTATGTTTCTAATGGAGCTTACTAGCAAAGATGATTAATTATATGGTGGACAAATGTTCAATTGATTAATTTGTTCATGTTATAATTTAATGATTACTACATCTATTTTTTAAAAAAAGCATTTTAGCTAATGAGTTACAAAAACTATAAACTTTTGGAGTGAAAATATCAGCATCGATTGGTGAATATCCGGTCCACTTTCTCACACATCTAATTATGTAACCAAACCCAAATAGTGGGCGTCACGGTTAACTTGTTTACAAATGCAAAGTATAAAGTTCCAAATCTCTGAGCGCTCCGAGGGTACCAAGTACAATGTCATTAGATGTTGATTCAAATGGATGCCATCATGAAACTCAAAATCAAAGTCCAATTTAAAAAACACCAATGATATTTATCTTAGATATTTTCCGATGGAAGCAAACAATGTCAGGCTATGTACAATAGCACATGGATCGAACCAACAGTTGCAACACGTGACGATGCTCCCAAACATCAACTTGATTGTTGCTAGTTTTATTTAAATTAATCTTTAATATGTTCTTGTTGTTTTTGGTCGTTTGTTTTAAGGGGAAAAAAAGAAGAAAAAAAAAGAAACACTTTTCTGGTGGTTACAGAAATTTTAGAAATTATTTATAGTTTCAACATAGTATTTTAAAATTATTTCATTAAATTATTTTACCTACAAGAAAATCCCCCTACCCCGCCCCTCAACAAAACCACCACCCAACAATAATATTTTTAAAAATCATTTATTTGTGAGCAAACATTTATTTTAAAATTTTTATTGCATTTCTCATTTTATAAAATATATTCTTTTCAAAATGTATTATTTACTTCATAGTGCTCTAAATTATAAATAGTTGAATACATTTCTGAAATTGTGTACACTTCGCATAAAATTAACATTATTATTTTTTCTAATAAGTTTTAGTGAGTAAAAAAAATATTTCACCTTCAAAATTTAGCGGAAATTCAATGCTATTCATTTTATTAAAACCAATATTCCTTATGAATATGAAAAAATGTGTACATGTATTTCAAAAAGGTAAATAGATATGTCCAGGTATTAAAATGACGAATTCATAGAAATTATTATTTACTAATCTGTTAGTCTTTACGAGTAAGCTTGAAAAATGTTGCTGCTGCAGCCTAAAGCGTTTCGACTGTTAAGACATGATTAATTTTTCCAATAATTTGAAAATATTGCTACAGACATGAAGGAAAAGTGGATTAGTATTAAATCGAAGTTATGATTTCCCCCAATACTCTACCAGGTAAAAAGCTATGAAAATACAATATTACATACAATATATACATATATATAATATATATATTATGTCAGTTTTGTGCCGATGATAAAAACGATGTATCAAAATTTCTAATCGATCGCATATACTTTAATTAAATTATTGAATTTTTAGATTATTTTATTTATCTCCAAATCTATATATCATGTTATTTTGTTAGATAGTGTGTCGCAGTGCGTATTATATTGAAATACCTTTTTAATATTTTCCTGTTGCGCGTTTCGGTGCGTATTATATGGACGGTAATTTTTAAAAACATATTCCCCATCGGTGCGCATTATGTAATATATTAAGCTTTATTCTTGGGGGAACTCATTCTCTTGTATTAGTCTTATAATGTTTGAGTGATGTCCCTTGCAAGTTTAGTTTCGTTTTTGATACAGAATAAACAAGGCGTACATAAAAATGGCTTCCTCGTCTGTTGTATCATCTATCTAGAATTATAAGATCTCAATCCACTTCATTGGCGACGAGGATTAATCATCCACTAAAAAGAGCACATGCTTACTTAAGAAGAAGCTTGCTAGAGCATATTTGCTAAGTATTTGTAGGGATAATGGCTCTATATGGCCAGATAAAAGAATTTAATTCGAATGAAGAAACCATTCATGATTATCTAGATAGGTTAAGCTTCTACCTTGAAGCTAACGACGTGACGATAGAAGCCAAAAAGATAGCTGTTTTGTTAACAGTCATAGGGCCTCAACAATTTAGGCTATTAAAGGACTTATGTGCACCATCTAGTCCAGCTACCAAGAGCTTTAACGAGCTGAGCAAACTCCTCACAGATCACCATGCGCCTGCACCACCAAAGTTCCTGTGTCGAGCCAGATTTGACGGTAGGACTCGTCAACCAAACGAGTCTATATCAGAATATGTTGCAGCACTACGTCATCTAAGTGAATTCTGTGAATTCGGCGACACCCTGTCCGACAGACTATGTGAAAAGTTTGTCACCGGTGTGAACAGCCCTGATGTGCAGAGAAATTTGCTTCTCGAGACAGATCTAACATTGGAAAAAGCAATACAACTTGCAACTTCATTCCAGCAGTCATCCGATGCGGCCAGATCTCTGGCGCCTCCAAGGATCCATGCAGTAGACAGCAGGTCAGTCAACAAACACCAACCCCATCAGAGCAGTTCAACTTATGCTAAACAGCCTGCAAGTTCAAATCCTAGATCTAAATCTAGTAATAATTATCAAAAATGTCATCGATGCAACGGTCCCCATGCATCTCATCAGTGCAAGTTCAAGTCAGCAACTTGCTATAAGTGCAGTAAGCAAGGTCACATTGCCAAGGCCTGCTTTGCAAAGTCTTCGTCTGTTGCTAGATCTAGCCAGTCAGGACAGTACCGCAACCAAAGGCAGCACTATGTTAACTGTCACCAAGACAGCCTAACCCAACCAATGAACCACTCTACCAGTGAAAATGCTCAAACTGATCCGCAGCCGGAGTTCAACCTGTTCTCTGTGAAATCAACAAGTCATGCTCCCATCAACGTACCAGTTTGTATCAACGGTAAGAGCATCATCTTCCAGCTTGACACGGGAGCATCTCTAACCGTCATCACAAAGAAGGACTTTGACGCTGTCACAGGAGGATCAGTGCCTCTACAACCATGTCACAAGTGCCTAACAACATACACAGGTGACAATGTTCCGGTGATAGGAGAGTGTATAGTTCATATAAGCTATAATGGTCAAAGTGTTAAACTTCCTCTTCTTGTGGTTGAAGGAAACGGACCACCATTACTAGGTAGGAACTGGTTAGTTGATCTTAAGTTAGACTGGGGGAGTATATTTTCAGTGAACAAAGCAAGAGAATCTAGTTTTACTTCAATAGATAAAGTTGTATCTGAAAATGAAGGTGTCTTTGGTAGTTCAGGTTACTAAATGATAGGACAGTGAAGATAAGCATTAAAGATACAAATCCAAGATACTGCAAAGCTAGAGTTCCACCTTATGCAATGAGGGATAAAATTGAAAATGAGCTAAGTAGATTAGAATCTAAGGGCATCATAAAGAAGGTAGACTATTCCGATTGGGCAACGCCCATTGTGCCAGTGTTAAAGAAGAATGGTTCTGTAAGAATTTGTGGGGACTATAAAGCTACACTGAATAAGCAAATAGAGCTAAATAGGTACCCTATTCCTAACATTGAGGATATTTCTTTGAATTTAGCAGGAGGAGACAAATTCACTGAATTAGACTTTAGTCATGCTTACACTCAACTAGAACTTCATCCGGAGTCAAAAGTCTATACGACAATAAACACACATAAGGGACTCTACCAGTATGAAAGACTATGTTTTGGGATATCATCTAGCCCTGGAATTTTCCAGGCTGTCATGGACAGTATTTTTCAGGACATTCCAAATGTTTGTGTTTACTTTGACAATTTATACATAACTGGTAAGAATGACACTGAACATCTTAAAACACTTGATAAAGTCTTGAAAATAGTCGGTGAAAAGGGTTTAAAAATAAACAAAGATAAATGTCAATTCATGCTGACAGATATTAGTTTTCTGGGTTATAGATTGAGCAAGCAAGGTCTCAGACCTCAACCTGAGAAAACAAAAGCCATTAAAGAGGCACCCAAACCTGAAAATACCCAACAGCTAAGAGCTTTTTTGGGCTTGATAAATTACTATGCAAAGTTCATAGGGAATCTGTCTGATAAACTATCACCACTGTACAAGCTGCTGCAGAAAAATGCAACTTGGCACTGGGGTAAACAACAAGATGCTGCTTTTAATGCAGCAAAAGAAGCTTTGTCTTCTGACACCTTGCTAGCTCACTATGACCCAGGGAAAAGACTTATCTTAACATGTGATGCTTCACCAGATGGTGTAGGAGCAGTTTTATCTCACATAGATGAAAATGGTGACAGACCCATTGCTTTTGCCAGTAGATCTTTGAACCAGGCTGAGAAAAATTATTCTCAGTTAGATAGGGAAGGCTTAGGCATCATTTTTGGTGTTAAGAAATTTCACAAGTTTCTGTTTGGTAGGGAGTTCACCATCTTTACAGATCATAAGCCATTACTGGGTTTGTTTGGGAAAAACAAACCCCTGCCTGAGCATGCCTCACCAAGGGTTCAAAGGTGGGCTATCACACTAGCCGCATACAATTATGAATTGAAATACAAACCTGGATCTGAGAATAGTGCAGATGGTCTTAGTCGTTTACCTTTAAAAAACCAAAGCCTTAGCTATGTACCAGAAGATGTATTTGTTCTTTTCACTATCATGGATAACTCCAATATAAATGTGAATGATGTTAAGAGAGAAACACAAAAAGATGAGTGCTTGATAAAAGTATATGAGTACTGTAAGAATGGTTGGCCTGAAGAGTCAGTGAATGATGATTTAAGACCATATAAAATAAGAAAAATAGAGTTAAGTCTAGAAGATGGATGTGTGCTATGGGGGTCAAGGGTTATTATCCCTAAAATGTTACAAAAAGAAGTTTTAAGAACTTTACATGATACTCATCTTGGTTCTTCCAAAATGAAGAGTCTTGCACGATCGTGGTTCTGGTGGCCACATATGGATGCTGATATTGAAAAATATGTAAAGCTTTGTTCAAGCTGTGCACAACATTCAAATCAACCAGCTACAGCACCTTTGCAAAACTGGGATTGGCCAATCGAACCATGGAAACGTATCCATATAGATTTTGCAGGACCCTTCATGAACAAAATGTTCTTAATTGTTATTGATTCACATTCTAAGTGGTTAGAAGTTAAAATCATGAACACAATCACTGCAAGTGATACCATTATAGAACTTAAGGAAATATTTTCAACTCATGGGTTACCTGATCAAATTGTTTCAGATAATGGGCCTAGTTTCACTGCTCATGAGTTTAAACTATTTTGTGTAGCAAATGGTATTGAGCATATAACCACATCACCCTATCATCCTGCTGGGAATGGTTTGGCTGAAAGAGCGGTAGGCATATTCAAAACCGCTATGGTAAAAATGGGTACGGGTAACAAATTTTCTCTCAGGGAAAGAGTTAACAGGTTCTTAGCCAAATACCGCACAACTCCTCATATAACAACAGGTGTTGCACCATGCGAATTGCTGTGTGGTAGAAAAATTAAAACTCACCTTGACCTACTACATCCAACTGTTCAAATGTCTGTTTCCCAACATCAACATACACAAAAATTAAATCATGACAAAACATCCATTGAGAGAGAGTTTGGGGTTAATGATAATGGGAGATGGGGAAAATGGATGCCAGGTCAAATTGTTATTTTTTATTTTACTTTATTTTTCCATGTAAAGTCCAATTGTGAAATCAATAGTTTGAAGATCAATATGCCAAATGCCAATCAAGTACAATGAAACCCCTCATAACGAGCAGCTCTCATAACGAGTAATTCGCATAACGAACAAACAAAAAAGTGAAGAAATTGCTCCCTTAACGAGTGACATTTCGCGTAACGAGTTCCGCAGAAAGGGGAAGTCCCTTTTCCCCGAAATTCATTTGTGAGCCGAGGCTTCCCAAGGGGGTCGCGACGGGTTATCTGGGGGTTGCCAACTGTCGACTTAAAGATATTCCCATAGCTTTTATAAAAAGGGGTCGCCACCCAAAAAAAGTTTGGGAACCCCTGTTCTAGCACAATAATAGTAATGCTGAAAGCATGGAAAACTGTTGCATCACCCTTATAACGAGGTGGCTATCTCATTGCACATTGAGAAGCATCACCCTTATAACGAGGTGGCTATTTGTGCTACAAATTTATTCAATGATTATGCAGTGACACATTTTCGTCAAATTTTGAAGCGTCAGCAAAACAAATGTCTTTAGATAGTTTCTTAGTTAAAAGAATTAATTATTTGTAAAGTACGTTAAGGAGATCCCAAGGATGTGCAAGGGCCAAAAAAAAATACGGAAAAGGTTTACAGGATTTCCTGGAAAATCCCCCCCTCCCCCCCCCCTAAAAAAAAATAAATAACACGAAAAAATATCAGTATTTTGTCAATTTCTCGCCATCCAATTACATCTATTGGGTTGAAACAAACGCCAAACGGTAGCTAATAATATTTAGAACAATGTTGGAAAATGAATTTTTGCAAAATCTGTTTTCGTTCGACTGCCGTAATTTTAGCAGCAAATTGTAGAAAGCAATTGCTTTGTTTAATTTCAAAATTATTGATTTGAAACAGCGGCGTAGCGTGGGTATGAACCGCCCGGGGCAGAAACAAAATTTGCCCCCCCCCCGAAAAATATGTTAACCTTGTAAAGGAAAAAATAACTTAATTAGAAAGTATTGATAAGAACACAACATATTTTTATGTTAAAAAGAAAGGCTTCATTTCTTTAATGAAATTAAAGTTTTATGTTTTTACTCATGGCTCAATCTTTCATGTATAAATGTTTTCAGCCCTGGCATGCTCAGTAGCCAAAATAGCAATAGCTTAGGGGCCGTCCATAAATGACGTCACGCACCTAAAGGGGGGAGGGGGTCACACTTTTGTGACGTTGCGTGACGAGAGGGAGGGAGGGGGGTTGAAGAAATGTGACGTCACATCAAAAAGGTAACTTTAAATAAAAATTTCCACTGAAATATTTGGTCCCTTACAATTTATTTAATGACTTTTAAAAAATCAGTGCTTCTCAATGTGCTGGTCGGTAGGCCATCAGACGCTGGTTGGCGTATGCTATCAAGACACGAAAATTAAATCTAATTATAATCCTTAAGTTTGAGAATCCACAAGATAACATATGAAATTGTTACACTGCGTCGTTTGATGTTGACATCAAAGCATTTGTGATCTAACCGCAGCTCCGTTTGGTTCTCTCATGCCCGTTACCACAAAATATACAAGTTTATGTATGCGTTACCCCCCCCCCGACTCTAGGTCCTGCTCACATGACTCGGGGATTTGGGGGAGCGTCTTTAGCAGCGAAAATGCTACTGGTGAGTTTTACAAGCATGACAAGTTTCTAAAAATGATTTGAATAGGATTATGTGTAGATATTTTAAGTCAAAACGACACGGAATATCCTTTTTCTTTAAAATGGGAGGGGGGAGGGAATCTATTTGATATAATTAAAAACGTTTTAAGTTTGATATAATTGTTCGATGGTTTTTGATAAAACACTCCTGGCCATTCTAGTCTTCTAGATCAGTGCTTCTCAAAGTGGTGGTCCGCGGACCGATGCCAGTCCGTGGGCCATCCGCTGCCGGTCCGCAGATGTTCTCAAAAAAGGACAGAATAAATTGTCAGTGCAGGGAAAATAGTGCACCGGTCCCTGGTACAATGGAAATAATTCCTGCTGGTCCGCAATACTAAAAAGTATGAGAAGCACTGTTCTAGATATAATGGTAAATGAGCCCATTTAAAATTAGTCAAGTATTCATTAACTTTAATGAATGCATCAAATTCTTGACATTGCAATTCGAGAGGAGAACAAAACAACTTTTCTTCTTAGCTCAGTTTTTAAGGCATTAATTTTAAATATCACAGAAATGATACGTGATAAAGACAAGTCATGTAGATTAAGATTATTGTCACTCGTGTCAATATAAATGAAAGTAGGGTAGATTTAGGTTTCTTCATATAGTGCGTAGGTAAGAAATCTACATAGTTTTCAATTTTTAAAAAAAATGCATTTTCTGGAAGGAACCTGTTTAATAATGGGCATATGTTCCAAGCGTACACGTACACATGACGTATTTTAATATATCTAGCGGATTTTAGTGGATGTTATATGTCCCAAATGAGTCTGCATTACCCCCAAGAATTCCCTTTTTGACCCCAGTTCAGGTTATTTACCTCTGTTCGCCGACCTCTGTCTTACGGGATGCCCGTCGGTCAATTGAGGGATTTTAAAAAATACATTTTAAAAATGTTATTTTTAAATAATTTTTTTTCTAAACAAAGACGTTAACCGTGATGATCAATAGTCAATGTTTAATTTGTATTCATTAAAATAAAATATAAGCGATGTTAACACAGTTCGTTTTCTGAAGGCCGGTTAAACGTTTTTTAAAAATGATTCACGCGGGTTACGATATTACAATTTATATCTTCACTAAATAAATAATAAATACTTAAATGACAATAAAAGTGATTTGAAATATACTTATTTTCAAATAAAAAATAAAGTGTTTTGTGTAGTTTTGTTGTTTTTTTTTGGGGGGGGGGTTAAAGATTTGTGACGTATTTTTAGAGGGGGGGGGTCTAAGTTTTTGTGACGTCGCGTGACGAGGGGGGAGGGGGTAAAAAATAGGCAAAAATCGCGTGACGTCATTTATGAACGGCCCCTTAGACAATTTTGGTGCATTTGTAATTGATCGTCATAAATTTTTCATTAAAATAATTTTAGAGAAGCTTTTTTAACACTATGCATTACTTAAGACAGTTGTAAGCAATTTTCGAATTAATTATATTATTTTAGGCAGGGTAACTTCGAGCCTAAATATCTTTATAAACTTTAATAAACCACCTAGTCTTGAATTCATTATTATTTTTTCTCTATTCATCGGGTTAAAAAATTCTTTGTCTGACTATGTCATGTGGGATATTTTGAATACTCTTATTCGAAGACAAAATTTCAAAGCTTTTTGTCTGTATCTTTAAGTTCTATAGCTTACAGAGTAACCTCAAAATGGCTTCGTGCTCTATTCACTAGTTTGTATCCTGAAGTCTGAATGCCTGGCTTGTAAAAGCAATTAGTTATTTCCAACAGTTTATGGACTTGGACAATAATGCGTAACAACGCTCAAGTGTGCGTAAATAGTTGGAGAATTCGTTTCAGTTGGAGTATCATGTTAACAAATTAGTTTTAACTAGGGCTGCGGAAATTATCGATTAATCTCTAGATTAATCGTTAAAAATTTTATCGATTAAATATCGATTAAAATAATTTTAATCGATAAAAATTCGATTAAAATTTAAGAAAATATTTATAATATTTAAAAAAATTTTTAGTAATAAATAATAAATTATTAATAATTAATAATAATTTATATATAATTTTTTACGTACAAACATCTCCCGCGTAATATTAAAATTTATTTTATTAATGTATGTTGACCGACAGACGTCAATTATAAAATGTTTGACAGCCAGAGCCGTCTTTACACCATTTTGGGCCCCCGGCCAAAAATATAGTGTTGGGCCCTTCCCCCGCAAGAATAAAAAATGAATATACATAATATATATAAATAAACATATTCCCATGGGACCCATATGCTCGTGGGCCCCCGGGCAAATGCCCAACGGGCCTATGCGTTAAGGCGGCCCTGCTGACAGAATCAGCGCAGTTAAATTTAAACATATAACTAGAAAGTTGAGCAAATATGTTGTTTTTAAGCTAACTGCGGATGGCAAAGTCGAAGATGGTGAAAACATTTTCTGTGTCCACTGCCATAAACAATTCTCTTTTAAAGGATCAAATACATCGCTGACGTACCATCTTCAGCACAAATCAAGTATCAACACATTGTCATGAAATTTAGTTAAAAATATTCGTAATTTTCAATGTCCGTGAGAAATGTTCAGTTTAATGTCATAAATTTCTATTTTTGGTTTTAATCGAAATTATCGATTAATTAATCGATAATTTTTCAAAAGTTAACGATTAAATTTAAATTAATCGATAACAGCCCTAGTTTTAACTGTTTGAACGGAACGAGTTTGACATGAGATTTTATGTTTTTGAACCTTTGTTGAACTCTTGTATACTTTCCTGCCCTTCAGAAGTATACTTTACAGACGCTGGGCATGTGCAGTTCATTATTTTAAGATCATCTTTTATTGAAAATCATTTCAGAAATGTCGTAAGCATATTCACTTTTGCTTGAATGAAATCTTTGAACGATTTTACAGCATCTACTTTTTTATTTTCAATCTTTAAATATCACACAATTGGACTTGTTTGATCCTTATTTCAAATATATGAAGAGCTATCAAGTACAATAAAACAATATTTTGTATCTTGTTATTGAAGAAAGATGATTTCTCGTGAACTGTATCTCCTAAAATTGCTATGAGATCAGTTTGAATTTTAGATGACACGTTTTTTACCCCTTTTCCCAGTATGTTCTCGAAGTGCTCGAACGTACTTTGCTAGCTAATGCATTAGTTCCAGAATATTGCCTTTATTTGCAACAGTATTGCCCTCTCGCTAACCTCAAAAAGTCACATTCAATTTCACCAGGATTTAATAATGTCAAATATTCTAACAAGAACTTCTTGCCACTTTGTTTTCTCTTTTACAACAACTAATTGTCGGTTTTTATTTAATAGTCTATTCTTTTTTATTCAATTTCTTATTCCTTCCATTTGCAAAAAAACTTTGGTATTGTTGAGTACTTCTCTATGGCATCCGTCCATCCTCATGGGATGATGGCTGTCACCTCCTGCTCTTCTAACCCCCTTCCCATTTCTCCTGGCCCTTTTCTCCTCGCTTCTGGCTGTAAGGGAAGCGTCCGCGACTTGAATGCCCTCGCGCACTTTTACCCGCCAGGAGGTGCGCTCCTCAGCAATGGTCTCCCACGTTTTATGGTTAATCTGCGCCAGAGTCATGTCTTTCTTGCAGACATCGTTGAAGCGCAAGCAGGGGCGTCCTCTCTTCCGCATACCAGTTGCCAGCTCGCCGTAAAGCAAGGCTCTTGGAATGCGCTCCGAGCTCATTTTCCGGACATGTCCCAACCACCGCAGGCGCCTCTCACTCAGGATTAAGTGCATGCTCAGCATATAACTCCTTCTGAGTACCTCGACATTCGTGATCTTGTCCTGCCACTTGATGTGTAGAATCCTGCGCAAGCATCGTAAGTGGAAGCTGTTGAGTTGCTTTGTTTGTTTGGCATAGGTCGTCCAGCACTCGATGCCATTTAGTACTTATTGAGTACTTATCTTGGCTTTTCTTTTCTTTTATTAAAACTTTATTTTCACGTTTTAACAATTAGCCAATTAACAACGAGGAATTTGCCACCCCCATCCCCAATTTTGTATTTATTTGTGACAAGTTTGAATTCCAATAGATAAGCAATGGTTTCCATTATTTTTGTTTATGCCTCACAACAAAAGAAATTAAAATTAAAATAAGCCATATAAATACGCCAACAATTGTTTCCAGTAGTTCACTTACGTTAAAATCAAGTTTGAATCAATTATATATACCAGCACATTATTGTCATACTGTCAACCCTTATGTTTTCCAGCTCAGTAACATTAGTATCAGAAGACTAAAGATTTATAATGGAGATTCAAGATTCGGCATTAGAAGCACTCTCGTATTTTAATATAGTTCTTCATTTCGTTTACTTTTTATTGTATTGGCTTTACTTTTATTTTTTAAAAATTATTTTCACGTTTTAACAATAAGCTAATTAACAACGAGGAATTTGCAAAAGAAATAAAATAAATTTAAAACAAGGGCGGCCGTCAAATTTTAAGAATCAATGAATTTATCACCACATCAGTGTCACGTTCTCATACTAATTTAGCCTCTGGTTTTGATTTATTACAGTAGTATTAGTATCTGAAGAATTTATATCCAATTAGGAGTTTGAAGTTTTGACAGGAATTTGCCACCCATGGCAAAGTGCCGCCCGGGGCATTTGCCCACCCCTGCCCCCCCTCACTGTACCACTGATTTGAAATTACTTTTAATGTAATTTAGAATGATTGTTATTGGTCTTTTCTCGCTGTGTGAATTCTACTGTTAGATAGCTGCGCGGTGCGCATTATATTGACACATTCTTGGTGTGATGTAGCGTGAGGGGATGTGACGTCCAATTTTGTTTAGTTTCAGAATTACTGCTTTGAAATGACTTTTAATGTAACCTAGAATGATTTCGCTTGAATAAATAAAAATCAGAAAATCTTTTTTGGAAATTGTGTTTTAAATACTCATTCGAGTTCTTATTACTTGTTTTTATTCTCCCATTAGATCCTGTTTAATTTTTCAACATAAACAAATCTTTTATCACCGCGAAAATTCAAGCCAGTTGTACAACTGTACAAGACTTTATCAAGGAATAAGTTGTCTGGTTAAATAACACCAACTGACAGAGGCGTAACTAGGTTTTTGGCGCCCTTGGCTAATTAACTTTTTGGCGCCCTTGATAAATTGACAAGTTTCAGCTTTTACTCCACTCTTACTTCATTAGCACAACCCGATGATTGAAGATAAGTACAGTCGGACCTCTCTAAGTCGAACTCAAAGGGGCCCGAAAACAATTCGAAAACAATTCGACTTACGGAGTTTTCGAGTTAGGGAAACTGGCGTAATAGGCGCAGATTAATCAAGAACAATGTTGATATTGAGAAAAGGGGGGGGGGTGGAGCCATAGCGGCTAGTAGGCTTGACAGGAAAGAGGGGCGGTGATGTTTCATATGAAAGGAGCAAACTTGATTAGACATACCGACACAGACCCGTGAGAGGAGACACCTTCCCTCCCCTCCACACTTTAATCCCTCGACAGTGGGATGGGGATAGTAAGATTTTTCTTTTTAAAAGAAAAACTGTAAAATCATATTGACATTTGTATAATAAGAAGCCCCGCAAAGGCCACAAACATAATAAAAATATTATGATGGTTTAAATGAAATATATTTAAATATAATTAATTATTCACCTTTTTCTTATCAAGGATAAAAGTGGAACACAGTCGGACCTCGCTAAGTCGAACTTACCTAAGTCGAAAACCTCCCTATATCGAATTAATTGTTAGGTCCCGCCAAATTCAATCAGACTAATGTATTTTAGATCTGCTTAACTCCAAGATTTTTGGCTTTTAACCTCTCTTAGTCGAATTTTCCAAGGCGTTTGGTTTATTATTCTGGAGTGACATTTCAGAACACGTGTTCCGTAGAGCCACGTCAATAGACGTAAAATCTAATCTTAGTGCATTCCACGACGGATTAAGCCACCTTTGCAAGTACAAAAAATGAAAGAGACATGAAAAAGGGGTGGTAACTAATTCGCGTCACTTTGCTGCATGCTGGGACTCTTTCTAAAAAGAAAAATCTTACTCCCCCATCACACAGTGGAGGGAGTAATAGGGTGGGGAGGTGTCTCCTCTCACAGGCTTGTGTCGGCATGTCAATGAAAGTTGGCTTCCTTTCATATGAAACATAGACACCGCCTCTCTTTCCTGTCAAACATACTAGCCGGTATGGCTGATCCCCCACCCCTCAATATCTACATTGTCCTTGATTTATCGGCGCCTGTTACGCCATTTTCCCTAACTCAATAACTCCGTAAGTCAATTTTTTCACGGTCCTTTTGAGTTCGACTTAGAGAGAGGTCCGACTGTATTTCTAGAAATTTAAAAATTAGAGATTTAATGGCGCCCTTTTGAGCTGGCACCCTTGGCAAATATCCCACTGTCAACAAAAGAGAGAGAAGACTAACATTGATCTCACCCTTAGTTCTGCCTTTAATCATGGACACGTCTAACAAATGATATGTCAAATATAATCACGTCCATAAACACAGACTTCGAACTTAAGATGAGGACAAAGGAAGTGTGCAATGGAAAGGTGGTAACTTTCCTTTACATATGAATACAATAATAATCTTGCGTTTTTTCAAAGTTAAGTGTTACTGTTTAATTTCAAGTACTATGTTTCGATTAAATGAGTTAAACAAAATGAGCGTTGATGTTGCATACCATTAGCCCCCTTGCCTATGGTTAAAAAAAACAAAACGCTCAATATTTAAGCACAATGCATGAAATTTAGACTTCGTCTGTTTAAGTAAAAATATAAATTATCTTTGACTTCCCTCCCTTGTGTTAAATGTGAAGTATCCACCCTTGAATTCTTTGGTCCATTAAAATACGAACGCTATCCGCTTTAAGACACTTTTTGGTTGTTAAAATTAGGGAAATTTGTTTTGTTTTTATGGTAGAATCGCTCGATGCATTACTGCTATGGCATTGATTAAGCTAGAAAAAAAGAGCCCTGTTTTAACTAATTAGTCTATATCTATGGCGGATTAAGGGGGGGGGGTTGAACGGGCTAAAGCCAGGGGCCCCCGATGATTAGGGGCCCCCAAATTTAGTATATTTTAAAAGAAAGATGGACAAATGTTTGCATGAATTCCTGAAAATATCATAAATTGCAGCCAGGGGCCCCGTGCAGTCTTAATCCGCCCCTGGTCTATATACCACATATGAAGACCTCAGGGGAAAAACGGCTAAGTGACATGTTTGCAGTTTTGAGATATTCAAGTTTTAAAGTTCAAAACTATACAGATTTATCAATTTTTAACCAAATACATTTGAATATTCATTGGGTAGGAGACGTAATTTTCCCATAAAATCTTATTCAGAAAATTTTATTTTCTAACTAACAAATTTAAAAAATGTTACATCTCCTTTTTTCCGCTTGAGTTCACCATATGTTCATGTTGTGTAGGTCAAAAAAAAAATAAATTTTAATGTTGTTAATCATACTGTCTTAAATTAATAAACGTTGCAAAAATTCTCAGATTACTGAGGACAAAACATGACAAAGCAGTGGAATCTCAATCAGGGGTTCACAGTCTCTAAAGTGGGTATTTGATGCAGTTGGCAAAATTGATTTTTCAGAATCCTACTTAAATCAAAAACAATGTTCTCTAGATATTAATTAACATGAAGATACAAAAATACCAATTACTAATTCCCATGTATAGTTTTTTTTTAAAATTAAACCCCCACAACGTGATGTTGAGCATAGATAATCTATTATATTATAAAACTGAGAATTAAATCTTATGAGATTCATCTACGAAGATAGAATGAATTCCCGCTATTTATCTGTATTAATTAAAAAACAATTCAATTTATTTAAATGATATTAAAAGCGCCAAACATAACCATAATTCAATCGTTCTTCTGCAATGCGCCTGTCCCTAAACTGACTGCATCCGTTGTAAAAAGGGAATGTAAAATAAACACAAGCAATATTCCTGTACTTATGAGTGAAAGAAAATATTAAAGTTTTATTTCCCCCCTAAGTACATGACCAATGCATGAGTTTAAGATTAACAAACCCATTTTACACCGTTATGGCAGTCAGATAAAAGGACAGCGGCGCATTGTTGCAAAGATTGGAAAATTAAGAAAAATGCAAATAATCCTTTTAAGATAATGAAAAGGTTTTTTTAATATAATCATAAAAATAGTCTTGAAGTCATTCTACAACGGTAGGATGAAATTCACATAATATTTAAATCTCCGTAATAAAACTAATATAAAAAAGATGCACAAAACGTTGAGTGTTTATATTAAAAAAAAAAATATACTGAAATTCGTAAAGGTATTTTGAATCTACAAGTTAATAAATATCTAGAGAACAATGTATTTATGATTTTAATTAATCCTACTTAAAATTAAAACAAAATCCATTGAGATTTCTCTAAGATATTATTAACAATGAAACGATTCAAAATACCTTTACTAATTACATGTATATTTTTTTTTTTAAATAAACCCCTCAACGTATTTTGTTGTCAAAATATTCTATTATTTTAAACGTGGAGAATTAAAATAATAATGAATCATCGACGATTTAGAAATGAATTCATCTATTTTTCTGATTACAAAAAAACCATTTCAAATATTTAAATGATATTAGCATATCTTAATTCAACTCTCTGCAATGCGCCTGTCCTATACTGACTGCATAACGTGTAAAAAGGGATGTAATATAAACACATGCATTGTTCCTGTACTTAGGGGGGAAAAAACTTTAATATTTCTTTGTGTTAAAAATTAAAATAATTCGTAATAATAGTATTAAGTTAAGGATTACTTACTTGAATGCAGGTTTTTTTTCAATTAATTTTATAAGATGGGAAATCCGCACATTTCCGCTAACGTTATTTGGTGGATTATTCTTAGAAATAAAATTTGTTTGGCCGTGTATCTTAGCTGGGTATACACATGGTAGCCACCATTTATTAGTGTATAATTCTTATACTTACGGCTGTAATGTAATGAACAATGTCAATCACAATGATATAAATCACATTTCTCTCATTCTCTCTTGAAAAATATGTTAGCCTCTAATTTTTTTTACCATAGTTAAGACTTTAATGTACATTTGAGTTGTATCTTGTATGTTAGAGGAAAATATACAACTTCCATTTGTTTATGATAGTTAATTCCATTCTCTGGAGTGAGATTTATTATTTGAACTAAAGAAACAGTTTTGAAATTCATTAGTGTAACAGTTATTCCCCAACAAAGTTCATAAACAAACCAAAGCATCCCCTTTTTATTCACTTGTGATAGAGTTTTCAAGGTTCTTATGTATGCCAAGTTAAAGTGTGACTAATTTCTTGTTGTACCAATCAGAAAGGTATTTCAGTTAAAAATAATTTTAAATTTAACATGATTTTAAACGTGTTAACAACTTGGTTTAATTTCTTCAGAATATTAAAAGGTCAGATATAAGCCTGCATATTGTTTACATAAGCTGTATAACTCAACATAAAACATAATAACATCTTAGCTGTCACTATTTCAACAAACTGAACCAAAACCTAAAATTTCCAGCCATCAGTGAAAACATTTCAAGTAATTCAACTTGTCTCCCCCTCATTTGGGTCAATGCACGAAGTGAGATAGACCTAGAATTAATTCAAATTATGATGACAGTTTGAATGTTCCTTAGTTAATACAAATGGCTTTTATTACCCACTGTACAAGTTACAGGATGAGGTTATCAATCTTAAAACTACTCAATTAACTTCCAATTATATATTGGTTTTTAAATTATTACCCAGGGGAGTATTGAAAGATAAGTTAAACAAAAACATTTCACCACTGGACTAAATCTCACCAGTGCCATAGAATGGGGGACCATTTTGGTGGCATTCATATTTACAGTCACAAAACTCTATTTGTAGGTATTATCTAGCCCTCAGATGTGATATTCATGGCTGCGTGATAGCCCCAAAAATAGACCATCTGCTGAAGATTGACAATGTATTGATCATCCTGTAGTATATTCAAATATGTCATCAATATGAAGAATTAGGACGCAGTGGGTAATGGAAAGGGAAAAGTGGGTTATAAGGGTGCAAGAGCTTCTTCTCTCAATAGTAATATTTGTCAATAGTATTGCTTTGATTTTCAGCCAAGTCAAAGAATGTGACACATGACAAAATTTTTATTCCAACATCAATTACACTACGTTAAATCAGTGAAAAGGCCAGTTTAACTTCACATTTCACATTTTCAAATTTAATCATGTCAAAAAGATCAAAGTAGAGGATGAAAAGCTGAAAGTTCCTCTAAACAGCACAGTGTCTAAATACTAAATGTGCCACTGCTTTTTTCTTCAATTATTAAATATCAAACTTTTAAAATCATACCTCATATTTAAGCTTTTGATAATTTAGACCACTTGAAATTTTTTATAATTATTCGCTCAAAAAAATTTGTTTAATTTTTTTTTAAATCTACATTTATATTTCTTTCATGTAATTTAATAACTTCTGTGTTATGTTTTATGTAGAATTTAATTTTAATATAAAGACAAATGGCACATTCAAATTTCGGAACAAAAAAAATTAATAAACAATGACCAACATCACAGACATTAAAGACAGCAATGACAAAATGAAGCTGTCTCAAAAAACATCATTGTTCAAAATTTGTGTTCCTTTCTTTACTTTTTGGTTAGCAGTTGTGTCATAGCTGGAACAGCCTGTAAATAAATAATACTTTTTTTTAATGATTATTTTCAAAATCTATTAAGCTCAAATGTTTACTAAATCAACAGTCAAGCTAATGTAAGCCAGGATAAAAATGGTTTGATGCTAGTTATAAATATCTGAGTGATTCTGGGCAGTACAATTTTTAACAATATTTTTTAATTTTGTTTCTTTTTTAATTCTCTAATAATTTTATATAGTTACAGATGGAATGTCAGACTATGTACATAATGTTGTATTAGCCCATTTTTTATAAAGGAAAAATATAATTGTTTAATTGATCCAAAGAAATGGAAACGTTTTCTTTCATTACATTGTACTTAATTTTATATTAAGAACAATTGAAAGTAAGAAGCTTCTAGAGAATTTCTCTAGTATAAACAGCAGCCATCAAATATACAATACTGGTAAATAATAGAATTAATAGAATACTTATAAGCATCCATCAAATATACAATCCTGTATTAATACTTATAACTGAACATTTTTATTAGCAGTAAGCCAAGGATATTTTGTTATTTTTTAAAAAAATCAACATATTTTCTGTAACTTCGGGAATTAAGATTATTCATGTATAAAATTTAAGCAGATAAACAAATATAATTTACCAATGTAAGACAAATATATGATAAGACATAACCAAATGAAAACAAATAAAATCAAAGAAGATTAACATACCTTGAATAAATCCTCCACTAGACCATAATCTGCTACTTGGAAAATTGGTGCATCAGGATCCTTGTTGATGGCAACTATCACTTTGCTATCTTTCATACCAGCTAGATGTTGAATTGCTCCAGATATACCGACTGCTATGTATAGTTCCTACAAGAAAAATATTTTTACGCTTGAACACATGAATATTAATGAAAAACTAGGAACAATGGGTAAGGACTGTACTTAAGATTTCAAAGATCAAATGTGTTTCATAAATAAATATCCAATTTTAAAGCATAAATCCTTAAGCTTAACCCTCCATGAAGTCCGGTCGGCCCAATCAGTGTTTCCAAGATTTTATCCATTTGTATTGTATGATTTACATTTTGTTGGATCTGAGCTTTGGACAGAGCCAAAAATAAAAATCTTGAAACTAAGAAGTCATTTTAAGATTAACTTTATCAAAATTTTGTTTTCCAAAGTCAGTATGGAAAAGGTGGTCAGTATGGAAAAGGTGGTCAGTATGGAAAAGGTAGTGCAAACAATATTTTATAATAAAATTAATTTAAATTACGACTAATAATAAATTTAAAAGCTTTGTTGAAGGTGATGTATTAAAATAATGTACATTTTTAAAAGTTACGCAATTTAAATTACTATTTCAACATGTTCTTGTTTAAAAACCATCACTTACAGGTGCCACAATTTTTCCAGTTTGTCCAACTTGTAAATCATTAGCAACAAATCCAGCATCAACTGCTGCACGGGATGCTCCCACTGCTGCATTCAATTTGTCAGCCAGTTCATACAAAATTTTGAAGTTTTCACCATTCTTCATGCCCCTGCCTAGTGATATCAAAGATTATATATGTAACTCATAGTAACTGAGCACTTTCAATTTGTTCAATTAAAATGCCTAATTTTTTTTTAAACACCTTGTTTCAAGGTAAAATAAATATAAGAATAACCAATATAAAAATGTATACTTAAAGCCATACTTTCCCAAATGAATGATATTCTTTTAAACTTTCACTGACTTTCAGCATTTTTACATTAACGGCTGTAAGACAAGTCTTCATAATTTCAAAAGCCTTATGTTATGGCCAATATACAGCACTAGATATACAACTTGATTCTCATTTTATAAATCTCTTCCAACAAACTGCTTGATATAATCAGAAATCATTTAACGCTCTTCCTAAGTTGTTAAAAATAATTATATTTTTTAAGTTACATGTAATATCAAATTTTTAAAGTTAAAGAAAAAACTGTGAAGAGTAAAATTTGGAGAAAAGTATAAACCTTTATTGCAAATACCTTAGAAGAAGTGTTTTTATTTATTTTTATTATAAAACAATACGAAAACCTCGAAGAGATTTTTTAAAATTATTGAAAATGATCGCATTTATCCTGGTGCATTCAAATTTAAGTTAAGGAGAGGATGGGTTCCTGGGGTGCCACTCACTGGAAGCTGTAAACCCTGAAATCCCTTTTTAAAATTTCTTGATACCTGAAAATTCATTTATAAATTTTTCAAACCCTGAAAATTTAAATGAAGTGCCGCCGAGTGTAATTCTCATGTTCCAACCACTTAAATCCACCTGTTGAAAACTTTTCCCATTTCGGAACTTTATTATTTCATATTCACGAAAGGCATTTTGAGAAAGTATATATATATATATATATATATATATATACACACATACACACACACATACACAATACAACAGAAACATTTCTATTTAGAATTTAGAACATCTATAATAATAATATACAATAACTTACGCTAATATTTCATATTATTACTTTTAAATGATAATAAATATATTATAATTATTTTGAATTTTATGTATTTATTTTTAGTCATTTTCATGGGTTCATTTTGTTCAGGCAAATTGAAATTAACTGAATATATTTATTAAATTAATGATAATTTATAGTAGTTTATCAAATAATTTAATAATTATTATTGTCTATAGTTATACTAAATATATTGCATAAATAACTGTAAAGAGCAGAGGCCTTATGAATATAAATAGTATAATTAGGATTGGTTTAGAATTACAATTACAAATACTATTAAAACTATTGGACAATTACTTAAATTTAACTTACTTTAAAAAAAGAAGTAGCCATTAAAATTATTATTCTTTATTATTGCCAATGCACAAAATCCTTAAACATAAATTTTGAAATTTTAAAAAAAAATATATATTTTTTTTTGGAAGTATCTGTACATAGTTAATAGTATAGTCATAGGCATAGGCCTAGCCATAATTTAATTATAAAAAAAGTACAAAAATTATCACCGGAAAAATGTATTGTTTTGGTTTTTCAAACCCAGTTTAGATGCAAACTGGGATCATTTCTGATTTAAATAATTTATGCTTGCTAAAACAAAAGTTGAGACATGTCTAGTGAACTCAACGGTCAAAGTTTTACTAAAAATAAGAAGACGAAATATTCCTAACCCTATGTTAATGTTTATAAACCGTAAAACGGTAAAAGGGTTATCCAAAAGCACATATCTGACATAATCCATTACAAAATTAAAGTATTTTTAGAAAATGTGACGTCAAGCACAAAATTCCGAATCAAACAAGAGTGCGATATGTTCAACAGACTAAGTTTTTCCGTATTTATTCCCAGAACCACAGAACGATGCGTGAATGCAATGAGAAGAAGCGAGGTGCTTGCAAACAAAGAGAGAGGTCACGGTACCTGTTCTATAGCGAGAACACATCTCACTGAATAGGCTTTCTCGTGATCTGATTTTTTTTTCTTCTAAAACCAAATTTGAAAAACTAAACTCACGAATACGGAAAATCAGGGAGAAGCGAAAAAAAACAACTCACGAATCCAGAAAAACTGGCGAATCCGAAAAATAAAAAAATTTAGCTTCACGAATCCGGAATTCTGGGATAAACTGGAAAAGTGGCATGGGTTCATTTAAAATTTACCAGTGCATAAAAGAGGTATTTGAGGTGAATAGGATTTCTTTCGTAACAAATGTGGATTTAAATACGCCAAGTATTATTAGCATATTGTTTAATTTTAAAAAATCAAAATCAATTTTATGATAATGTATAATTAACGGCTGGATAGCAAAGTCAATAGTGCGGTCGCCTAACAAGCTGAGGGGCATGGGATGGAGCCCACACAAAGCCACAATAAGAATGATGAATGACTAACGCTAAGAAAGTCCTTCGCTGACCTGGAAGGGAATCGGGGCACCCACCAGGTCTACCAATACCAAGCAAGTAAGCTTTAATGGAAACATTAGGGACCTTATACGACCATCGGTTTGGGGATTTACTTATTATAATTAAGTTGCCAAAAAGTGTCATTAGAGCTAAAAAGAAAATTCAACAGATGGACAAAAAACTTCTTTTTAAGGAAGAAAATTCGTTAAATCATTACCTCCTGAAACAACAGCCTTTGCACTGGTCAATTCGGGACGGTCACTCTTGCTTAACTCTTGGCCAAGGAATTCACTAATGTTGCTCTTCTCAACTGGGATAGAAACTGAACAAAGTATACAAAATAAATCTTGTAATTTTTCAAACAGCTATTCAAACTTAGAATACAGAAATAAAAATAAACATCAACAAATTTAGGGGCTTGAAGTTGGAAGCTCAATAGTTTCTTGCTCAGTAAAATTGATAAGTAGATAAGTCAAATTAACTATTGCTGCATTTACAGTGCATTCAAATTAGAAGTACAACATAGTTTTACAATCTGACACAAGATGCAATAAAATGTAAATCAATTAAAAAATTGGAGAATGGATTTTGTCAAAGTAAAATATAAATTAACATAGGTGGATGACTCCCTAATAAATGTATATTAATAGTAAAATTATTCCCTCACTTAAAGATTGAAATATTTGAAATAGTAATATGAAATATATGTTGTTTAAAAACTACATTGCAAATTTTAACCCATTTTATTAACTGGTTATCGTCAAAATTAAAATAATTCAGTCCTTAAAAATAAACAGAAGATTTACTTGATCACTAACGTTTTTCAGTAGCAGCACTTCCACCAAGTGCAGCAGCTTCAAATGAAGTGCCTCGCACTGTGATAATCTTGACCGATTCACTGGACTTCAAAGTTTGAATAGCATTACCTGTGACAAAGATATATATGTTTATTTGTTTGTTAGCATGGCATTTGCTAAAAGGCAAAGTTATATTAAGTTTGAATCAATAGGGGAGCAGAAAGTATATTACATTTTTAAAAAAGTATTTAAAATAGACTTGAAGCTTAAATAAGTATATTAATGAATTTATAAATCCCAAGACAGTCTAAGCCAGTGGTTCTCAACTTGTGGTCCACGGACCACTAGTGGTCTGCCACGATGTACTTGATGGTCCGCGAGATAAGGATGAAATTTTAGATTTTTAAAATAAAAAAACAGGAAAAGGAATACATTTTGTCACTTTTTAAAAAATATAGTGATTAATTTTAATCACTCGATGGTGATAGCATAGCGCCGAAAACATCATGTTTTGATTCTTTGTTTATTTTTAGCTATAACGGAAATCACATGATGTCACACTAGATTCTAGAAGACTATAGTTGTATTGACATTCAAAAGTAATTCTTTGAAACCATTGAGCAAATTAGCAGTTATATTATAATTATTAAAGCAATAAATTGATTGAACACATGGATAACTTTCTAAGAAAGAGAACAACCAAAACTAAGGGAAATAATGAATACTCAGACCCATTCTCACAGTCTATGTGTGAATCAAATGCAGTTCCAAAGGAAAAAAAAAGACAATTTGCGATAAGACGGTATGATGAAGAATATTGGCGCTTTAGGTTTATATGCATCATCGTAAATGATCAACCCAAATCAGAGTGTGCAATGCGCCCGCTTATGGGTTGCTGTTTTGGCTTACTTGAAGAGCTGAATAAATTTAATTCATCTCTGCAATGAAAGCTTTTAAAATACTTTTACACTTGCAACATCATATCTTTGCGAATGTGGATTTTCTGCATTTTGTAATTAAATCCAAAACATCGTTCCCGACTTGAAGGTGAAGATGAACTACAATGGAGTTTTCAAGTTGTACATGTTGTTAAGATTTAATGTGCTCAAATGTACAGGCTCAAGGCTCGCACTAAATAAATCAATGTAGCACTTTTACTAACTCTAACTAATGTTTATGACTTGAATTTTTTTTTATAGTGAACATTAATTAGAATTGAATAATTTTATAAGTATAAGACTAGTGTAAGTGACATTTGTTAATTAAAAGAAGAAAGATATTACAATCTGTTTCCATTCAATATTGTTTTTGGAGCACGCAAATCGTAGCATTTTATTTTACTTTTACTAACATGTATGCTAGTAACGAGTTATATACAAAGCAATATATTCAGTAGTGGCCCACGACTAAGACACACTTTTTTTAATTGGTCCGTGAATCTCAAAAGGTTTAGAACCACTGGTCTAAGCTGATTTTCACAACTATTAAGATTGGTACTAAAGAAAATTAATAAAGAAAATTTCAGTTTTCAAAGGTTCTGGTCCTCTAAAACAAATTAACTTCTTGTCTGTTACAGATGGTTACTGCACAAATTCCCAAAATTTAAGATTGTGAAGAGCCAAGATTTCCTCTTCAAACTAAATTTTGTGAAGAATAATAAATTTTTCAAAGAAATCAATTTTCAATGAAAATGTTCCCTTTTAATTGTTGAAATCACCAAATTTTCTTTTTTTAAATAATTAATACGCTATTTTTTACATTAAGTTAAGGTGATTAGAATATCAATTTAAAATTGCAAAGCATTATATTTTTTTCAAATTTTGTATGTGTTATGACACGGGTTAAGGGGTAACATTGCTAACACTGTGTTAGTTTATTAGACAGATTTAAAACATTATTTGAACAACTTTTACTCTATTCATTCCTGATATCTGTTTGAGAAAAAACTTACAAAGTATTCCAAAATCATTTTAAAAAACTTACAGCATTCAAGAAAACAAGGGAAAAAAGATATAGTTTTTACATAATTTAATCATTTGAGCTTAAATTAATATTTCTCCCATCTGAAAACATTATATTTTGTTAAAAAAGCTGTTTTTAAATCCAATATGTGGATCACTGTCATGTTTTGCTTTATTTTTTTACACTGTTCAATGGCAGTTTTGTTATAAATTAACTTAGATATCCATTTCATTTTGATTTAATATGTAACTAGACATACAATTCATTAAATAATGCTTTCTTTGGTAATACAGGTTTATGTTTTGAATTAATGAAATAATTTCTGAACAAACTAAAAAAGATTTCATCTTTTATTGGAACCATTTAATACACTTTAGTGTAAGATTTCATTTGTTTTCTCACACTCTATTGCTTTGAAACCGTAGAGCCGTAGAGCATCATGCCTGGCTTTACACTCAAATGCTCAAAACTTGTTCAAAGTACAGGTAAATAGTATGGGTTGCTATGTATAACATTAAGGCAAATAATCTTTTAAAGAGGATCCCATCCCAGTTTTACCTGCATATATTGTTCGAACAAAGGTGCTGTCATCTTGCACCCCAGTAATTTCTGATAATGGTGATACATCAAGCTTTGCGGCTAACCTTGGTAAAATATTCTGAAGTCGAAAAAATATGAACAAACTTTAAGAACATTATAACTGTGTTATGAAATGATTATCAAACAATTACTTTAGCTTTTATTTTCTTAAAATTTTTAAATTACTCAGGAAAAATGAATTTTTAAAGAAACAATGATTTTACTAAGTTAGTATTATATGAAATGTCCAGTTAAATTTGAGCTAATCTCAGAAAAAGACTATTACTATGTGTATTAGACTTTTATTTAATTCAAAGCTTAACCATTATGATATGTTTAGTACCATATTCTTCTGAGGACATACCACTCATAATAAAAGCAAAAAAGTTTGGTTTTGGCAACACATCCATTTTTTCTCATTTTTTTTTACAAGTCTGTACTCTTTTTGAAGAAATTAATAAACATTACACAAAGAAAGTGCTACCTATACTTGTAACAATTCAGTTTTTTTCACTGGCATTTTATATAGGATACGATTTTTATGAATATTTTCAGTCTAAAATATCACACGTGGAAGATACTTTAAAAATTAAAAAAAGATATTACAGTCGAACCCACTTAACTCGAGCTCGGTTAACTCGCCCACTCCATTATGTCGACGTTTTTTATTGGAACCGCCAAATTCTCTCTTTGTCTTAGCATTTTCTCGTCGTTTAATTCGATTTTTTTAAGTCACCGAAACCCCATAACACGAGCACAAAAAAGGGTCAAATTTGCCACTTAACGTTGGTTATCTCGATCCCCATGACCAATCGCCAGCTTTTGAAAATGTTAGCTATGATTTTTTATAACCAAGGGAAGGGACCAATTTTCTGCCCCACCAGGGTCTGCTGGTGACGTCACAGCCCGCTTGCTTTTAGCTCTCAGCGCTGTGTTGCTTCTGGTACTATGGCAATAGTGAAATGACTCTCGAATTTTGTGTTTGCAATGTTGGAGAATATAATAAAAGTTTGTATCGATAATCCACGTTGGTTTTTATTTTAAATTTGTGCAAACATTTATGTACATTTTTATAGCATGCCGATAGCTTCATCAAACAAATAACGGCCAAAAAAACAGACAGTTTACCCACCCCCACTTTAAGTCCATTGTAAGCTGAGGGGATCGTATGGAATAACAAAATGTACCATGTGCAGACTTGTTGTCATTGGCAACCAATCATCTTTCAACCTCATTTTGACTCATTACTACTGCTTTGTTCTCATTGTTTCATTCATAAGAAGTGGTTGTGTGCAAAAGCCATTTAACTATTGGTTTGAATTAATTAAAATGTGTCAATTTGAAGGTTCAAAAGTTCAAAAGGAGTTTCTAATTTATTTGTGTACGTTTTTATAGAGAAGCGTTCGCTTTGTCATGAGTCATATAGACTTTGTCATTTCTAAGACCGGAAAACGTCATAACTCATTCGGTCATTTGGGCTATTTTTAGATTCAGGTCAAACATTTCTGAAAGATTCATTACAACAGTGTATTTTGATACTCTGATCTCACTAAAAACGATATTCGAGGTGCAATTGTTTTGCAAAAAAATATTTCTTTACACTTAGATTTGCAGCTGAATAAATTATTTAAATTCGGAAGACTTAAAACTTAAATAAATTAGCCTAAACATGTTTAAAAATGAGTGTAAGCGGTCGTTCGATAGTCGTAACTACGGTAAACACTAGTCCTAGCGTAATAGTAGTAAATTATTAACAAATATATTTATTTGAATATCGATTGTTTTCCTGGGTCCTTATACAAATAAATGCCTTGGTATTTATTAGTAATAAATTTACACTAAGATTATGACTTTAATTATAATTACATCATTAGTATTAGTAGTAAATAGCATGAAATAATAACGTTCAAGGACGAACGAGCAAATGAACTAGAACTAGAGCCTCAGTCAGAGCCGAGTCACTAATTCATTTACATAAATCATACTCGCAAGGACGTTCCATTTCGCATAATACAATATATCACATAATTTAACATTATATTGATATTTCGTATATTCCGATACGATTCTGATTAATCGTCCCATCACTAATTAACGCACAACACGTATATAAAGAAATTTCAAGCGCATGTTAATATTTTGACGCCATATTGGTTTTCATTTTAACTCGATCAACGGTTATCTCGATGCCATTTTTCATACCCCAACGCCGTCGACTTAACCGGTTTCGACTGTAATGTTTTATTATATCCCAATATGAAAAACTACAGTTCTCTACCTTCCCAGTTGCTGTTGCTGGTGCCAAAATGTGGGTAAATTTAAATTGCTTTTGCGTAGCTTCCAAAAATGGAGTGACAGCCTCTGAAGAAATTTTTTAAAAATACATTTGTTGAGACCACATGATTGAAATAAGACTTCTAAGATATAAAATAATATTATGAAAAATTCAAAAATATTAAAATGTATTTTAAAATTCTAAATTTGTTTATTTTTAAAACATCTGAGTAAAAACATTGATACCAGGTAAAAATCCTTTGAAGGCTTCACTTTCAGCAATAAGCACTTTAGAGACACCTTTGATTTTGCTCACTTCTTCAGCCACCTAAAATTAAATATAAATTGGTGTTGACAAATATCATCTTTTGACAAAATATAATGAATAAGAAGTAATTATTTGTAGAGTGTCAATCAAAACACAAGAGAATTTTACTTTTGTTCTTAAGAGAAGTAGCCTAGTGAAAGAAATTTACAAAATTAGTATATAGACCTATAGTTAAATCTCTATAATTAATTAAAATCTAATTATATTTCCTTTTTATTTTTTAAGTTTAAATCTAATCATAAGCAAACCTTTGAGCAGTTTGTGCCAAAAACAAGACAAGAGATATCTCCTCCAATTTTGGATGCCGCTGTAACAGCATTAAGTGTGCATGGAGTAAGTTTCTCATTGTTGTGCTCAGCAATTACTAAAGTACTCTTGAGCCGCTTCAGCAGGCATAGCTAAACATTAGATATTAAAATGTGATTGTTACTGTGATAGATAGATACATTACATAAGAACAAGAATGAAAAACAGATTTAATGTGGGCCCAAAATACAGAAGAATTAGTTAAAAGCATTTGACAGTGTCTTTTGTCAACAAAAAGAAATGCCTTTGTTTCAATAACTAATATAATCAGTTTATTATTATGAAATACTAATGGTTGGTGTAAATCTGTGTTTTATACAATTACTCAACAAACTATTATACATATTTGTGGGAGATCCTGAACATTCACTCTTCCATGGTAATACACTGATAACCAGCTTCATCTGCTTAGCTTTGCATGCAACCTGTATTAAAAATAGACTAGCCAGTTGCTTTGGCTTCCCTAAGATTGTTGAAGTGGAACAGATTTCTCTGGTCTGTGAGGAATACCAAACCATTCAGGTTTCTATTTCTATTTTGTCTTGCCCATTGAAGTAGAGTTACATCAGCAGATTTCTGTTTGCATCTCAAATATTGTATGTATGTATGTATGGCATCTGTCCGTCCTCAAGGGACGATGGCATTAACTCCATCTCCTCTTCTCATCACCTTACTCCTGTTACTCCTGACTCTTCTCTCTTCACTCCTAGCTGTGAGGGTGGCTTCCGCAGATTGAGTGCCCTCGCCTACCTTGACCGCCAGAGGTTGCCTTCCTCAGCAGTGGCTTCTACGTTTTATGGTCGATGCACGCCAGTAGCATGTCTTTCTTGCAGACGTCCTTGAAGCGCAGGCAGGGGCAAACTCTTTTCCTCGGACCAGTTGCCAGCTCACCGTACAGCTGGGCTCTTCGAATGCGCTCCAAGCCCATCCTGTGGACATGGCCCAACCACGGCAGGCATCTCTCACTCAGGATTGAGTGCATACTCAACATATGGCTCCTCCTGAGTACCTCCACATTTGTGATTTTATCCTGCCACTTAATGTGTAGGATCCTACGCAAGCATCGTAAGTGGAAACTATTAACCCGCTTTATTTGCTTAGAGTAGGTCGTCCAGCACTCACTGCCATAGAGGAGTGTGCTGAGCACGCAGGCCTGGTCCACAGTGATTTTCGTCCTATCAGTGAGCTGCGCATTGTTCCACACTCTTTGATTTAGCCTTGCCATTAACGATACAGCCTTACTGATTCTCCTTTCTATTTCCTTTTCCATGGAAAGTGCGCTTGTGATGTTACTGCCAAGGTAGGTGTAATCCTTGACACATCCAAGGTGTTTACCTAAATGGAAATTGCTGGGAAGCAGTCTGTGCCTTGTCGCATAATGTTGGTCTATTTGAGGCTTATCAATAGACCAAATTCCTTGCATACCTCTGAGAATTTATTGACCAGTTGTTGGAGTCCTATCTCTGAATGTGAGGTAAGAGCTGCGTCATCCGCGAAGAGCAACTCTCTGTTTAATACTCTCTGAATAATCCCAAATATTAAAGCTCTGATATTTACATTCCAGTTTCCACCACAGATCAGACTCTCACAAGTCTGGTGTTGGTAATGTCTATTCACTGACCTAGCCACATTTCCCAAAGACACTGGTTCTATTTGTTGTGGTTGAGAAGTCTGGGCTTTTACCAATGGGTCTGCTTGTTTTTTTCTTCCAATGCCTCTCAATGAAGCCCAAGCCAATGAAATGTGAGTACTTCTTGCACCTGTTAACATATATCTCAATAGCAGAGCATGAATTTTTGAAAATCAGATCCCATAAATTCTCACTCATGCAGTTTAATGCGATCCTTTCCAGAACCTTGTTTAAATGTAGCAGTCTGTAGTTTATGTAGGTATTGCCAGCAAAGTCAAAGCACATAATAAACAACATGTCTGCTGCTGGGACAACGTAGCAGCAGTGCTTTGGGGCCGTCCATAAAGTACGTCACGCTATTTTTGACCATTTTTAACTCCCCCCCCTCCCCCTTGTCACAAACTGTCACAAATCTCGGAACCCCCCCCCTAAAGTACGTCACACTTTCGAACAAAAATGTTGTTTTTTATTTACAAAATTTAATATAAAACACCATGACGTCTTACCCCCCCCCCTCTGGAGCGTGACGTACTTTATGGACGGCCCCTTTATAAATTTATAAAGAAAAGCCTTTAATATTTAATTTAATATTAATTAATATTTAATATTATCGCTAACTAAGCCTGTCAAACCAGGTTTTTCGATTAGTAAGACTATCGGGTCCGATTAGCGATCAGAGGCTATACGAACCGAATAGCCACTTCGTATTTATTTATTTATGATTATGTAAAGTTTAAGTTTCTTTATGATTTCATTATGATTAAGTATTATGACTTATGACACTTATGGCATTTATAATAAAAGGCATCTAATTTAGGCCCTAATATAGGTTAATTTTATTTATCATATATAATACTAACAGTGCTTTTTTGTGCCGGTACGCACCGGTACGGCGTACCGGCACCTTTTTCAATGTGGGAAAAAATTATTACTTTTCTCGTATTATTAATTTGTTAAAATTGAGATTTAGTATCTTTGCAGTTGTGATTTAGCTTGCATCGGGGTGCGAACTGGTAGTTAAAAGTTAGGCAATCCATCACGGAGTACCGGCACCTATTTTTTTTACAAAAAAAGCACTGATTACTAATAGTGAAAGTTGAACTCTGAACTGATGGCAAGTAGCAGTCTGTAGTTTATGTAGGTATTGCCAGCAAAGTCAAAGCACATAATAAACAACATGTCTGCTGCTAGGACAACGTAGCAGCAGATGGTTCGACGGGATGTTGCTAGTGCTATGACTAGTTGCTGTTAGCAACATTAACATCCCATCGAATTGTCTGCTGCTACGACTAGTCGTAAAAAAAATACTATGTACTTACAGTTACCGTAAAAAATATACTATGTGCTCTTAGTGACAACTAAAGCTGTATTTTGATTATGCTAATACTAATACTAAACATTAGTTCCCATAATCAAATTTCATGATTACTAGGTAAGACGATTAATGAATTTGAAAGGTTAAAAAAACTTGATTGGTGTCCATTTAATGACAAACAGTTATAATTTTAAAAAACCGTAATCTGACATGAGCTTTTCTAGGGGAAGCGTTAGTCAGATGGACGATATTTTGATGTTAAAACCGGTGCCTGGTTTCCAATCCCGCTCCCGACAAATTTTTAAAAATTTAATTTACACGAGTGTGCTGGTAATCATAATTTTTGTACTACTAATTGTGAAAAGCTGATACATTGACATTGATTAAATTTTAAATATATTTAAATAAATTCAGATTTTAGAATTAATACACACATAACACATAAATAAGCCCAGATCTATTAATATCGTAATACTAATATTAGTAATATATATATGCGTATAAAATATTATGAAGAGTTCGTTAAAATATTATGACTTAAGTCTTAAGTTTTTTCGAAGTGTTTACTGCTAAGAGTACTAAGACTAGTCGTAGCAAGTGTTACGACTAGTCGTAGCACTAGCAAAATCCCGACAAATTGTCTGCTGCTATGACTATGACTTGTTGACTTTTTTAAAATTAAAAAAAAATTATTTTTAATATAAAATATTTCTTTTACTTTTAACAATAATTAGGGCTAGGGTGTTGGCAAACCTGGTGATTGTAAATTTTTGTACTGCTTATACTTATTCTGTAAAGCGGATAAAATAAATTGAAATTTTAAAATTAATACACATTACACATAAATAAGCCCGTATCTATTACTATTAATATTGGTTTATTCAATTGGAGTAGGGCACTGTAACTGTAACTGAACTAACTGTAGACTGTAGGCGTAGGCCTAAAATTTAGGCTCAATTGTTAAAATTTAGGAAATACAAATGTAAAGATATTGCTTTCTAATTAATTAATTAAGCCTTTTTCAACTTATTTCATGTAGATATTAAATTTAACAATTAATCACTTACCGAACGTGCAAACGTTTGTCTTGCTCCAATGATCATCTTGTGAACTTTGATCGGTAAATAAGGTCAATAGGATAAGTTTAGTAATATGCTAGTTTTTACTATGAGCAAAGGGATTTCACTCTTAGACTCCATAAATGACTGCCGTATACTTAAGGCCCCTTCAAATTTAACAATACATCTCAAAAGCTAAGAAATAAAAGGACTCTCAGATTTACAAACATTACTGTATTAAACCCAATTTCTTTAATTTTCATTTGACGGATGTAAAAATGTTAAGTTCAAATGAAAATGACATAAGTCAGTTCAGTAAGCAAAAGAAACAGTAGTTGTAGTAGTAATAATAGCAAAAATATTTTAGGCTAAAGCTCTGACCCAACTTTCGCCCCCCCCCCATCCCCCAAAAAAATAAAATAATAATTTCTTGTATTTAAGCTTTTATCAAGTAATTTTCTAAATCCAAAGCGCCCCTAATTCGTTAGTACCATACCTATTTAGCATATTGTCATTGTGCCTAAGGGGCCGTCAATAAATGACGTCACGCGATTTTCCACTCCCCCCTGGTCATAAAAACTCAGATCCCCCCTCCAATACGACGTCACAAAACTTTACCCCCCCCCCTTTCCCACAAAAGCCATATTTTCTATTTGAAAATAACCATGTTTCAAATCACTTATTTGTCATTACAACGTTTTTATTAACTTGTTTTGGTTCCTGTCCACAATTTTTCAAATCTGCCAATGTAAAATTAAACCACTTCTGATGGTCCTAGAGATCTCAAAAATTTACCACAGATAGATCTTGGATGACAATGCATTGTATCAAAATTTCAGATCGATTGAATGTACTGTTATTAAATTATTGAACTTTTTAGTTTATCTTTATATAAGCATATGTATTATCCGTCTGCTCTTGTTTACATTACATTCACGTGCCGAGTTCACACCAACCCTGACCACATCAACCATGTTTAACACCAAGGGGAGATCAGTCATTTCCAGTCTGTAAATGTTTGTCTGGCGATGCGTATTATATTTGAACATAATCAATACTTCAAAACTCACCATAGCATACATTTAGACTAAAAAGAATAAAATAAATAGAATTGCTCGCCGCTCGTATTATAAAGAATGGAAAAGCCTTTCTCGTGCGGCTGAATCGGAAGAGGCACGTACTCACCGCCTTGAAGTTGATTCCAAGCGTCATGAGATATCTCGTGCGGCAGAATCAGAAGAACATTTTTGCCGCCTTCATGAACAACATATATGCGTTTGTTTGTGTTGGGTCTAAAATGCCTCACCTCAACGCAGTTAGACCTGGCAATCCATTATTAGTGGAAACCAAGTAGGCAATTTTGTATCAAAATTGTATTTAATAAACGATTTCTTATGTATCTAGTTAAAAATTTAACAAAAAAATAAAATTATATCAATTTTATTCGATTTTCTCATCATTTTGCAAGAAGACTAAAAAGAAGAAAATATATTTTTTTTCACAGAATTGTGAAGGAAAAATCTTTTTCTGGATTGATAAAAATTTCAAACTTATATGCTCAAGTACTATGATGTAATATGACTAAAAACGTGGGGCGGGCGCTTCTCAGGCTTAACTAATTCAATTCACTCATTTTCTTACTCGTCATTTGTAAACCCTAATCATTTTAGCCAAACTTCTAAAAGTCTGCTAGTATAAAATAAATTCTTTTATTGTTTCGAATAAAACACATAGTACTTTTTTATATCTCTTTTTATTTTCTGCACAAGAATAGGTAAATATTTTTACGCAGCCAACATTTTAATTTAAAAAAAAATTTCAACACAGGGAATAAGACGCATTTTTGAAAGCGTTGATATTTATGTTCTGCTCATAACACACATCGAAAATTTTCTTTTTTGAGTACTTCAACCTTTCACATCCATACATTTAGAAAGTGTACATATAAGAAAATGTCACTTCAAAATTTTAGGCAGTGTATCACAGTGGTCCAAAAATAAAAAAAAGCACATCCCCAAGCTACTGGGTCACAATGATGAATATATATTCTTGAATATAAAAGGAATACAATACAATGTACAATTTAAATTTTGTAAATTATATTTAAATGCATATATTTCATAAAGTCCTGTTCCAAATATAGTTAGCCACATAATTAAGGAATCAGTAAATTTGTTTAATAACCACACAAATAAAAAATCAGGCATCTGCTAATCAGAAATAGTATTATTTGTATAGTAATCTACAAAGACAGTAGTTGATGAGAGAGCCATTTTTAGACTGACATGGCAATGTAGATCTGCTAAATGACATAATTGATGCATAGAGTTATAAAAGTACTTTTTTTATGAGGTCAATAACCATAAATTATTAATAATTCATTACATGTATATGGAAAAAAACACATTCATAATCGCAATTTCCATTTAGTATTTAAATTTTAATCAGAATTACATTATGTGTCTTTAAAGTAAAATTCTTAAGAAATGTTTTGACATCTAACAATACATGAGTGTCTCAAATGACCTTATACAATTAACATTTTCTAAACAAATAAATTTTTACAATTAATATTTTATCAACAAATAAACTTTTATAATTAACATTTTCTATCAGAAAAACAGATTTCATTAACCATACTTGCATATTAGCCAATCTGGTTATTTCTATTAAAAAAACTCATAAAATTTGACATTTTTTGCCATGTTAAAATTGTTTTTTATTGAGAGCATCTAAAAAGAATTAGAAAATTATCTAAGTAAATATTATTTACAGTAAAAATTGTGATTTATATTGCAACTTTTACTGAGTAGCTTTTATGTTAAAACATGAATTTTCTTACTAAAAAAAACTAGGTTGCAGCATGCAGACATATGGAAATTCATAAACTGACCGATCACAACTCTTTTCTTACAGCCATTTTCATTAGCCTCAATAAAAATTATGCTATGATATCACAGAAGAAATGATGACTAGCAATGCACATGTTTGTTGTGTAATTTTTACTAAATGTGATGTTTTGCATTATATCACCGATACAGTTAGAATAAATGTTAAATATTAGCTGAAGATTGTGCAGATTGAAATTAATTATAAATGCAATATTTTTGATTGGGTGTTAATTATTGTTGACAATGTGGAATTTTGTCACAGGTATTTATGCGCATATAAGCCACCCTATTGATTATTGTTTGATATTTTTATTTTGGTGTTTTAAATTATTTGAATTTTGAGCCGGTATATTCTGCAGTAATATTTTTCCCGCATTCCTTTTTAATAGAAACAATATGATAAGCTTATGGAGCCATGACATCAAGCATTATTATTCCACTTCTATTTCTATTGATTACATTGTTTCCAAATAACTTCTGAATTTCCTTTCACCAATATTACCAGCCCCGGACAGGCTTCCATGTTGCCACAACATCGTCACCAATGTGGATCTGGTATTCTGAATGTAAAGAACTTGTGCAGCAACTCTAGAAAAAAGTAAACAAATGTTAAACATTCTTATTTCAATAGAAGTAAGATTTTATGGTCAGTTGCATCAAAGCTGATTAATTGGCTGACAATTTTAAACAGCAAGACTACTGGTTGATGGAAATTTATTTATTTTTTATGGTCAGTTGCATCAAAGCTGATTAATTGACTGACAATTTTAAACAGCAAGACTACAGGTTGATGGAAATTTATTTATTTTTTATGATGCAATTAGAAAAAAGATATCACAAGCTTGTCTTGAATGCTTTTATTAAGACAAAATATTAAACTTCAGGAGAGATAATCAAGTGTAGATATTAATTTGTATACTTATTTTTTTTAATACTAAAAATTTTAATATTTATTATAATAAAAGTTCTCAGTAATATTTCATTATATTGATAAATCTTTCAGATACACTTTTTACAGGTCAAAGTAAAATACGTTTTGTGCATAATTATGTATGTTTGCATGCATTTAATTTTTAACAAAATATAAAACAGAAAAATATTAATAAAAAATTAATACATTTTAATAATAAACATTAAAAGAACCTCAGACTGCTCATTGACATACACATTTGTTTTGTTGTTCCCAAAGGTTTCTATGACCTCTCCTTTGCTGTATATACCCAAGAAACATTTAAAAACCTTCTTCATTGTGTTAATATAAATTCCAAATAAAAAAAACACTTGAATTTCAAAATCCTATATAATAAAAGGCAAGTTTCTCTCCGGTCATCTATAGCGATTGGTCCCTCAAACACATATAACTCCTACAGCCAATCATATTGAACACGTTTACGCGGACGTTCAAAATGAGTTATGTTTGGTGCAGTATTTCTTCCAAGACTTTATTTTGAATTATGCGCGTTGGGATTTATAGTCAAAAGCTGTTTTTACGTGTTATAGTTTTTAAACTATAATAAATAGTATTTTTGACGTGATGCACATGTATGCCGGTCGAGACAACTATCGGAGGGGAGTTACAACATGCCACCAAACGGTGGCGGAACATCCTTGGACAGGCTTTGTTGCTCGTTCATTTATAAGAGCAAACTTTAAAAAGTTTGTCTAGATGAGGAACAAAAAATGATTAACCTTTGAACTTACATGAAATGGAATGATGTAAAGTATCATGCCCACTGGATAAAGCCTGCAATCAAGTTCTCCCTCTTTGGCAACAATTTTACCTATTTCTTGGGACTGGTCTAGGAGCCTGAAGGAAAACGTGTAAAGATTGTTTCTCTCATTTGTAATTAAATAATTCCCTTCTAAAAAATGTAAATAAGTTCATATTTGTAATTTAAACTTTTAAAAACTGTGTTTAATTAATTTAAATTTGCTTTTTGTTCTAAAGGAATGATATGGATTCACAGGTGTCACTGGGGTTGATATCACATGGTACAGTAGCCTCACTGTGCTACCCCTTACACACACACACACACAGGTGTCACTGGGGTTGGCATCACATGGTACAGTAGCCCCACTGTGCTACCCCTTACAAACACACACACAGAGGTGTCACTGGGGATGTCATCACATGGTACAGTAGCCTCACTGTGCTACCCCTTACACACACACACACAGAGGTGTCACTGGGGTTGGTATCACATGGTACAGTAGCCTCACTGTGCTACCCCTTACACACACACACACAGGTGTCACTGGGGTTGGCATCACATGGTACAGTAGCCTCACTGTGCTACCCCTTACAAACACACACACAGAGGTGTCACTGGGGATGGCATCACATGGTACAGTAGCCTCACTGTGCTACCCCTTACAAACACACACAAAGGGGTGTCACTGGGGTTGTTATCACATAGTACAGTAGCCTCACTGTGCTACCCCTTACACACACACACAGAGGTGTCACTGGGGTTGGTATCACATGGTACAGTAGCCTCACTGTGCTGCCCCTTACAAACACACACACACAGGTGTCACTGGGGTTGGTATCACATGGTACAGTAGCCTCACTGTGCTACCCCTTACAAACACACACACAGAGGTGTCACTGGGGATGGCATCACATGGTACAGTAGCCTCACTGTGCTACCCCTTACAAACACACACACAGAGGTGTCACTGGGGTTGGTATCACATGGTACAGTAGCCTCACTGTGCTGCCCCTTACAAACACACACACAGAGGTGTCACTGGGGTTAGCATCACATGGTACTGTAGCCTCACTGTGCTACCCCTTACAAACACACACACAGAGGTGTCACTGGGGTTGTTATCACATAGTACAGTAGCCTCACTGTGCTACCCCTTACAAACACACACACAGAGGTGTCACTGGGGTTGTTATCACATGGTGCAGTAGCCTCACTGTGCTACCCCTTACAAACACACACACAGATGTCACTGGGGTTGTCATCACATGGTACTATAGCCTCACTGTGCTACCTCTTACAAACACACACACAGAGGTGTCACTGGGGTTGACATCACATGGTACAGTAGCCTCACTGTGCTACCCCTTACAAACACACACACACAGGGTTGTCACTGGGGTTGTTATCACATGGTGCAGTAGCCTCACTGTGCTACCCCTTACAAACACACACACAGAGGTGTCACTGGGGTTGTTATCACATGGTGCAGTAGCCTCACTGTGCTACCCCTTACAAACACACACACAGAGGTGTCACTGGGGTTGTTATCACATGGTGCAGTAGCCTCACTGTGCTACCCCTTACAAACACACACACAGAGGTGTCACTGGGGTTGTTATCACATGGTGCAGTAGCCTCACTGTGCTACCCCTTACAAACACACACACAGAGGTGTCACTGGGGTTGATATCACATGGTACAGTAGCCTCACTGTGCTACCCCTTACAAACACACACAAAGGGGTGTCACTGGGGTTGGTATCACATGGTACAGTAGCCTCACTGTGCTACCCCTTACACACACACACACACACAGAGGTGTCACTGGGGTTGGTATCACATGGTACAGTAGCCTCACTGTGCTACCCCTTACACACACACACACACACAGGTGTCACTGCGGTTGGCATCACATGGTACAGTAGCCCCACTGTGCTACCCCTTACAAACACACACACAGAGGTGTCACTAGGGATGGCATCACATGGTACAGTAGCCTCACTGTGCTACCCCTTACACACACACACACACAGAGGTGTCACTGGGGTTGGTATCACATGGTACAGTAGCCTCACTGTGCTACCCCTTACACACACACACACAGGTGTCACTGGGGTTGGCATCACATGGTACAGTAGCCTCACTGTGCTACCCCTTACAAACACACACACAGAGGTGTCACTGGGGATGGCATCACATGGTACAGTAGCCTCACTGTGCTACCCCTTACAAACACACACACAGAGGTGTCACTGGGGTTGGTATCACATGGTACAGTAGCCTCACTGTGCTACCCCTTACAAACACACACACAGAGGTGTCACTGGGGTTGGTATCACATGGTACTGTAGCCTCACTGTGCTACCCCTTACAAACACACACACAGAGGTGTCACTGGGGTTGGTATCACATGGTACTGTAGCCTCACTGTGCTACCCCTTACAAACACACACACACAGGTGTCACTGGGGTTGGCATCACATGGTACAGTAGCCCCACTGTGCTACCCCTTACAAACACACACACAGAGGTGTCACTGGGGATGTCATCACATGGTACAGTAGCCTCACTGTGCTACCCCTTACACACACACACACAGAGGTGTCACTGGGGTTGGTATCACATGGTACAGTAGCCTCACTGTGCTACCCCTTACACACACACACACAGGTGTCACTGGGGTTGGCATCACATGGTACAGTAGCCTCACTGTGCTACCCCTTACAAACACACACACAGAGGTGTCACTGGGGATGGCATCACATGGTACAGTAGCCTCACTGTGCTACCCCTTACACACACACACACAGAGGTGTCACTGGGGTTGGTATCACATGGTACAGTAGCCTCACTGTGCTACCCCTTACACACACACACACAGGTGTCACTGGGGTTGGCATCACATGGTACAGTAGCCTCACTGTGCTACCCCTTACAAACACACACACAGAGGTGTCACTGGGGATGGCATCACATGGTACAGTAGCCTCACTGTGCTACCCCTTACAAACACACACACAGAGGTGTCACTGGGGTTGGTATCACATGGTACAGTAGCCTCACTGTGCTACCCCTTACAAACACACACACAGAGGTGTCACTGGGGTTAGCATTACATGGTACAGTATCCTCACTGTGCTACCCCTTACAAACACACACACAGAGGTGTCACTGGGGTTGGTATCACATGGTACAGTAGCCTCACTGTGCTACCCCTTACAAACACACACACAGAGGTGTCACTGGGGTTAGCATTACATGGTACAGTAGCCTCACTGTGCTACCCCTTACAAACACACACACAGAGGTGTCACTGGGGTTGTTATCACATAGTACAGTAGCCTCACTGTGCTACCCCTTACAAACACACTCACAGAGGTGTCACTGGGGATGGCATCACATGGTACAGTAGCCTCACTGTGCTACCCCTTACAAACACACTCACAGAGGTGTCACTGGGGATGGCATCACATGGTACAGTAGCCTCACTGTGCTACCCCTTACAAACACACTCACAGAGGTGTCACTGGGGATGGCATCACATGGTACAGTAGCCTCACTGTGCTACCCCTTACAAACACACACACAGAGGTGTCACTGGGGTTGTTATCACATAGTACAGTAGCCTCACTGTGCTACCCCTTACAAACACACTCACAGAGGTGTCACTGGGGTTGTTATCACATGGTACAGTAGCCTCACTGTGCTACCCCTTACAAACACACTCACAGAGGTGTCACTGGGGATGGCATCACATGGTACAGTAGCCTCACTGTGCTACCCCTTACAAACACACACACAGAGGTGTCACTGGGGATGGCATCACATGGTACAGTAGCCTCACTGTGCTACCCCTTACAAACACACACACAGAGGTGTCACTGGGGTTGGTATCACATGGTACAGTAGCCTCACTGTGCTGCCCCTTACAAACACACACACAGAGGTGTCACTGGGGTTAGCATCACATGGTACTGTAGCCTCACTGTGCTACCCCTTACAAACACACACACAGAGGTGTCACTGGGGTTGATATCACATGGTACAGTAGCCTCACTGTGCTACCCCTTACAAACACACACACAGAGGTGTCACTGGGGTTGTTATCACATAGTACAGTAGCCTCACTGTGCTACCCCTTACAAACACACACACAGAGGTGTCACTGGGGTTGTTATCACATGGTGCAGTAGCCTCACTGTGCTACCCCTTACAAACACACACACAGATGTCACTGGGGTTGTCATCACATGGTACAGTAGCCTCACTGTGCTACCCCTTACAAACACACACACAGAGGTGTCACTGGGGTTGACATCACATGGTACAGTAGCCTCACTGTGCTACCCCTTACAAACACACACACACAGGGTTGTCACTGGGGTTGTTATCACATGGTGCAGTAGCCTCACTGTGCTACCCCTTACAAACACACACACAGAGGTGTCACTGGGGTTGTTATCACATGGTGCAGTAGCCTCACTGTGCTACCCCTTACAAACACACACACAGAGGTGTCACTGGGGTTGTTATCACATGGTGCAGTAGCCTCACTGTGCTACCCCTTACAAACACACACACAGAGGTGTCACTGGGGTTGTTATCACATGGTACAGTAGCCTCACTGTGCTACCCCTTACAAACACACACACAGAGGTGTCATAGAAGGAGCGTCTGTATAGATAAGATAAGATAAGCTCTTCAGTTCTTCTCAAATAAAGCCAGACATTCAAAGACCATAAGAAATAATTGCATGATTGATAATTATAGGATAGACTCTGTTAAGTCCTTTTCAGTACTAACACATGATGTCAAAACTTCGGACATTGACTAGCTGCTGCTTTCATTGGCTGGGTCTTTTATTCAAATGTCAACGGTAGGATGCTTTTAATAAACTTTCATCTTGGAATTACAACAGCAACTTATTTCCTGTAGCCAATAGTGGACTCTAAGTGAAACAGCTTATTTTAATTAAAAGTTACTTGACAGCACTGACACTATCTTAAATCTAATAAGGTTCAAATGTGAATGTAAAGGTCATTGTAACTTTTACAAACAGAAAGTAGAAAGCTTCTCTATCAAAAGGACATGGTCTACATTTTGTAAAGAGTTAGCTATAACTTGACATGCTGCCATCCATAGATCAAATGCGTTTTAAAATAGTATACTGCATCATAAAGAGGACTCCATCCAGTGCATGAAAGCCTTTCACTGATATTCCAATGAAATCATCTCAAGAGTACAAACAAAAGTTGTCATGTTTATTTATTAACAGATTGCTGATCACACATAATAATAATAATAATAATAACCCCCTTTCCAGTCCGTGACGGAATATGGGGCATGTGAAGTAGCGTTCACAAGTTTTATTTAGCCACCACTAATGAGCAAGGGATTATGTGGCTAGCACAATGCCCCGGGGGCCTTGCCAGCGCCGAAAATAGAACCCGTGACTCTGTTCTGTCTCGGTTCGGTAGTCTAGCGCGCTACCACTAGACCACTGCGGCCCTCGATCACACATATAGAGCGAATAATGCTCATATCCATTTAAAATAGCCTTTTTTTTCATTTCTTTTCAGGTGTCTTGTATGTATGGCATCTTTCCGTCTGCGAGATTTATCTTTATTGTTTGCAGCTCTTGGTGTGGCTGATGAGACCAATCCTCGAGTGACAGTCTCTTCTGCATGTCACACACACGAATGCGGAGGGGTAGTGTTGCCTGGCCTTCCTCCTCGCTCTTTTTTCAGCTGTTTCCGCCCTGGTTTGATCCTTGGCTCTTAGTGATCCTTCCTTGACTATTGCCCACCACAATGACCTATAGTCTGCTAGTTCTTCCCAGTTTGGGATGTCTAGGTTGGCCTACTTCATGTCTCTTCTGCATATGTCTGTGCATCTGAGATGTGGCCGGCCAACTGACTTTTTCCCTGTCGCCAGCTCACTGTAAGCACTGCCTTGGGTATGCGACCAGGTTGCATTCACTTGACGTGTCCAAGACAAGTTGCCTTCTACAATTTTATAAATTATAGACTTTATGGGATTTTAACATCAGGGCAACAGACTTTAAAGTACAGATTATCACAACTTATTTTATCGAATGTCAGACCGAATGTCATTATCCTCATGTGAAGCGACAAATCTAAAAATAACTTCCTTCACTTCAACTCTCCAATTCTGTCACATATCTCATGAGCATGCAGAATGTGGTGTGCTGTAAACATGATTAAAAGATACCTTGCAGACTTTATATTCTTATATTCAGGGAACAAATTGCCTTCACATGATTTGCAAGAAAAGTATAAACTCATTCTGAGATAAGATTTAAGTCTTCTGCTCCCTAATCTTGTGCTTTACTCAAATGTTACAGTAACTATCTAATATTACAGTAACTATCTAATGTTACAGTAATTATCTAATATTACAGTAACTATCTAATGTTACAGTAATTATCTAATGTTACAGTAACTATCTAATGTTACAGTAACTATCTAATGTTACAGTAACTATCTAATGTTACAGTAATTATCTAATGTTACAGTAACTATCTAATGTTACAGTTCTTCCCACCAATGTAACTATCTAATGTTACAGTAACTATCTAATGTTACAGTAATTATCTAATAATGTATTACAGTAACTATCTAATGTTACATTAATTATCTAATGTTACCGTAACTATCTGTTACAGTAACTATCTAATGTTACAGTAACTATCTAATGTTACAGTAACTATCTAATGTTACATTAATTATCTAATGTTATAGTAACTATCTAATTTTACATTAATTATCTAATGTTACAGTAATTATCTAATGTTACAGTAACTATCTAATGTTACAGTAACTATCTAATGTTACAGTAACTATCTAATGTTACAGTAACTATCTAATGTTACAGTAACTATCTAATGTTACAATAACTATCTAATGTTACAGTAACTATCTAATGTTACAGTAACTATCTAATGTTACAGTAACTATCTAATTTTACAATAACTATCTAATATTACAGTAATTATCTAATAATGTACTACAGTAACTATCTAATGTTACATTAATTATCTAATGTTACAGTAACTATCTAATGTTACATTAATTATCTAATGTTACAGTTCTTCCCTCCTAGTTCTAGTGACACCAATAATTATTTCTATCTCTTCAGTTTTCTATTCTTTACTTTTATTTTTTTTAAAAATATTTTCAGTTAGAACAATTTCAAATGTTCCATTGTTATAGTGAACTTTAAAAATATAAACTTATCAAATTACAATATGCATCATACCACAGTTGCTAATACAGTTTGACCTTGCTAAGTCGAACTTCCCTGAGTCGAAAACCTCCCTATATTGAATTAATTGTTAGGTCCCGGCCAAATTCTGCGCCTATTACCCCATTTTCCGTAACCAGAAAACTCTGTAAGTTGATTTTTTTCTCGGTCCCTTTGAGTTCGACTTAGTGAGGTCCAACTGTATTATTTATTTTTATATCAATGGCTGTTATTTGTGTATGATAATAAAATGCTTAAATTTAATTGAATATCCTATATAATAAAAGGCAAGTTTCTGTCCTTTATGTCCGGTCATCTATAGCGATTGGTCCCTCAAACACATATGACTCCTACAGCCAATCATATTGAACACGTTTACGCCATTTACGCGGACGTTCAAAACGAGTTATTTTTGGTGCAGTATTTCTTCTAAGACTTTAATTTGAGTTATGCGCGTTGGGATTTATAGCAAAAAGCTGTGTTTTTACGAGTTATTTATTTTAACTATAATGAATAGTATTTTTGACATGATGCACATGTAATGCCGGTCGAAACGGCTGTTGGAGGGGAGTTACAACATGCCACCGAACGGTGACGGAACGTCCTTGGACGGGCTTTGTTGCTCGTTATACAATAATCAATGACCTTAGTTAGCTTTGTTGTTTTTTTAAAATCTGCAACACATTTTCAAATTCAGCAATGAGTGTTGAACTAAATAAATTAAAAAATATCTTAGCAACTGATAAACACCTTAGATTAGATTCACCCTGAATCAAGCAGAAATCTAATGGCCTTGGCCTTTCCACTTTACCATCATGTCCTAATGCCATCCAACCACAATCCACAATAATCATGTTTTTCTCTTGCTTGTGAGCAATAACTCGAGTCATTACTCGACAAGCAATGTTGGATTCCCGACATGAACCAAAGAGATGCTGCATGTAATCTAGAGAAGTAAATTAATATAAATTTTGTTAAAAGAAATAACATATTTTGAGTAAATGAAACTTGTATTCCTAGCTATACTTGATATTCTTGGTTAACATCAACATGAGATGCATTGCTGGCATTGCTTTAAATAAAATTAATACTTTATTTGTAATTTTAAAAATATTTAAATAATAATAATAAAATGGGAACTTCTATAGTAGACCAATGTGGTGCTGGGATCAATGCCCTTCACATAAAAATATTGTTAAACACAAACTCGATTTTTAAATTGTAAATTGAATATATTGACACATGAACATTAAATGAATATATTGACATATATTGAGTATATGAATATATTCAGCACTAAAGGAATACAGTGAAAACTGGTTGTGAATTCAGGGAGACGTCATCAGTTTGAATCCGATTACATTCAATTTTTTCAACAGCAAAAATAATTTAAAAAATTAAAAATAACTTTAATTATTTTTTTTGTAACAATTGTCACCAAAAATATTTAAATGTGCAAAAATTTTGAAGCAAATCAAACAATGGGAAATTGTTGAAAATTCAATCACAAGGTTTTACACAGACAAAAAAAGTAGTGAGAGTAAATAAAAATACTACAAGTAGCTCACCGTAGAAGATGTAATTTCCTGGATGAAATTCTGCCACCAGTTTGTTATTTTCAATGGGCAGGCTGCATGTAGGAGTTGATCCAACTCCAAAAGTACAGATGATATCATATTTCTTTAATCTTAAAATACAATACATTACCATTAATTTATTAATAATGTTTTAAGAAGGATGTTAAGTTAAGATTTCTTACAAATTTTAGTTTAGTTATGAACCTTAATATTTAAACTCACATTATAATAATTTTATAGAATATATAATATATTTCATATTATTTAATCAGTGGTTCTCCCATAGTAAATAATGTAACCAGTGGTCAAAGTGATGACTACAAGGAAAAATTAAAAATACTCTTGCATGAAGTTGCAATGCTAAAGACTATGCAGGGTCACTAGAAGCTAAAAGATTCTAGTGATGCAATATCATCTCCTTGTCTAATATTTGAGAAAAAATACATTTTGGCCACTGCAGGTATGGTACAGTTAGTTACTCGTATTCTTAAGGAATATAATTTTATTCAATAGTCATGGATGACACTGAATGACAAATTTAACAAATTTCCACATTAACTTTTCTAATAATTCAATAATCACATCTAATACATTATTTCAAAGTTTAAACATGTCTATTTAAAGTAAGTTATACCTTTTCTGCAGTGTTTGCAACCTTTGAATGTTATTTTCTTGCAGGGTCACTCGTTCACTACATGTCTTCACACCATAAGAGTTCCCACAGTGAACATAAAGTTGTTCAAGCCTCAATTTTTCAGAATTTTTAACTCTCCCAGCAATATCTAAAATTTCATCGCCATCCCATAAAAAGCCAGCTGAGACCATCAAGAAATAATATTTGAAATTACATCATTAATTACAGTGTTAAGAAATAACTTAAAAACAGGATATTTTATACTCCTCAATTCCATTACCTAATTACAGTATGTAACTGCTTAAAAGGTTTTAGCATAGATTATTATCATCTTACTTCTACCATATCCTGCATCAATGTCTAGAAACAGTGACCAAACTTTATCACTAGGGAGGAACTGGGCATGGGTCTCCAAGCATTCCAAGCCCTCCAGTCCACTAACCATAACATGGAACTTCTCAAGTTTTATATTGAGAGCAAGGCATCTAGAAAAAGTAAAAATAGTTATAAATATAGATAAGCATAAACAATAAGTATTTCATTATTATTTGGTCATACTAAATTTTGATAAAGATAAAAAGACATACCTAAGTTTGCACAAATGTGTTACCACATGAAGAACTGTATTGATGATGACATTAAGAATTGTAAGATGTCATTAAGTTGTTGGGATTGGTAATTATCAATCTTTGTATTATTTCATTTGATCATTTATTCCATCCTCTTGTCCCCAATGTCACGTGAGAGAGGTCAGAGGTGAATTGGTAGTGGTCACATGACCGGGAAGAAGAAGACATGGCGACTGGAGTGTGGTTCTATTTTACGGACGTGAGATATACTTGATGTAAATTAATGTACATAGAGTTGTGATTAAAAGTTATTTTGTTGAAACAGTGCCTAATGAAATCATTGTGAGAAAGATAGAGTTGGTAAGGTCACGCCCACACGGCCACGTTACACAGGGTGTCAGAAGAAAAACAGGATTAGAAGGATTTAACATTGTAATTGATATTTTGAAATTGAAACATTCGGAATCAACTCAATTTTTGAAGTAGTGCCGGTTTGAGTTCATCTTTAATAGAAATACCCTGTGTATCAGGATTACACGGTTCGTAAAAGGAGGTTTGTGAAACATTGAAAATAAACATTTTTTTTGTTTGCATGGGGGCATGTGCAGCGTGGCCGTGTGGGCGTGACCTTATCAACTCTATCTTTCTCACAATGATTTCATGAGGCACTGTTTCAACAAAATAACTTTTAATCACAACTCTATGTACATTAATTTACATCAAGTATATCTCATGTCCGTAAAACAGAACTACACTCCAGTCGCCATGTCTTCTTCTCACGGTCATGTGACCACTACCAATTCACCTCTGACCTCTCTCAAGTGACACCCAAGTGATTTTTGAGGAAAAGGACAGGGAATGTTACTTTTTTCTTTTCTTTTAATTATTTAGATGTCGTTTCAAAGATAATTCTTAACACTTTCAAGCATTTGTGTTAAACTCAAGAACTGCGGGTCATATCAGGCTGGCATTCAATTATGTTCCCTAATTAGCAGCTTTGCCTAATGATAGGTTATCTGAAAGTGCTCTGGCTTACATTAGAATAAGTGCCAAGTTATGTCGAGTGAATGTTCATCATTACAGTAATTTAGCTACATCCTGTTGCACTTTTAGGATTAGTCCATATGGAAATAAATAGTGTAGTGTCTTTTACTACAGCTAACTAGATACAAATCAAGCATATAAACGATTTTTAATCTCAAAGCAAACCTTTAAAATTACCCAGATAACATTTGATCCTGACAACACAGTCTTTTTAAAGCCAATGGTAGGCTAAATGCTTGCTCATGTTAATATTTTTTTAAAGTTCCATTTTCCACTGTTAAAGGTTTATCCTGTTTGGCCAGCAAACTTACAATTGATTTGAGCTTTGACCTGCTGAGCAATTGAGTTAGACGTTGCTGCCTTAGAGTTTGCATATGATTAACAATAGAACCTCGACGTTGAAGTTGATGGAAAGCATTTCTAAAAAACTGGAATTAAGTCGAAAATATGTGACTATAATGAAAAATGTTACTTAAATACTGTTTTCTTTACTTGGCCCTTATACAATATATAAAATTGTTCTCCTTAATGCTTTGAAGTTTACTCTTAATTTCTGGATCAAGGGTCACAGTTTAAAATATTTATAACAACTTTAAATAAATAAATATATTTAACTATATATTGCCTGTTTATTTTATCTGAAGATATGGGGTATGCCAATAGTATATCATCAAATCCATTCTCAGCATAAAATTCAGCCTCAGCTAGAGTTGACACAACAATACATCTTTTAGTTCCATTTGTTTGAAGAATTGCTGCCTCTCTGTAGAAACAGATACACTTAAAACTTTAAAGAACTATTAGCAGGTTATATACAATTTTCTTTTATGATTGAGCCTAAAAAACTTTTAATTTCAATAATAATTTTGTACTCTGAATAAGGCACCAGCATTTGTGCTTTGTGAAAAAAAATTCATGGGTCAGATTAACTCATTATCCATCCTACTTAAGGATTGGCATCAACTAATATATTATATAGCGATGATTTTTTTTTAAAAAAGTTTTAAGACCCGGAAATGCTTTTGCAGAAAAATTGTGATAGGCCTCGGCTAACATAAATAAAAAAGGAACAGTAAATTAGTTAATGAAGAAAATGTGTGAAAAGAAGAAAGAACCTAATCTTGGGTTTCTAGGTTATGTTATTTTTAATAGCTTTTGACTTTTGAGCAAAGCAATAAACTAAGAATACATATCTATTTATTAAATTTGTAAATTTATATATGCAAAGCTATTTAACATTTAACTAAAAATCAACTGCCAATGTTATATGCACAGTTAAGTGTGTAAAGAGTCAATTCTAAGAATTATTATGTTTCATTACAATAAATAGCAAAGGCTTCTATTACAAAGTACGTACATTGTCTTATGAGTTTTTGTATGAGTATGAGGTCTCAATACTCTCAATTGAATGTTTAGTTTCTTGCAAGTACGTACATTGTCTTATGAGTTTTTGTATGAGGTCTCAATTGAATGTTTAGTTTACAAAGGCTTCTATTACAAAGTACGTACATTGTCTTATGAGTTTTTGTATGAGGCCTCAATTGAATGTTTAGTTGCTTGCAAGTTGCTATCATGTGTTCACAATTCTGTTCAACTTTTTTGAGGTCCACAAGAAAACATGGAGTGTGAAGATCACTTAACTTTGTAGACATGATTTCTTAGTGCTAAAACATAATGAAAGATGTTAAAAACAAGTACATAATTATCATCAACTCAATAGCATATTTTAAACAGATTAAAGTTTTGCAAGTGTATTACAGTAAATACTATTGTTAGCTTATCATTATGGCTTATATCATTTTTATTTCATATTAAAATTAAAGAATTAATATTAATATATATGGTAAGTCACCGTAAGTATATATTGTTATATAATATAGTATATTGAAACAGATTCTGATATAAATTATAAAGATGATGTGGCACATTGTTGAGTAAAAATTGCTTAGTATATTCTCACATAATTCTCTTATGTATTTAATTTATATTTGAAAGGTTAATTTTTAAAAATATATTCACATCACTTCACACCACACTCTACTTTGAAAGTAACTTTGACTTTGAGGGTGAGAATTAAATTTCGCTGTGAAATAATATACCGTATACGTGTAGTGTAGAAAATGCAGGATTACCCACTAAAGATAATAAACAACTTTACTTTACGTCACGTCTAAAACATAAGTGTAAAAAATTAAAATATTTAAATTTAAAGGCTAAAACTAAAGTGGTTAAAGAATAAAGTTAAAGGCAAAGTGCCGCAAAGTTCAAAAAGTAAAGGAGTAAAGTTTAGTAAAGGATTACCGATGATTTTATTAGTAGAAAAAAAATTGTTCAACATTAAAAGTAAGCAATCACTGATCGTTGACTTGTAACGTAATCAATTTTTGTTTTTAAAAAAATATTTGAGGATTTAAACATACGAATCGCTATTAAGTATAATTAAGTTCAATTTTAACGATGGATTTAGTTTAGAAAGGAAAGATCTACCATCAAACAAGATGTCAACTTTGTTTTGTTAAACTAAACCCTGCCCTGTGACCTATGACCTATGTTAGAGGTGTTCAAAGACCTGCCCGCAGGCCAAAGCCGGCCCGCAAAGCAATTTTAACTGGCCATTGGCTTCATCTGAAATAATTGACTGACGTATTATTTATGAAACGAAATTATATTTATAAGAAAGTCGAAATTGTGTGCTGTTTGCAGTACCTCAAATGATGACAAAATCGATAACGTTTTATTGTTTACCAATTACTTGACCTTCAAAGTCTTTGAGACCAAACAAACGGAACAGATTTGTTGAATTAAATTCCATGGAAAAAAATATCGGTAATTATTACTGATGGGACCCCTGTTATGACCGGTGAGCACAGTGGACTAGTAAAACTTGTCTGTAACAAAGTCAGCGAAGATGATAAGAGGGTGAAACAGCTCTTAAACTACACGTATCCTTTAACAAGTTTTTTGTGCTAAACATTTTTGATGTGATTATGTCATTAAGCCAGTGATAAAAGCTATAAGGGGCCGTCCATAAATGACGTCACGCACCTAGGGGGGGGACGGGGGGTCACACTTTTGTGACGTTGCGTGACGAGGGGGAGGGAGGGGGGTTGAAGAAATGTGACGTCACATCAAAAGGGTAACTTTAAATAAAACTTCCACTGAAATATTTGGTCCCTTACAATTTATTTAATGACTTTTAAAAAAAAATTAATTAAAAAATCAGTGCTTCTCAATGTGCTGGTCGGTAGGCCATCAGACGCTGGTTGGCGTATGCTATCAAGACACGAAAATTAAATCTAATTATAATCCTTAAGTTTGAGAATCCACAAGATAACATATGAAATTGTTACACTGCGTCGTTTGATGTTGACATCAAAGCATTTGTGATCTAACCGCAGCTCTGTTTGGTTCTCTCATGCCCGTTACCACAAAATAGACAAGTTAATGTATGCGTTACCCCCCCCCTCCCAGACTCTAGGTCCTGCTCACGTGACTCGGGGATTTGGGGGAGCGTCTTTAGCACCCCCCTCGAAAATGCTACTGGTGAGTTTTACAAGCATGACAAGTGTCTAAAAATGATTTGAATAGGATTATGTGTAGATATTTTAAGTCAAAACGACACGGAATATCCTTTTTCTTGAAAAGGGGAAAGGGGGGGGGGTAATCTATTTGATAGAATTAAAAACGTTTTAAGTTTGATATAATTGTTCCATGGTTTTTGATAAAACGCCCCTGGTCATTCTAGTCTTCTAGATCAGTGCTTCTCAAAGTGGTGGTCCGCGGACCGATGCCAGTCCGTGGGCCATCCGCTGCCGGTCCGCAGATGTTCTCAAAAAAGGACAGAAAAAATTGTCAGTGCAGGGAAAATAGTGCACCGGTCCCTGGTACAATGGAAAAAAATTCCTGCTGGTCCGCAATACTAAAAAGTATGAGAAGCACTGTTCTAGATATAATGGTAAATGAGCCCATTTAAAATTAGTCAAGTATTCATTAACTTTATTGAATGCATCAAATTCTTGATATTGCAATTCGAGAGGAGAACAAAACAACTTTTCTTCTTAGCTCAGTTTTTAAGGCATTAAATTTTAAATATCAAAGAAATGATGCGTGATAAAGACAAGTCATGTGGATTAAGATTATTGTCACTCGTTTCAATATAAATGAAAGTAGGGTAGATTTAGGTGTCTTCATATAGTGCGTAGGTAAGAAATATACATAGTTGTCAAATTTTAAAAAAATGCATTTTCTGGAAGGAACCTGTTTAATAATGGGCATATGTTCCAAGCGTACACGTACACATGACGTATTTTAATATATCTAGCGGATTGTAGTGGATGTTATATGTCCCAAATGAGTCTGCATTACCCCCAAGAATTCCCTTTTTGACCCCAGTTCAGGTTATTTACCTCTGTTCGCCGACCTCTGTCTTACGGGATGCCCGTCAGTCAATTGAGGGATTTAGAAAAAAATACATTTTAAAAATGTTATTTTTAAATAATTTTTTTTCTAAACAAAGACGTTAACAGTTATGATCAATAGTCAATGTTTAATTTGTATTCATTAAAATAAAATATAAGCTAAGGATGTTAACACAGTTCGTTTTCTGAAGGCCGGCTAAACGTTTTTTTTAAATGATTCACGCGGGTTACGATATTACAACTTAGATCTTCACTAAATAAATAATAAATACTTAAATGACAATAAAAGTGATTTGAAATATACTTATTTTCAAATAGAAAATAAAGCGTCCTTTGTATTTTTTTTTGTATTTTTTTTTCTTTATGATTGTGGTCAAAGATTTGTGACGTATTTTTAGAGGAGGGGTCTAAGTTTTTGTGACATCGCGTGACGAGGGGGGAGGGGGTCAAAAATCGGAAAAAATCGCGTGACGTCATTTATGAACGGCCCCTAAACTCTATTCCATCTGAAGCCCTGTTTCACAAAACGTTACAGCAGTTTCTCCTTGACATCCAGGGAGAAAATCGAAGATGTGTATCACAATGATGTAAGAGGGCTCAGTCAGGGGACAGCACTTCAGCGCTCATACACAATTAAAAAATAATGTGGGAAATTCATGGCAAATAAGAAACAACCAATTCCAGAATTATCTAAACCTGCTTGCCTGGCAGAGTTTGCATTTTAGTTGATGTGACAAGACATCTAAACCTGCTGAACACAAGTCTTCAATTCAGTCTTAAGCTAAGATATTCACATAGTAAGGCTTTTTGCGAGCATGCTGCAACTTTTTCAAAGACAACTGTCTCAAATGCAGCCTAATACCACGCATTTCCCCTCACTACAAGAAGCAAGGGGCCGTCCATAAATGACGTCACGCGATTTTTGCCGATTTTTTACCCCCTCCCCCACCCACGTCGTCTCAAAAACTTAGACCCCCCCTCTAAAAATACGTCACAAATCTTTGACAAAAAAAAACACTTTATTTTCTAATTGAAAATAAGTATTTTTTAAATCACGTTTATTGTCATTTAAGTATTTATTATTTATTTAGTGAAGATCTACATTGTAATATCGTAACCCACGTGAAGCATTTTTTTTAAACGTTTAACCGGCCTTCAGAAAACGAACTGTGTTAACATCCTTAGATTATATTTTATTTTAATGCATACAAATTAAACATTGATTATTAATCATCACGGTTAACGTCTTGTCTAGAAAAAAAAATTATTTAAAAAAACGTTTTTAAAATGTATTTTAAAAAAAAATTCCTCAATTGACTGACGGGTATCCCGTAAGAAAGAGGTCGGCAAACAGAGGTAAATAACCTCATCTGGGGTCAAAAAGGGAATTCTTGGGGGTAATGCAGACTCATTAGGGACATATAACATCCACTACAATCCACTAGATATATTAAAATACGTCATGTGTACGTGTAAGTTTGCAACGTATTCCCATTATTGAACCGGGTCCTTACAGAAAATGCATTTTTTTAAAAATTTGACAACTATGTAGATTTCTAACCTACGTACTATACGAAGACACCTAAATCTACCCTACTTTCATTTATATAGACACGAGTGACAATAATCTTTATCCACATGACTTGTCTGTATCACGTATTCTTTCTGTGATATTTAAAAATTAATGCCTTAAAAACTGAGCTAAGAAGAAAAGTTGTTTTGTGCTCCTCTAGAATTGCGATGTCAAGAATTTGATGCATTCAATCAATAAAGTTAATGAATACTTGACTAATTTTAAATGGGCTCATTTACCATTATATCTAGAATCTAGAAGACTAGAATGGCCAAGGGCGTTTGACCAAAAGCCAATCGAACAATTATATCAAACTTAAAACGTTTTTAATTCTATCAAATAGATCCCCCCTTCCACTTTTAAAGAAAAAGGATATTCCGTGTCGTTTTGACTTAAAATATCTACACATAATCCTATTCAGATCATTTTTAGACACGTGTCATGCTTGTAAAACTCACCAGTAGCATTGGTGCTAACGACGCTCCCCCAAATCCCCGAGTCATGGGAGCAGGACCTAGAGTCTGGGGGTTGGGGGGGGGTAACGCACACATAAACTTGTATATTTTGGGGTAACGGGCAAAAAAGTTCGACTACTGCCATGAGAGAACCAAACGGCGCTGCGGTTACATCACAAATGCTTTGATGTCAACATCAAACTACGCAGTGTAACAATTTCATACGCTATCTTGTGGATTCTCAAACTTAAGGATTATAATTAGATTTAATTTTCGTGTCTTGATAACTTACGCCAACCAGCGTCTGATGACATACCGACCGGCACATTGAGAAGCACTGATTTTAAAAAAAATTCATTAAATAAATTGTAAGCGACCAAATATTTCTTTGGAAGTTTTATTTAAAGTTACCCTTTATATGTGACGTCACATTTCTTCAACCCCCCTCGTCACAAAAGTGTGACCCCCTCCCCCCTAGGTGCGTGACGTCATTTATGGACGGCCCCTAAGAAGTCATGACAATTTTCCAGAAAGAAACTTCAATGAGCAAAGGTAGATGTATGTTGCAGACTCTTAAAGGATTTTGCAACTATTGAGCAGGATTTTTTTTCTCGTCGCCTTTCTCTGTGGGCCATGATGGTGCTCCTGGCCACCTGCAAATGGAACACGTTGAGTTAAAAACTCATGCTGAATGTCGCAGCAGACAACAGCTTTCTCTCAATGACTTTGATTGTCAGCCGGATAAAGACAGATTCCAAGAGATTTGAAAAGTTGCTCTGCTTGTTTAGCTCGACATACTTGTGTGAGCAGACATTTTCATTATGAATTTTAACAAGAACCGTGTAAGGACAAGACTAAGTGACTCTCACCTGCGTGATATCACACGTATCAAGTCCAGTGGCATTGCGCCTTACCTCCCTTGTTTTGTGTATTCAAGATCTCAGTTTCAATATTCACATTAAAAATTTTCAATATAAACCTCTCAATGAATGTCATTTTTGTTTATTATCTTAATTCTGTCCTCGCATATCTTTACTTTATGGAATATGGCCCGCCATGCCAAAAAGTTTGGACGCCTCTGTCTTATATGTCGTGTTCGCATTAAAGGAAAGTAATCTCGAATGTACATGTAAAATTTGGGTAGTTGCCCAGTGTAACAGGCCAGATTAATCCAGTGTCCAGAATAAATTCGGGTGTCACACACATTCTTTCTGTTCCTAAGATACGCACTAAAACATTCTGTTAAAGTCTTTCTCTTTTTGTGCTCCGAACAATGGAATTCTCTACCATTACACAATCGTAACATCCCTACTACTATGGCCGTCAAATTACATCTATTCAAACTTTACTTTCTGGAATGACAATCACTATCACAATGAAGCAAGATAATAAGCTCAGCCCCAACCTGGGATGCTGCGCTATTTAATTTAAATGATTATTTAAACAAAAATTAGTATCCCTAGTTGGTACCAGGAACCTCTGACTGTACAGGTATTGTGATTGCTTGGTTTTTATTGTCTAAGTGGCAACATAAATAAAGGAGTTTATGCTGAAAATAAAAGGATTTTTATAAGAATGATAAAGGCTGATTCAATTTATTTTTTAAAGTGAAGACTGAAGTTAAGATCAAAGAAATAAACAGACCAGGGCTAATTGTAGGATATGGTATAATTCCTGGACTCTGATCATGTTATTGTCAACAACAGAATAAAAAAACAACAATGCGAAAACTCTCATCACTCATTTATCTCTGGAATAGATGTATACTATAACAAACTTACACCAAGCAGATAAGATAACCGTATCAAACATGTGTTCATTAAAAAAGTTATATTTTTTAAATTAAGAGCTCACTAATCTTTGACAAGAATATTTTTTTTGTAAAAAAAGAACAAAGCTAATTTGAAGCAAACTGTTGATAATCAATCATTGATGCATAGACCTGTGTTTTTTCCCTTTCAATACCATGTCCATATTGCCAAAAAGTATGTCAGAAGTTTATTCCAGCCTGAGGATTCTCAGAGGCGTCCATGACAACAAAAATAGTGTACTTTTCTTGTGAGGTAAACCTGTCAACGGGTACAAGCCCGTTGCCGTGCGATTTCACAGGTAGTAAAATTGCGCCCGGTTACCCGTGAAAATGTGGTTGCAATGACTATACCAACGGTGGCCCAACTGTGGTCATGAACCGCATGCGGCTCTTCTGTGTTCACTTTGCGGTGCACAGATAGTTTATCAAAAGAAAACTTTTTGTTTGAAATAAATGCTGTGTTAATGTGAAACACGAAAACACTTAAGAAGAAATATCTGTCAAAATGAAATAAAATACAGTCCCGACAAACTACCATGTATTTTGATACATCTTTTTGAGGCCCCTATCCTATTAGCTCGTGCACGCTTCCGGATCTGTATGTCGTCAACTTTTTCAAAACGCTCATAAACACGTTTTCTGACTTGCTAGAGTGCTGAAATTTTCACAGTAGGTTTGGCTTGTGGGTAGGATTAAGCTATTAAAGTTTTAGCCGACTTAAATGGGGTCAATCCAGCAGTTTTGACCAATTTCTGACTTAAGCTTATAGACCAATCCAATTAAATTATTTGGCGACATAGCCGGACTTAACTCATTACCATAAAAACAACTCAGCGCCGTGACAGAATAAATTACATTCTTAAGAACCTGCTATACAGCGTGACTGTAGCAGGTTCACGAAAAATACTTTGTGAATGGAACATATTGATAGGGGATTTTCTTTCAGGTCTTTTTTGAATCTCTCTTATCAATTCCTTCCCAATCTAATAAAATAGGTGAGTTTAACTATCTACTGAAATTTTCAACAGATCTAAAGAATATTAATTTCAGTTAAATCTGACGGAAAACTAAAACAAAAGGAACATTGCCAAATGATATTAATTTGAAAGTTTAGCCGTTTCCTGATTTTCATCAGACAAGAAGAGAAATAAATAAATAAGGAAAGGAAAGGAGTTAATAATGGGTAAGTTTATATTTATAGAAAATTTCAAATTTTGCTCACAAATTTCGTTCTAGATGAACTTGGCTAACAGGACATTTAACAGGACTTCAAGTCAAGAAAAGTGTGATCAAATCAACAGTACCACCCCATGACGATGTCTAAGCAGAAATAAAATGGCAAACAATTTACCATAAACACAAATTTTCAATTTACAGATCATCGCAGGCTTGATTTTCGATGTCGAGGAACAAGAAGGAAAAAAGTAGAGATAATGCAATTTATCGTTTAAAATTATAAATACTTCAAAAATTGTTTCAGAATCTTTATGAAATTGAAAAACTATTTTAATAAAATTCTAATGTTAAAGAGTTTAAATTTTCATGAATGAAATTAAGTTTTACAAATCTTTTGATAACACATAAAAGTAGAAAATAAAATGAATAAAAAACTTTTTTAAAAGGGGGACTCAGAACTTTTGTGTTAGTTGATCAAATTTTATATCTCACATTAAATCCCACAAACGATCACAATAAATATCAATAAACTTAACAACATATTGGTGTAATTTGGTAGGGCATGTTAACATATTATGCCATAAGTCTAATTATGAATAGGGGTAAATCTTTTTTAAAAAAGCACCTGAAATCAACAACTGCAACTGTCCAACATCAGTTTATTTACATTAACATCTTTGAATTTCTTTACAATATTGTTTCATAATTTCTTCAGAAAGTGATGGTTTAACAATATCCAAGGCTTTCAGAAAATGTTCTTGTGTAACGATTGCCTTAGTTTCTTGCCACAAACCTTGCCTTAGACAAATCAAGGCAGCCTATAAAAATTAAGGAATAAATTATAAACAAATAAAATATTTAAAAAACAACATTATAACAAATATTTCTGTATGAGTTAAAATTAGCAAAAAATTCATTTAAATTTGAATAATCATGTTCATTTATTCTCTAGCTATTTTATGGATAGATCTAAATAATTTGTTTAAATAAAGAAATTAGAAGTAGTGTTTTCACAATTCAGAATATTGTATATATTGCTAATACAAAATTTAGACAATAATTTTAAAATCATCTTTGAAGTTTTTAATAAGAAGTAAATTTTATTTGAAAGCTTGCAACCAAATATAACTGAACAGAAAAAAAATCATCAATCAGGTTGAAATGCAGTCATAGTTAAATTTGTTTAAAAAATACCCACTAAATTATATGAAAAGAGTACAGTGATATCTAGAGATATGAGTTTAATTTGTTCCGTAACCTTGCTCGTATCTCAAATAACTCGTATGTTAGGGCACTCATATCTCGAGGTACCACTGTATATGTTAAATAAATCCTTCAAACCCCCCAGAAATATTGACAATGTTATTGTACCAAGTTTAGAAATGCTGCACAGGATTTGCACTACATACATAAAAACTACTTAACTCTACAGTTGGCAGAAAAACACATTTTTTTAATAAATAGAAAAAAAAATTAACCCCTTATGTCACCTTAGCTAGCTAATCAATTTGATTCTCATTTTGTGACGTGTTCATGCAAAAGGTTAGTATTTTAAATGTTATATTTTATCATAATGATTTTTTTTACATGAGTTATTCATGTCAAAATTTTAATGTCCTGTTTTGTCATTTTTAGATTGCTTTTTAAAAAAAAATTATTTAAAATTTGGGTGTTGTCATTGTCAAATTCAAAATGATATTTGAAAAATTTAAAATACCTCCTTGCATAAATTTTTCAAATCAGCACCAGAAAAACAGAATGTCTTTTTGCTCAACTCCAACAAATCTAAACCATCATTAGGTATACAGGATGTGTGAATCTGAAGAATGGCTCTTCGGCTCTGAAATAACATAAAATAATTTTTTAATTTTTAAAATGTTTTTACAATTTTTTAAATTACAATTATTAAAGGATAATATTAATTGTAAGTAACATAAAAACCTTGAAAAAAATTGAGGTTTATAAGTGAAAGTTAAAAATTAGAAGTAGAATATTAAATAATTCAATGTTGTTTGATAGTAAATTTAATTAGTTTCTTTATATAACGATTGTGAGGTTTAAATATGTTACTAAAAAAGGATATTTTACCTGTTCATTGGGCTGTGGGACATATATAAGTCTATCAAGGCGTCCTGGCCTGAGAATTGCTCCATCTAACATATCTGGTCTGTTAGTGGCTCCAATAACTATAATGCGAGAGCACTCACTCTAATTTAACAGTAATGAAAAAATGTGTTAGTCATTTACATTTTATTAAGAATCTCATCCATTCACTGCAGTAACAAACTTATTTACTAACACCCACATTCTTACATAAAGAAATATTTGCAGAGATGTGACAAGAGTCTTTGTTCCAAGGCAGACAACTGCGGACAAAGGGACTGAATAGGATCACAAGCTAACAATTTTGTACTTTATTCTATTGGGCTCACAGCATGAATGTGAAAATCAAAATCAAAAACTAAATTGCTGACATCCTTTATTGCTAATATATTTTCTGAAAAATAGATTTGTAAGTATTTTAAATATTAAATTGCTATTAATCAACAAATTTAGAAATTGAAATCTAGTGGCTTTGATTTAATAATTATTACGATTTGTTTGTGAAAAAAAAACAACTTAATATGCCAGTGTATGAGCATAGCAAATTAGTGTTAGTAAAATGTGTGTGTGACGGGTGGGGAAACATACACCAATGAATGAGGAGGTTTGGAAAAAGCTTTGTTCATTTTTGCAGACTTTTGATTTCTAACACATTGGTAACTTTTAAAGTATCAATATAATTTAAGATATTGCATAGTTTAATTTCCAGCTATGGTGTCAAAAATACAATATAAAATAGAATTAAGCTTTATAAAGATTTACAATGGATTTACTTCCGTTTGACTTTTGTTGACTAGTTCATCAGCTCCTTGATTGTGGACAATAGAAGCATCCATCTTCTGATCCAGTGAAGCTCCAATACCATCCATCTCATTTAACATGGTGGCCAAAATACGTTCTTGGACACGAGACTGCCCACTGCCTAAGCTTCTTTTGCCAATTAATGATTCAATTTCATCAAAAAACAAAATGCAAGGTGAGAGAGCTCTTGCCTTCTGAAAAGTCTATAAATGAAAATTTATAAAAATATAATGTCAAACTAATTAGAAAATACCAAATGACTATTATTTAGCAACACATTTTTGCTCAACATACTTATAGCAAAGTTATGGTGTGACCTCACAGGAATCAATCAGTGAAGTTGAGATGAGCACTTTTTATAAATTTACTTTCACATGATTTCAGCAAGTTGAAATAGTCAATTACCTCTGACAGAAGTCTTTCTGATTCTCCAACATAAGGAGAGTAGATTTGGGCTCCATTGAGAGTTAAAAATGTCACATGACATGAAGTAGCAGCAGCTCGTACCAATGTTGTCTTACAGCAACCAGGTGGACCATACAATAAAATCCCTTTTGTTGCTGTCACATCCATGCGTTTTAGAGCATCAGGATATAATAAAGGCCATTCTAGAGACTTGAAATATAAAATTATCCAGTGATGGTTTTACCTAGTGATATAATTTAATAGCAATTTTCAGTAAGTTATTATTAGTTATAGAGGTATTGAATACATGTAATTAAATCATGGAATTTAAAATGTATTGCATTTTTTTAACATTTCCAAAGACACACCTGTTTGATTGCCACTTTCACTTCCTCCAGGCCACCTATATGCTCCCAAGCCACAGGCTGTAAGTCAAGAACACTACCAATATTTTTTCTGAGAGTTGGTATCACATTATGTAACGCATGCAAGAAATCTGATCTCTTTATCACAGCGTTTTTTTGCTGAAATATGAAGGGGAAAAAATATGATTGCACCTTTTTACATTTTATCCTGATTTTGGAGAAGAAAACAAACACCTTTTCTTTCTTTAAAGTCATTAAAAAAGACATAGTCCTCAAAGAACAAACAAAGGAGAGAACGTTGAATTGTTTTTAAAAAAAATTACCTGATTAAAATTTGAGGCTAATGCATGAGTAAGTGCTTCATCACACAAACTTTTTAAGTCAGAAATGACATAGCCAGCAGTCCACAAGGCAATCTCTGAAAGAGATACAGTCTCAGCCTCATCATCTTTAGTCATATTTAGTGATGCTGTCAGTTCCTCTAAAATTGATGTTCTTTGTTCTTTAGTTGGAACATTAATGAGCATCTGAAACACAAGAAATAAAGATGTAAAACGGAGCAATTACACTTGAGAAGAAATAAAACAGGTAGCTTTTATTTTGATATACAGTAGTTACAATTTCAGTTAATTTTTTTAAGTCTGGAGAAATTTATTGCTTTTATTTTTGTGTAAATCAGACAGAAAATATTAAAGCTTGAAACCTCTTTATCAAAGCGACCAGGCCTCCGTAGTGCTGTATTGACAGAGGAGATTGTATTGGTGGCTCCAACAACAAAAATGTCTACAACATTTTTCTCATGTAGGTCATCCATCTTGTTGATGAGAGCAGCAGTAATTTGTTTATTCCCCAAACTTGCATTCTCATATCTAGGGCAGATAGCATCAAGCTCATCAAAAAAGATGACAACAGGACCCTCGTTAGAAAGGTCTATTGCACGGTTGAACAATTGTTTTAATGCCAGTGCACCAGACCCATATTCTGGATGAAACAGATCAGACCCATCTATTTTTATCAATGCACCACCACAAAGTTGAGTAAGATACTGTACAAGATAGGATTTTCCACAGCCCGGGGGTCCATGTATCAATACACCAAGGGGTCTTTTTTGGAGTGTGCTTTTGTAATATTTAAAATAATTGCACAAATTTTGGACTTCTTGACTCATACCACACAAAACTAAAGGTGCTGAATGGACTTTCAGATTAAAGAAATCCTCACTCTGCAAAGAATCTATGTCAATGGAGGTATTTATTGTCACAATCCCGTTCTTAGCACAGCTATGTGTCTTGCATTCTGTAATGATGACATTGGTGATGCCATAGACTTTAGCTAGTTTAGAATTGAAATGTTTTATGCTGTTACCAGACTTAATGACTTGATTCAGCAATACATTCCTCAGGTAAAGTTTTAAACTTTGATCATTTGTTTTATATTTTTTCAAATCTTTTAGAATGATACAAGCACGAACTTGTAATGCTTCTGATGAGTGTATAGCTTCATAAATTGCTATTTGAGCCATTTTAAAATGTGAGTAAAGCTATTTAATAGTCACAATTAGTGTATATTTTTTTGAGCCTGCATATAGATAATCTGAAAAAGAAATGTTTACAAAAGTTATTAATAGAAAAGGCAGAAAATAAGTGACTAAAACTTGAATAAGTAGGTTTTTATGGGTTTTTTCAGCAAAGAGTATGAGATACTTAGCTTGAAAGACATATATTTTTTTATTCAAGAACCAAAATAATGTCTTTATTTTCTGGTATTAACTGTTGGCAACACCACAACACTTAGGCTACCACCATTAGATGGCTATAGGCTACATCCACTTACTGTTGGCAACACCACAACACTTAGGCTACCACCATTAGATGGCTATAGGCTACATCCACTTACTGTTGGCAGCACCACAACACTTAGGCTACCACCATTAGATGGCTATAGGCTACATCCACTTACTGTTGGCAGCACCACAACACTTAGGCTACCACCATTAGATGGCTATAGGCTACATCCACTTACTGTTGGCAGCACCACAACACTTAGGCTACCACCATTAGATGGCTATAGGCTACATCCACTTACTGTTGGCAGCACCACAACACTTAGGCTACCACCATTAGATGGCTATAGGCTACATCCACTTACTGTTGGCAGCACCACAACATTTAGGCTACCACCATTAGATGGCTATAGGCTACATCCACTTACTGTTGGCAGCACCACAACATTTAGGCTACCACCATTAGATGGCTATAGGCTACATCCACTTACTGTTGGCAGCACCACAACACTTAGGCTACCACCATTAGATGGCTATAGACTACATCCACTTACTGTTGGCAACACCACAACACTTAGGCTACCACCATTAGATGGCTATAGGCTACATCCACTTACTGTTGGCAGCACCACAACACTTAGGCTACCACCATTAGATGGCTATAGGCTACATCCACTTACTGTTGGCAGCACCACAACACTTAGGCTACCACAATTAGATGGCTATAGACTTCATCCACTTCCGACGATGAAGGTTAAATAAATTAATATTAAAATCATTAGGCCTAATTAAGTTAAAATAAATTTTGATATCATTTATAAGCCATACTAATACAGGAATTAAATAAATTATATTCTACACTCAATGCATAGAGACGTTATTCACTATATTGACATTTGACAAGAACAACCCCGATTAAAACTAAAAACTAATTAAATGACAAATGAAAGAAAGTAGGCTATAAAAAAATTAATTTGCTGCTTTATGTACATGTATTATCAATTGTAATATAATATATGTAATATAATATAATATATATGTAATATAATATATGTTATATAATATCACCATTTTTTAAAAATTTGGCATGGGTTACACTCACAAAACCGTGAATCACAGCCTACATTTTGTCGATCCTAATACAAGGGACTAATACCCAATGAATCAAGCGGTCATGGAAATCTGCAAAAGAACAAGATAAATGCCATAATGGGACTCATCATCACATGATGGATTCTTGTATTTGCCAGTACATGTGAATAAATTGTGTGAAAATGAGAAGGGCTGATCCTTTCGACACCATAATGGATGCCATTGTAACATTCTAGCCACCAGGATAATGGAACATTTATCATAGCTGACTATATTCATTATTAATTAAATGTGACGTTATGCGATTTTTTAACATGTTGCATTGGTGGTTGGATAAAAAACAAGTACCATTTTTTAATTGAAAAATAATTCAATATATATACAATGCCTATATGTTCTGGTTAATATTTTTGTTTTACATGTTAATGTAACAGTGTAATAATTATTAATTAGAATTATTATATAATTAATAATATTGACGGGAGCTAACCCAGCATTAATTACAAAATATTTTATTTTGGGTACGTCAAACAATACTGGACCAAAATAAGGATGTTGCTAGTGTTACGACAAGTCGTAACATTAGGCAGTAAGCTATTGCTCCGACTAGTTGTAACACAAGATAGGAATATTAATGTTATGACTACTTGACTTATTTACTAAAATCTGCCAGATAAACTCAGATAGCGCACTCAAACTAGTTGTTACATTAAAATAGCACACTCGTTTTACCACTAAGCCTTATACTTATTTCAACACTTAATAAATTATTAGGAGTGATTATTCTCACAGCTGTGTCATAATTGTCGAATATCATCCGGTTTTGGCTTTTCGAAGCATATTGTTTATTAGCGTTATCCAGGGCCGATCTTAGCAATTGCAGGCCCTAAGAGGCCATCCATAAACTACGTCACGCTCCAGAGGGGGGAAGGGGGTGTAAGAAAGTGTGACAGGTCCGGCCATGTGTGACGTCACGCTGTTTTATATTAAATTTTGAATATTTTGTTAATAAAAAACAACATTTTGGTTCGAAAGTGTGATGTACTTTAGGGGGGGGGGTCCCAAGAGGTGTGACAGTAATTCATTCAGTAATCATTAAAAATTGCATAAATACATTGATTATTTAAGGTCTACTGTTTATTAAGCATAGGGATTACACACTTTTAGCCTAAATATAGTGAAATCGTCTCAATTTTTAGCCGCGGTGTACCTAGGCCAAAGCCAATGGTTTAGCTAGGTACACCGCGGCGGTGTAAGCAGGCCAAGGGGACGCGGTGGTCGAGTGGCAGCGCACTGGACTGTCGTACCGATGGTTACGGGTTCGAATCCGTGTGAAGGCAAGGGTTTGTTCCCGGGGCCTAGGGCGTCCCTGAGTCACCCCGCTCCGAATGGGTACCTAACACTACATGTAGTTAGGCGGCTGGGTAATGCGTGGAACCCACAAAGCCGTGGCCTGTGAATACTGCATCACTTGCCAACAGATCATGTGTCATGGTCTGTGGACGCAAATATCTTCTGCATAGAAGGAGCGTCTGTATAGATTAGATAAGATAGAAAGATAGGCCAAGGACGATGGTTTAGCTGGGTGCACCGCCGCGGTGTCCGTAGACACTTCGAAAATTCAATTACCAGCACTCAGCACCCTCATTGTCATTGTGGTTTAAAGAAAATTAAATAAAAAATAGCCGCCTACACATGGGTTCGAATCACATATTCATTATTAAGAATTAAAGTAATCCCTTCTTAACTTCTTATTTTAGTCTGAGTCTTAAATTACGCACATTTTCATTTACGACTAGTCGTCACAGAAGATAAATTGGCTACTATCGTAGCAAAAAAATTATTTCGTACTGTTACGACTAGTCGTAGCTGCAGACACTTCGTCGAAAAAATGTTCGGTCCCCTCAATTTTGTGTTAAACGATTTTCACTGTAATTTGTTTTGACTTAATCTTACCAAATTGTCATTCAAATAGTGAGTTATGCTTTTTAAATTTTGCTAGAAAGTTTTATACTAGCAGGATAGCAGTATAAAATTTTGAAAAATTAACTTTGGTAAACAAACACAACTACTTCCGGTTAAGTTGTGTCCTTTGGTAACGGAACGATTTCTTAAAATTTGCAAGAAGACACAGATCACGAATTAAGTTGTAAGTACATTTTAAAAAAGATCTTATTTATTGTAATGTGTTCTTTGTTAACAGGTTTTGGAAAAAGTAAAACAATTTTCAAACGAGAAAAGAGAAGAAGAAAGAGATATTTACAAGAAAACCGGATGGCCGCAGGCAGAAAAGTAGAAAAGTTAAAATTAAATATTAAAATGAAAAGTTTTATTTTATTATATTATTGTATACGTTATTCGATTATTATATTATATTATAAATTATTATTTTATTTAAAAAAAATGTTTTGTCCGAATTTAACTTTCATTAAAAAAAATATGTCTCTAGTCTCAGTTTACCAAATGTGCAAGTGAAACTCTTTAACTCTTTACTTTAATAATATTTAAATTAATGAGAGGACGTAAATTAAGTTTAAGACTTTTAATTTTAATATAAGTTATTAAAATTTAAAATAATAATAAGTTATTTAAATTTTACTTCAAATTAAAGAATAAGGCTAATAAGCACTAATACTAATACTTATACTAATGGCACTATAGACTATAGTATAGTTCACTATAGATTATAACTTAATAATACTAATAATTTAATAATGTGGACTGTATTATAATTTAGTGAATGGTGAAATTAAGTCTAGGCCTATTCAGACTATTCATTCATTTCACTGTGAATTTAACACCATGAATCTAAATCAACTAAATGACTTTACTTTTACTGTTAATTTACTTGTGGTTTGCCTCTTTTAATTATTAAACTATTACTAAACATCTTTGAGCCCTTGCCTTATTTTTTTTGAAAAAAATGCTAGTCCTGCGTGACAGTGTAAAGTTATACATCTTATTAACATACTGATGTATGATGTACATCATATAAAATGACATGGTAGCTTAGTAGGTTATATTTAGATGCCTTGAAAACTATAAGGATTAGTTTTGTCTGTCCACATTGTAAGCTTTTTTTTTATTAACTTAAACTTATTTTAAAAATCATAAATTGATGGTCTCCACTCTTATTTGCTTGTGGAATCTTTCAATATTAATACTATTTGTATAGCCTACCCATATCAGTCCATGTACAAAGCAAATAGATCATTATGCACAGAGACCCTTGCTAAAAAATTCATGAACTTGATTTATGAATAAAAGAGATTATTCAAAACTAACAAGAATAACACCATTAGTTAAATCATTAAACCTTGAAACACTAGAGCAGTGCTTCTCAAACTTTTTAGTATTGCGGACCGGCAGGAATTTTTTCCATTGCACCCAGGACCGGTGAACTATTTTCCCTGTACTGACGTAGCGAAATGTCCTTTCTTGGTAACTTCTGCGCACCGGCATTGCATGGCCCGCGGACCACCACTTTGAGAAGCACTGCACTAGATAATAGAATAACCAAGAGTAAAATAGTAATCATACATAAAGCAATTAATTATAATTTTGAAATAAAACACAAAGATAACTTAATACAACCCTCAGATAGACATAAGGATAAAAGCACCTTTCTTATTCCATATGCAAGAACAAACACATACAAATTTTCATTCTCCCTGTCCGGAATTGGGGCGAGGAATGGGTTGCCTGAAGAAACAAGGAAAACCAACACTTTATCAACATTTAAATCTCTATAAAAAAATGCAGGACTAAACACAAACCATAGATAAGCATAGGACACGATAATCTTCTGTATAGAAGGAGCATCTGTAACAGATAAGATAAGATAGCACTCTCTAAGCCCTAATCTCCACTAATGTTCCTATTTCCTATCTAGAAATTTCATGTTCTTTTATTATGAATTGCGTCTATGTATTATGGAAATGTAATGACTTAAATTGAGTTGGTATAAATGGATGGAAAGTATGATTAGGATCAACTCATTTGATTCCTTTTCTACCACAGGATATGAATAATTATGATTAACAACTTAAACATAAGCTTGTTTCTAATTTGTAATCGAGTAAAAAAAAATAGTTGTATGACTATGAAATTGTTAACAGGAATATAGTAAAACTCATCATAAACCATATTTGTATAACCTTAATGCATTAAAGCAGTGGTCCCCAACCTGGGGTCCGCGGACCACTAGTGGTCCGCGGAGATGTGCCTGGTGGTCCGCGAGCAAAGGAACATTAAATTATTTTTTTCTTTCTGTGGTGTATTTCTCTAGGGATTGTGCGTACTCAAACAAATTTTCGTTCTTCCCGTCCAGAATTCGGGCGTGGAATGGGTTGCCTGAAGAAACCAGGAAAGCCAACACTTTATCAACATTTAAAACTCTAATAATAATGCAGGACTAAACACAAACCATAGATAAGTGTAGGACGCAATAATCTTGTGTATAGAAGGAGCGTCTGAAACAGATAAGATAAGATACTAGTGGCATATTACTTTATAAATATACAATTACTCATTGCCCACATTCAGTGTTAGTTCACACCAGAGTGGGTCAAGATGGCACCACCCACTTTCCATGCCAAAAACAGAATTTCTGTATGCTTATATACCAAATTCAGCTAAACACCTTAACAACCCCTTCCTACACCATTGCTGGTTTGTATTTTACATGTTTTCTTCTTAAACCAATATAAAAATTAATGAATCTTAAAATACATGTAATGAGTTTAACCTTCCTTGGCATCATCATAAAATAACCTCAAGGTCATACCTCAGAATTCAGCTACCTTTATTTTTATTACAGTTAAAGCCATAAAATATGCAAAGGTAATACACTGCTAAAAAAACACATTTGTCTATTAGCTTACTTAAGGGTTAGTCACTATTCAACGGCTTCACTATTGTTTCTTTGTATTTGAATAAACTTAATAAGTTACTTTATTAAGAAAGTCTAATTGTATTGTAGCATTTTTATTCATTTTTACTTTTTATTCACAATAAAGATTATTAAAACGTTGTAATCTAATTATTAAAATCCAGTTTATTTTATGCAAGATTATTCATATAAAATTAATTTCAGAAAATTATAATCCTGTTTATGAGATATTCATCTTTCCACCAGTATAAATCAATTCATAAATTGTTGGGCTATTTTTGTCTTTGTCATTGACGATTGAGTTATATAATTTAACCTAAAATAGCTGCTACTTGTTCAAGTAAACTTTATTTAAAATTTATTTTGTAAATTTTGATGTAATATTCAAATTTTCCATCGTATGTAATAGTACCACATCTATAATAGGACTGCAAATTTACCCATGGCTCTTATCTTTTGTGATGGAATGACACACTTGGAGGATCAGTAGAGGTGCTTGAACTATTGTAGCTTTTTCTATGACATAGTAACAAAGTAATAGTGCTATTACATTGTAACAAAATAGTAGTGTGATTACATAGTAACAAAATAATAGTGTGATTACATAGTAACAAAATAATAGTGTGATTACATAGTAACAAAATAATACTGTAGTGTGAAAAACATTTTGTAAACACTGCTAATGATTTGTGGAGCAAGTGGAGTGGGATATTATGAATGATAGTTATGAATGCCTATGAGGGCATGTTTATTAATATTCATACCATTAATTTCTATCATTTTATTATTTAACTCATTTTGTATACTGTCTCTGCCCCCTCCACACATTTAGTTGTAATAATATACCCCCCCCACCCGCGCTGATGCAAGACATAAATGGACCATGAATGTGTGGTTCAATTATACCAGCTCATCATTAGGTAGCTATGTCAATTAGAGTGTGTCATGCCAACTGGGGTGTGTCGTGCCAACTAGGTTGTGTCGTTCCAACTAGGTTGTGTCGTGCCGACTGGGGTGTGTCGTGCCGACTGGGGTGTGTCATGCCAACTGGGGTGTGTCGTGCTGACTGGGGTGTGTCGTGCCGACTGGGGTGTGTTGTGCCAACTGGGGTGTGTCGTGCCAACTGGGGTGTGTCGTGCCGACTGGGGTGTGTCATGCCAACTGGGGTGTGTCGTGCCAACTAGGTTGTGTCGTTCCAACTAGGTTGTGTCGTGCCGACTGGGGTGTGTCGTGCCGACTGGGGTGTGTCATGCCAACTGGGGTGTGTCGTGCCGACTGGGGTGTGTCGTGCCGACTGGGGTGTGTCGTGCCAACTGGGGTGTGTCGTGCCAACTGGGGTGTGTCGTGCCGACTGGGGAGTGTCATGCCAACTGGGGCGTGTCGTGCCAACTGGGGCGTGTCGTGCCAACTAGGGTGTGTCGTGCCGACTGGGGTGTGTCGTTCCAACTGTGGTGTGTCGTGCCAACTAGGGTGTTCATGCCAACTGGGGTGTGTCGTCCCAACTAGAGTGTGTCGTGCCAACTAGAGTGTGTCGTGCCAACTATGGTGTTCGTGCCAACTGGGGTGTGTCGTGCCAAAAAGAGTGTCGTGCCAACTAGGTTGTGTCGTGCCGACTGGGGTGTGTCGTGCCAACTGGGATGTGTCGTGCCAACTGGGGTGTGTCGTGCCAACTAGGTTGTGTCATGCCAACTGGGGTGTGTCGTGCCAACTAGGTTGTGTCATGCCAACTGGGGTGTGTCGTCCCAACTAGAGTGTGTCGTGCCAACTAGGGTGTTCGTGCCAACTGGGGTGTTCGTGCCAACTGGGGTGTGTCGTCCCAACTAGAGTGTGTCGTGCCAACTGGGGTGTGTCGTGCCAACTGGGGTGTGTCGTGCCAACTGGGGTGTGTCGTCCCAACTAGAGTGTGTCGTGCCAACTGGGGTGTTCGTGCCAACTGGGGTGTGTCGTCCCAACTAGAGTGTGTCGTGCCAACTGGGGTGTGTCCTGCCAACTGGGGTGTGTCATGCCAACTGGGGTGTGTCTTGCCAACTGGGGTGTGTCGTCCCAATTAGAGTGTGTCGTGCCAACTAGGGTGTTCGTGCCAACTGGGATGTGTCGTGCCAACTGGGGTGTGTCGTGCCAACTGGGGTGTGTCGTGCCAACTAGGTTGTGTCGTGCCAACTATAGTGTGTCGTGCCAACTGGGATGTGTCGTGCCAACTGGGGTGTGTCATGCCAACTGGGGTGTGTCATGCCAACTGGGGTGTGTCGTGCCAACTGGGGTGTGTCGTGCCAACTAAAGTGTGTCGTGCCAACTAGGGTGTGTCAATACATTTCTGACTCAAATGCCAGATTTCTGAAAATGGCGCCAGTATTAATATATTTTGAATAAGTTATCCCCGGAACGTTTAGGTGGCGCCGTCTTGTGCAGTTTTGTGCTGATCATCTTCTCATTATTTATTACAAATGGTGGCATGGGAAAAAAATAGGGGGGGGGGATGAAAGAGGTGGCATTATTTTCGTAAACTTTAGATTTAGATCTTTTTCGTAAAACACCAGCTACAGAAACGCTATTTATCAAAACTCTTGAAGCTTGTGTAATTAATGTACGGACGCTACCCTTGAAGTTTGTGTAATTAATGTACGGACGCTACCCTTGAAGTTTGTGTAATTAATGTACGGACGGTAACCCTTGAAGTTGAAGTACAACATTTTCCCATCCACGCTTATCTCCTCTGCTAGTGCTGTCCCCTGTCACCATTTGTAGACACCGTGCCAGGCCAATTGACAGTCTCCGCTTGTCTTTGTGGGTGGACTCTGACACTAATCCATATCCCTCTCTCTCCACGTCCCCTCATTCCAAATGTTCTATCACTTCTCCCTTGCCATTAACCCCCTCCGGTCCACACAGATCCACCGTTACAATGCCAGCAAGCTGTACGCCCTCGGGATCCCGCCGGTACCGGAACCCGGGGATCAAGTCAGCTAAGTGTGTGAACATATGTGAAGCCACGGCTTTAGCCAGGGGGTTCAGATGTCGCAGCTGGTGACCATGTAATTAGAGACACAAGTCAGCCGAAGACGGATACGTGAGCCCTTCAGTTAATTAATCATACGAGCCCGTGCTACAGGGCTACCATTTGTAATCATTAAATAAACTTGCGCTGGATCAAAGTTATTGTAGGGTGGGCTATGACATTCCTGGATATCAAAGTTATTGTAGGGTGGGCTATGACAATTCCTGGATATCAAAGTTATTGTAGTGTGGGCTATGGCAATTCCTGGATATCAAAGTTATTGTAGTGTGGGCTATGACAATTCCTGGATATCAAAGTTATTGTAGTGTGGGCTATGACATTTCCTGGATATCAAAGTTATTGTAGTGTGGGCTATGACATTTCCTGGATATCAAAGTTATTGTAGGGTGGGCTATGACAATTCCTGGATATCAAAGTTATTGTAGTGTGGGCTATGACATTTCCTGGATATCAAAGTTATTGTAGGGTGGTCTATGACATTTCCTGGATATCAAAGTTATTGTAGGGTGGGCTATGACATTTCCTGGATATCAAAGTTATTGTAGGGTGGGCTATGACATTTCCTGGATATCAAAGTTATTGTAGGGTGGGCTATGACATTCCTGGATATCAAAGTTATTGTAGGGTGGGCTATGACATTTCCTGGATATCAAAGTTATTGTAGGGTGGGCTATGACATTCCTGGATATCAAAGTTATTGTAGGGTGGGCTATGACATTCCTGGATATCAAAGTTATTGTAGGGTGGGCTATGACATTCCTGGATATCTTTCACCGATCATGTTTAATAGCAGGTTTACGATGGAGCTCATGTGAGCAAATGTTGCATTGGCATAACATCTGTCTGGACAATGAAAATAAAGAATACTTTTTAATTATACTGCAACTCACTTGCGTGTCTTCTAGTCTTGTAAAGTCCGGTCAATTCCTCACCATGCATATCTGATATCTACTCCTTTGCGCAGTTCATTTACAAAGAAATTTTATTATGGAATCGATTGACAAATTCACTTTAAGTGCATGTCTCATGTTAATGAACTGCTATTTGTGGGGTAAGCATGTGTCTAACACAACGTCTGAAACTCTATTTAGAGTTCTTTCAGAGTTAATATTGTCTGATTCGATAACTGATAACACGCCATCATAAGTAAGGGGTTGGCAGCTAACATGATCTGTATGAATAACTCTCATAAACCATAGTTGTCTAATGAATGTTGAAATACAATGTTTTAGTAATTATTCACCTTTTCATGTCAGGGCGGCTATGTTAACATCACCTCGTCATGTCAGGGCGGCTATGTTAACCTCACCTTTTCATGTCAGGGCGGCTATGTTAACCTCACCTTGTCATGTCAGGGCTGCTATGTTAACCTCACCTTGTCATGTCAGGGCTGCTATGTTAACCTCACCTTGTCATGTCAGGGCGGCTATGTTAACCTCACCTTGTCATGTCAGGGCGACTATGTTAACCTCACCTTGTCATGTCAGGGCGGCTATGTTAACCTCACCTTGTCATGTCAGGGTGGCTATGTTAACCTCACTTTGTCATGTCAGGGCTGCTATGTTAACCTCACCTTGTCATGTCAGGGCGGCTATGTTAACCTCACCTTGTCATGTCAGGGCGGCTATGTTAACCTCACCTTGTCATGTCAGGGCGGCTATGTTAACACGTATTTATACACAATAAAATATTTTTTAAAGCCTTGCATTCAGTTCCGCCAATATTCAGGTAAACAGTAGATTACATAAAGTTCTTGAAAGCTAAAGAGCTGTGTAATTTTAGTATATAGCTGCAACACAATTGTTTAATTACAGACAATGTTCCCTCTAAGGTTCGTTGGTCCGTGTGCAAAATAACAAACTCGTGTGCAAAGTTGCACTGCATCCATTTTTCTTGTTTGCACATTCGCAGGATTTTTAATTATTTAAATTTATTCCTATCAAAATTTTCAGTTGCGGTAATTCAAAACTGCTGCTTGGCGACGGTTAGGTATCTGCGCAGCTTAATAGATACATTAATTGCAGATTAGACGTAGTATGAATTAGTTCGGAAAGATTGTACATTTTGCTATGTCCTTCTTTACCCTATGTAACATCACAATTAAGCGCATCCTAATGGGGCACTTGTGAGACGTCTTATTTCATTCATATTTAATCGTTTCTGGCCAAGCCTGTCGGTATTGGGTAATAACGCCACCAATATTTCATAGCCATAAACATTTCAGACTTAAGACTTTAGACCTTGAAGTTTCAATCATTCATTTTCGTCTGAGATCGGTTCGACTGGTGAGGATATTCCGAACGTTAAGATATGCAGCTGAGAAACGAACAGCCGAGAAAAGAACAGCTGAGAAAAGAACAGCTATTGTACTATTTAGTAATCTTTTTGGAAAAAAAAAGAAGATTTTTTTACCTTTTTGTTTTTATAAAATGCAGCTTTCACAACTTTATCAAACACTTTATTTATCAGCTGTACCTTTATTCATTTTAAATACAGACATTGTGTGCCTCTTTCAGTTTCACGTTGTAACGGCACCAGTAAAACCCAAACAAATGCGATAGCTTGTTTCTGTACGACCTTCTGCAGACCCCACGACTTGACTCTTTTGGGAGAACATTTAGTTTTTCTTCTACATTTATAGTATAAAGCAGTTTCTTCTTTTCATCACGTGTCCACAGTAGTGTCATAATTGTAGTGCATCATCAAAAGGGGTCAGAAATTCACACTTCCCTACCCGCTTCTCTGTTTACGCGAGCCCACGCGATCCAATTCATTTGGACTCTCCTTTTTATTCGCATTCATTAGCCCATAAACCTTGAGCCCATGCCAGACTTTCTTGTCAGTGTAACCCAAACCTCGTCGTCTCCCGTGAAATCGCTCCTTAGATCGATACCATTTAAATGACAAGGCAGTGCCAGGGGCGATAGCTTACATTCTCCTGGGGCAGTCCTAGGGACGATAGCTTACATTCTCTTGGGGATCTCTGGCGTGGTAAGGGAGCTCTTCTAATAATATTCCATGTTTTGAATAGAACGTTTCACCCAGTAATCCGATATTTCGATAGCAATTTAGTGAAATGATTTTTTGGTAGTTTTTTTGGAATATCTTTTGGATCTACTTAGAAAATGTCTTTTTTATATGTTTACTTTAATGTAAAATGTTCTTATTTCCAACATAACTCTATGCCCCAAGTCTCTTATTTTCCAACATAACTCTATGTCCCCAAGTCTCTTATTTTCCAACATAACTCTATGTCCCAAGTCTCTTATGTCCAACATAACTCTATGTCCCAAGTCTCTTATGTCCAACATAACTCTATGTCCCAAGTCTCTTATGTCCAACATAACTCTATGCCCCAAGTCTCTTATGTCCAACATAACTCTATGTCCCAAGTCTCTTATTTCCAACATAACTCTATGTCCCAAGTCTCTTAGTTCCAACATAACTCTATGCCCCAAGTCTCTTATGTCCAACATAACTCTATGCCCCAAGTCTCTTATGTCCAACATAACTCTATGTCCCAAGTCTCTTATTTCCAACATAACTCTATGTCCCCAAGTCTCTTATGTTCCAACATAACTCTATGCCCCAAGTCTCTTATGTCCAACATAACTCTATGCCCCAAGTCTCTTATGTCCAACATAACTCTATGTCCCAAGTCTCTTATTTCCAACATAACTCTATGTCCCCAAGTCTCTTAGTTCCAACATAACTCTATGCCCCAAGTCTCTTATGTCCAACATAACTCTATGTCCCCAAGTCTCTTATGTCCAACATAACTCTATGTCCCCAAGTCTCTTATGTCCAACATAACTCTATGTCCCCAAGTCTCTTATGTCCAACATAACTCTATGCCCCAAGTCTCTTATGTCCAACATAACTCTATGCCCCAAGTCTCTTATGTCCAACATAACTCTATGTCCCAAGTCTCTTATTTCCAACATAACTCTATGCCCCAAGTCTCTTATGTCCAACATAACTCTATGCCCCAAGTCTCTTATGTCCAACATAACTCTATGCCCCAAGTCTCTTATTTCCAACATAACTCTATGTCCCAAGTCTCTTAGTTCCAACATAACTCTATGCCCCAAGTCTCTTATGTCCAACATAACTCTATGCCCCAAGTCTCTTATGTCCAACATAACTCTATGTCCCAAGTCTCTTATGTCCAACATAACTCTATGCCCCAAGTCTCTTATGTCCAACATAACTCTATGTCCCCAAGTCTCTTATGTTCCAACATAACTCTATGCCCCAAGTCTCTTATGTCCAACATAACTCTATGTCCCAAGTCTCTTATGTCCAACATAACTCTATGCCCAAGTCTCTTATGTCCAACATAACTCTATGTCCCAAGTCTCTTAGTTCCAACATAACTCTATGCCCAAGTCTCTTATGTTCCAACATAACTCTATGTCCCAAGTCTCTTATGTTCCAACATAACTCTATGTCCCCAAGTCTCTTATGTCCAACATAACTCTATGTCCCCAAGTCTCTTATGTCCAACATAACTCTATGTCCCAAGTCTCTTATGTTCCAACATAACTCTATGCCCCAAGTCTCTTAGTTCCAACATAACTCTATGTCCCCAAGTCTCTTATGTTCCAACATAACTCTATGTCCCAAGTCTCTTATGTCCAACATAACTCTATGCCCCAAGTCTCTTATGTCCAACATAACTCTATGTCCCAAGTCTCTTAGTTCCAACATAACTCTATGCCCCAAGTCTCTTATGTCCAACATAACTCTATGTCCCAAGTCTCTTATGTCCAACATAACTCTATGTCCCAAGTCTCTTATGTCCAACATAACTCTATGTCCCAAGTCTCTTATGTCCAACATAACTCTATGCCCCAAGTCTCTTATGTCCAACATAACTCTATGTCCCAAGTCTCTTATGTCCAACATAACTCTATGTCCCCAAGTCTCTTATGTCCAACATAACTCTATGCCCCAAGTCTCTTATGTCCAACATAACTCTATGTCCCAAGTCTCTTATGTTCCAACATAACTCTATGCCCAAGTCTCTTATGTTCCAACATAACTCTATGCCCCAAGTCTCTTATGTTCCAACATAACTCTATGTCCCAAGTCTCTTATGTTCCAACATAACTCTATGTCCCAAGTCTCTTATTTCCAACATAACTCTATGTCCCAAGTCTCTTATGTCCAACATAACTCTATGTCCCAAGTCTCTTATGTCCAACATAACTCTATGCCCCAAGTCTCTTATGTCCAACATAACTCTATGTCCCAAGTCTCTTATGTTCCAACATAACTCTATGTCCCAAGTCTCTTATGTCCAACATAACTCTATGCCCCAAGTCTCTTATGTTCCAACATAACTCTATGTCCCAAGTCTCTTATGTCCAACATAACTCTATGTCCCAAGTCTCTTATGTCCAACATAACTCTATGTCCCAAGTCTCTTATGTTCCAACATAACTCTATGTCCCAAGTCTCTTATGTCCAACATAACTCTATGCCCCAAGTCTCTTATGTTCCAACATAACTCTATGTCCCAAGTCTCTTAGTTCCAACATAACTCTATGCCCCAAGTCTCTTATGTCCAACATAACTCTATGTCCCAAGTCTCTTATGTCCAACATAACTCTATGTCCCAAGTCTCTTATGTTCCAACATAACTCTATGCCCAAGTCTCTTATGTCCAACATAACTCTATGTCCCAAGTCTCTTAGTTCCAACATAACTCTATGTCCCAAGTCTCTTATGTCCAACATAACTCTATGTCCCAAGTCTCTTATGTCCAACATAACTCTATGTCCCCAAGTCTCTTATGTCCAACATAACTCTATGTCCCAAGTCTCTTATGTCCAACATAACTCTATGTCCCAAGTCTCTTAGTTCCAACATAACTCTATGCCCCAAGTCTCTTAGTTCCAACATAACTCTATGCCCCAAGTCTCTTATTTCCAACATAACTCTATGTCCCAAGTCTCTTATTTCCAACATAACTCTATGCCCCAAGTCTCTTATGTCCAACATAACTCTATGTCCCAAGTCTCTTAGTTCCAACATAACTCTATGTCCCAAGTCTCTTATGTCCAACATAACTCTATGTCCCAAGTCTCTTATGTCCAACATAACTCTATGTCCCAAGTCTCTTATGTCCAACATAACTCTATGCCCAAGTCTCTTATTTCCAACATAACTCTATGCCCCAAGTCTCTTATTTCCAACATAACTCTATGTCCCAAGTCTCTTATTTCCAACATAACTCTATGCCCCAAGTCTCTTATTTCCAACATAACTCTATGCCCCAAGTCTCTTATGTTCCAACATAACTCTATGCCCCAAGTCTCTTATTTCCAACATAACTCTATGCCCCAAGTCTCTTATTTCCAACATAACTCTATGTCCCAAGTCTCTTATTTCCAACATAACTCTATGCCCCAAGTCTCTTAGTTCCAACATAACTCTATGCCCCAAGTCTCTTATGTCCAACATAACTCTATGTCCCAAGTCTCTTATGTCCAACATAACTCTATGTCCCAAGTCTCTTATGTCCAACATAACTCTATGTCCCAAGTCTCTTATGTCCAACATAACTCTATGTCCCAAGTCTCTTATTTCCAACATAACTCTATGCCCCAAGTCTCTTATGTCCAACATAACTCTATGCCCCACGTCTCTTATGTCCAACATAACTCTATGTCCCAAGTCTCTTATGTCCAACATAACTCTATGCCCCAAGTCTCTTATGTCCAACATAACTCTATGTCCCAAGTCTCTTATGTCCAACATAACTCTATGTCCCAAGTCTCTTATGTCCAACATAACTCTACGTCCCAAGTCTCTTATGTCCAACATAACTCTATGTCCCAAGTCTCTTATTCCCAACATAACTCTATGCCCCAAGTCTCTTATGTCCAACATAAATCTATGCCCCAAGTCTCTTATGTCCAACATAACTCTATGCCCCAAGTCTCTTAGTTCCAACATAACTCTATGCCCCAAGTCCTTTTTTCGTATTATTCTACATTCAAATATTGCTCTACAGTCATGAGACGTCTAGAACAATCTCAAGTATATTGTTAAAATAAGAGCATTCTTTCAAATAGTAAATGCTCCCTTCCCCCTTCCCGTCACAGAGAAAAAGAAGAAGACTGAATAGTCCTTTATTTAACATGAAGAGAATACCCCCCCTCCTTTTTTCACAGATCCATTGCGCAAAAACCCTTTTTAAATCCTTTATATTAACTCGTGGTGTCTGCGGCCGACCGACCGACCGACCTTGCTTGCTTGCTTGTCGCCAAAACTTTTGATCGATTTTTAACCCACTTGCTCGCAAGATAGCGAGCTGAAATTTTGCAGGCAGTTTCGTACCGATGATAAAAACAATGTATCAAAATTTCAGATCGATCGCATGTACCGTAATTAAATTATTGATTTTTTAGATTATTTTATTTATTCCTATGTATCATGCTATTTTTTTGAGATAGAGCGTCGCGGTGCGTATTATATTGAACAACCTTTCTGTCGCGCAATAAGGTGCGTATTTTACTGACAACTCTTTTTATAAACATATTCCTGATCGGTGCGCATTATATTAAACACGTTTTACGACACAACTGCAATTTTGTATTTTGGATGGTCTGGCGCTGCGTGTTATAATGAACATTCTTTTAGTTACTTCTCGTACATAAAGGATTTATAGTCAAAAACTTGTTTTTTTACGGGTTGTTTTTATTAAGCTCATTAAATGAGTTCAATTCAGTTAACAACACAATTCTTATTTTCACACCATGTCTAGCATCTGGTGCGTTCAACAAATGGCTTCGTGTCCCCAAACACATACACAACTTAACCTATAGTTGTCACCATTAACATTTAATTTGCTGGGCAATCTACTTCAACTGTGAAGGGCAAAAGGAAACACTGCAATAAAGTTAACTTGCATTTCGTGTGTTGTAAAACTTCGATGCAACGATAAAACAAAAATCCCAATTTTATTTTACACGGGTCTTGTTTGTACGTCTGTACGTGTTATGTTAGATAAATACACTCCTCTCCTGTGTTTGTAATATAACGGTCACCAATCATTCACAACACACTTTATTTTGACGAATGTTCAGATTAAGTTAATATTAACTAATAAATATAGAAACATAATTTCTTATTCTTTTCCCCATGCGATGCGTGTACACATGCTGTACAGACCTTACAATGACTTTAATGTGTGTACACAGTCTTCAAATGACTCCGTAAACTAAGTGTAAACTAAAGCTTCATGTAATGTAGATGTTAGACCTTGCCGAACAGTCAACTATCAATTATACATAACACCTACACAGCACACTGGGGCTCCACGTGATCGTTTGCCCGCCTCCAGATCTGTACTTGTGATAGAGAGAGAGAGAGAGAGAGAGAAAGTATCTAGCGTTTTCTTGGTGGTCACCGTCATAGATGTGGTCAAATTGAAAAGTTCCGAGACAGGCTTAGAGGTTAGAGGCAATCAGAATAACCCGGGCAGCGCAACCAGATCCCCCTGTCACTAACCTTGGGGCTAAAAGCCCCCTGTTACTAACCTTGGGGCTAAAAGCCCCCTGTCACTCACCTTGGGGCTAAAAGCCCCCTGTCACTAACCTTGGGGCTAAAGCCCCCGTCACTAACCTTGGGGCTAAAAGCCCCCGTCACTAACCTTGGGACTAAAAGCCTCCTGTCACTAACCTTGGGGCTAAAAGTCCCCTGTCACTAACCTTGGGGCTAAAAGCCCCCTGTCACTAACCTTGGGGCTAAAAGCCCCCGTCACTAACCTTGGGGCTAAAAGTTAGTTGGCTGAATACTTTAGGAGCAAGTGGTACAAGGAATAGTACGATATCACGACTGCCAGAATAGGACGATAGCACGACTGTTTTTCTTCTTTTTGTTCTTTGATGAAGAGTTTTTGCCAAAACGTTCTCTGTTTTGTGACGTCTTGTCAGGCTAACTCATACCTTGTTTGCATGTTATCCATCTTCTTATAACAATAGGTCGATTTTTTAAAATGAGATGTTATTTCTATGTCCACAATGTATTGCTGATAAAAGTGTTTTGGTAGTTTTTTTTAATGGGAAACAAATTAGCCAATTAAAATTTTCATTTAGTGCGCCAGCATAGATTTTAAAATAATTTGAGAGACCCGTATATAATATTTGAATTGATGATTGTGTTTACAATTACTGTTAATCGTTTACGTATTGATAATTTTTAAGTTGAAAAGTTGAACAAGTAACAACCCTCCCAAATTATGCCGCTAGAAATATGTGAAAATATTTAGAGTCTCATTCCTGCTATAGAAATGAGCACGCCATGATTAGCTGCTAAATATACAGGGACATACGTTGTCCATAATGAGCTAAACTCCAGGCTAGCTATAAGATAAATAGGTTAAGTGAGTGCTTCAAGATAGCCTAAAGAAGTAAGTTAGTGGGACATTTTTGGTGGACACGACAAATTGCTCTCATCATATGAAATAGCAGAAAATCACGTGACACATGGCGTGTGTAGACACAGGCTTAGTTCTATGTTATAATAGGTTCGTTATCCCCATTTGGAAATATCTTAAATTACTCCCTTCCTCATAACTTCGATAGAATTAAGACACAAATATAGGGAAGGGGGGAGTTGGGAAGTTTTAATAACGATGTTTTTACTGGCGCTCGTTAGCTCAATCCCAGGCAGCTGGACACGGGCTGGACACTTCCACCCCTCACCCCCTCACACCCCGGGAGAAGATTTGGCCATGTTAAGAAGGCAATTGTGGCTGTTAATTCGCGCCTAAGGATTGCCGACCAGGGAAATAATGACGCGAAACGTGAACAATGACCGTCAGCGAGAGGAAGGCAAACAAACGAGTCCTGGCCACTTGGATACAGCGAGGACAAGATGCCATCATTAGCAGGCTGAGTTTGAACTGTTACCGGTGGCTCCACAGCCAAGATTACTGGACGCAGTCACGCCAAGCCATGTCTTTGCTTGGCTCTACATTGGCTTTCAATTCTACTCAAAACGCGGTGTTTACAGGCTCAATGTCTAGTGAACATGAATTTTATATTATAGCTGACGTTCACTCATATATTGCCGTATTTCTTCATTCTAAACATGCAGTAATTTCAAAGATAATTGGACTACATGTATCCATAACGGTTTAATATGCCAACAACAACAAAAAAAATGCTTTCGTAAACAATTTGACTGAAATACAGCTGTCTTTCTTGTAATTGTAAACAGCAGAGCAAATAACACGAAAACAAAGAATATTTCCGAAATTTAGACACCAACTTCTTAAAGTACGCAGCTAATCTATTTCCAAGACAAGGCTTTTCACAGTAAAATATAGAGGTATTGTCATGCTGACGTCACCAGGAGGTATATACTGGCTTTAATTAAAGTCATTAAGAATCTAAACATTTGCTTTATTTCCATTGATAATCAGGAAGACGCCGAAGTCAGCATTAAGGATAACTAGACGCCCCGCGGCGTAGCATACGCCGCAGACTTGCTCATGGAGAGTGCAAAGAAAGTGTAGAAAGAACGGACACAAACTACAGCACGAAGAAATCAAAACAACGCGAGTGAACGTCGGTTAATAAATGGGAGGCGGTTAACAACAACTTCAGTGTGCATGTCTTTACGTTTATTCGCTATTTTTTAAAATTTACTTAATGCTTCTTTTTGTGTCTGTACTCTTTCACCCCCCACCCCCAAACCGTTCTTTGCACTGTCTATGATGAGCATGTCTTTGGCGTATACTACGCCGCGGTCTCACCAGAGTTCCTTCTTTTCGTTCACTCACAGTCGTTTTCCCAAACCCACCCCATTTTGACAACTGTGTCTTTCAGGAAGTCTTCACCCGTCACTTATCTTATCTTATCTGTTACAGACGCTCCTTCTATACAGAAGATTATTGTGTCCTACGCTTATCTATGGTTTGTGTTTAGTCCTGCATTTTTATTAGAGATTTAAATGTTGATAATGTGTTGGTTTTCTTGGTTTCTTCAGGCAACCCATTCCACGCCCGAATTCCGGACGGGAAGAAGAAAAACTTGTATGTGTTTGTCCTTGCATACGGAATAAGAAAGTTGTTTTTATCCTTATGTCTATCTGAGGGTTGTATTAAGTTATCTTTGTGTTGTATTTCTAAATTAGAATTAATTGCTTTATGTATGATTACTACTTTGCTCTTGGTTCTTCTATCCTCTAGTGTTTCAAGGTTTAATGATTTAACTAATGCTGTTATTCTTGTAAGTTTTGAATATTCTCCAGTAATGAATCTGGCAGCTCTTTTTTGAATTTGTTATAGTTTATCAATGTTTTCCTGGGACGGATGGGTCCCATACAGAAGATGCATATTCTAGTACATGTCTCACAAAGTGAGGTAGCATTTTAGTTTTATATCTCTATTACATTTGTAAAAGTTTCTTTTTATAAAGCGTACGTTTTTTTTATATTTTTTAAATAATTTCATAGACATGGGGATTCCATGATAGTTTCTCATTTATTATGACTCCTAAGTATTTTGCATCTTTAGTTTGGGTCAGTTCTTTTCCATGAATGAAATATTTTGAATTTATTTGTTTCTTTGTCTTTGTTACTCTTAACAGTTGACACTTTTCTGGGTGGAAAGACATGCTCCAGTTAGTTTCCCATTTTATCAATTCATCTAAGTCTTTTTGTAAAATTTTGCTATCTTGTTCCGATTTAATTGTTCTATAGATTATACAATCATCAGCAAATAACCTAACTTTTGTTCCTGTTGAGATGTTGTTGGGTAAATCATTTATATAAATTTAAAAATGTAAGGGACCTAGCACAGTTCCTTGTGGAACTCCTGAGTTAACCTTTAGTGGTGCAGATTTAGATCCATTAATTACTACAGTTTGCTCCCTACCCAAAAGAAAGTCTTGGATCCAGTGATGTAAGGGACCTGAGATTCCAAAGTAGTTAAGTTTTTTAAGTAAACTAAGGTTGTGAACTTTGTCAAATGCTTTTGAGAAGTCTAGTAGTATTGCTTCTATTTGATCATTATTTTCTAAGCCTTTTGATATTTCATCTATTAAACATATTAATTGTGTTTCACATGATCTGTCACTAAATCATTAGCGGCGTATGCTACGCCGCGGGTCAGTTAGTCTTGGCAATAGAGGAGTAAAAGAACGGACACAAACATTTTTAAAAATTTAAAAAAAATTAATGTTTTCGCCCGGGCTTGAACCCAGACCTTCCCCGTTTAAGGCGGACGTGATAAGCAGTACACTACGAATCTCACGTTAGTGCGAATGCAAGTGAAAGAGAAACGCAAGGACCATTGTTGGTCTCGATACATTGGTCGACCCCAGCGAGGGTCATTCGTCATGCTCGGTTGCACATACTTGCGTCGTGGTGTCTCGTATGGTCCCATGAAGAGAATTATATATATAATATAGTATTTTTGATATGATGAACATTCCGCCACCGTTCGGTGGCATGTTGTAACTCCCCTCCAACAGCCGTCTCGACCGGCATACATGTTCATCATATCAAAAATACTTTTCATTTCATTATAGTTAAAATAAATAACTCGTAAAAGCAGAGCTTTCTACTATAAATCCCAACGCGCATAACTCAAAATAAAGTCTTTTCAGAAATACTGCACCAAAAATAACTCGTTTTGAACGTCCGCGTAAACTTGTTCAATATGATTGGCTGCAGGAGTCATATATGTTTGAGCGACCAATCGCTATAGATGACCGGACAGAACGGACAGAAACTTGCCTTTTATTATATAGGATAGGTAGATTGTGGAAATCTCTGTTTCTTTATTTCACATGTATGTTTGGTAATTGTTTGATTGGTCCATGTTAAGTGGTTTCGTTAGAATAATGTTTCATTGATTGTATAAAACGTAGAATACATTGAGCAAATATACACTAACTAGAGTCACAGAGCCAAGGAAAGTGCTATTAGTATTATTCAACTTTTTTAACGCAATTTCACTTGAAAAATTTGCGTTTATAGATTCGAAATGTCCGTAACGCTTGCACATGCAACGCCTCCTGAACCATACCAGATAGAGGGTTCGGGTCATTGCAAATATGCTAAAAAAATACCGAAAAGGTTTACTGGATTTCCTGGGGGGAAAAAATAAATAAAAAACAACAACGAAAAAATAGTATTTTGTCCATTTCTCGTCAACCATAACATCTATAGGGTTGAAACAAACGTCAAACAATAGCTAATAATATTTAGAACTATGTTGGAGAAAGAATTTTTCAAAAATCCAGTTTCGTTCGACTCCCGTAATTTTAGAAGCAATTTTTGAAAGCAATTGTTTTGTTTAGTTTCAAAATTATTGATTTGAAATTAATTTTAATGTAATCTAGAATCTAGAATGACAGTTAATGAGGTTTTCCCGCTTTGTGAATGCTTATGTTAAATTGTTGCGTGGTGCGCATTATATTGACACATTCTTGGTGTGATGTAGCATGAGGGGATATGACGTCATATTGTGTTTAGTTTCAGAATTACTTATTTCAATCGACTTTTATTGTAATCTAGAATGATTTCCCTCGATAAAAAAACGGGAAATGCCTCGTTGGAAATTGCGTTTAAATATTCATTCGAGTTTTTATTTATTGTTTGATGTTATACATAGTGTCAAACCTTTCTTATTTCACAGTTAAACTTTGTCAAATCAAGCATGTACAATAATACCTCTTACTTACATGTACTTTAATAGTATGTACTTTCCATCATCAGGAGTCCTGCTCATATTTTGAATAGGAGCTACATTTTCTCTTATTATTCTTGTCTTCTAACATTCTCAGCTAATCACTGTGTTCTTGTCTTCTAACATTCTCAGCTAATCACCGTGTTCTTTGAAGTTGAGCAGTCCTGGACTAAATCAATAATTTCAACAGTTATTATTATTATTATAAAGTATTTATTTTTTCGCCTTGAATGACATCAGTTTTCTACTTTAAAATGATCTTTGAAACATTTTTAAAGAAAATTTTGACAACGGCGTTAGCTTCTTTTAATTTGACAGTTGCCAGAAATGTTTTTACCTGGTTATACAAATTTGTATTAGGTTTTAAAAAAACACTTATTTTTACCAAGCTCTTTGATTTTATCTGTCGGTATCATATTCTATCAATAAATGACAAGTGGAATGTTTGTGGTCGGGCAGTTAGTAGACATAGTCCAATGTTTGTGGTCGGGCAGTTAGTGGACATGGCCCAATGTTTGTGGTCGGGCAGTTAGTGGACATAGTCCAATGTTTGGGGTCGGGCAGTTAGTGGACATGGTCCAATGTTTGGGGTCGGGCAGTTAGTAGACATAGTCCAATGTTTGGGGTCGGGCAGTTAGTGGACATAGTCCAATGTTTGGGGTCGGGCAGTTAGTGGACATAGTCCAATGTTTGGGGTCGGGCAGTTAGTGGACATGGTCCAATGTTTGGGGTCGGGCAGTTAGTAGACATAGTCCAATGTTTGGGGTCGGGCAGTCAGTGGACATAGTCCAATGTTTGTGGTCGGGCAGTTAGTGGACATGGTCCAATAAATGACAAGTCCAATGTTTACAAGCGATGTCTGTACTCCTCCCGCCACGACCTACGCTGAGGTTTATCTACGTCACACAATCGATGGCTGCCGTGTAATCTTATTATTTATACATATTCCCATTTATTGCATCCCGGGGGCACAACAGATTTCTCACTTGTGATAAATAAATAGGTGAAAGTCTATCAACTACAATAAATCAGATGTGTTAAATAAATAGGCGAACGTCTATCAACTATAATAGATCAGATGTGTTAAATAAATAGGTGAAAGTGTATCAAATACAATTGACCACTTGTGATATATTCCTGATACAATGAAAATAGGTTTATAAAAAAAACAATTAATCATAAATAAATGTCTACATCAATAAATTCTAGTTAGTACGAATAAATTTAAGAAATATAAATCCCAATTTACCAAACAGAATGCTACAAACATAACACACAAAAACTGTGCTCAGGACACTTGAATTGAAGACAGTTTCTAATAAAATTATCAAGATTAGGACACACACACACACAACACTATTTCCCTATTCACGCAAGTCAAAGTGACCATGTACTTTTTCAAATACACCAATCTAGATGGCACTTGCTAACGTAACCATGATAGTGATACAAAACGCCATCATAAATGAGTGCCAAGTGCATGGATAGAAATAGAACATTATTAAAGAGACGTTGACAAACATAATTATACAGACGTTGAAAAACTTTAATTAACTTTTGAACAAGTTCATGTTTGAGATTAATTCTAAATGTTCCCCATTTCAGCCAGTTAATTCAAAGTCATCGTGGCAACTTTGGTGTAATCAGGTCAGTAGTTGTGACAACTTTGATGTAATCAGGTCAGTGGTTATGACAACTCTGGTGTAATCAGGTCAGTGGTTGTGACAACTCTGGTGTAATCAGGTCAGTGGTTGTGACAACTCTGGTGTAATCAGGTCAGTGGTTGTGACAACTCTGGTGTAATCAGGTCAGTGGTTATGACAACTCTGGTGTAATCAGGTCAGTGGTTGTGACAACTTTGGTGTAATCAGGTCAGTGGTTGTGACAACTCTGGTGTAATCAGGTCAGTGGTTGTGACAACTCTAGTGTAATCAGGGCCGGTAGTTGTGACAGTTCTTGGGTAGTCAAGGCCGGTAGTTATGACAATTCTGGTTAATCAGGTCAGTGATTTCATTGCTCATGTTTTGATGTCGGTGAGGTGCGCATGTCCGGATTACTGAAACATTTAAAGAGCTCTTAACTTCGCTATTACATTGGAGTTAAATGAAAACCTATAATTATGATGTACTTTCCGTTTATTTTTCAAATTACTGAAGCGAAGTGATAAAAATCAATTGTTTACGCGTACTTTAAATCCTCTTGCTTTCAACAAGTTCGGGTTACCGAGTACTATTGCCTACATCCTTTTTTACATGCTTTGAAATGACTGGTTTTTATTTTGATGACACTGGCAAGCAAGGTAATTTAAGTGCGGAGCCGGAGTCTTTACATTCATTCTGTCAAGGATTTATTGTTAATACATACGGCCATACTTTTCGTACTTTATACATGTTTGTGTGAAACACAGGGTTTAGTGTGACGCCATTTTGTGGAGGTTACTGTCACGTCACGGCAGCTCTACTAACTACTGAGTGCACTTTCCTTGAATTGTTTATACGATGGTTATGGCAAGTAACTCTGTATGGTTGCAGTTGTACTGTTTGAAAGCAGCATTGTCTTATTTCCTCATTCCCCTATTGGACTCAGCATACCATAATCCCCACCAATATCATAAGCCCCCGTTACATAACTAGAATTTTGTGACTGATATTTGTGCTCTGAGTGTTCTTTCGTGTCGGCCGAAGAATGTTTTCTGTTTTTGTTTCGACTTCTCACCTAAATCTCCAAACATTCGGGAAAGAAGGGAAATAGAGGAGGTTTTCATGTTTTCTAATTTTAATTTATTTTTTATTTGCGCTTTGGTTTCAAGTCTTATTCATTCATTTGTAAACATTTCTCTTAGTTTAGATTTGTACGGGCTTTTCCTTTTATTAATCATCCCACAGATACCAAGTGGGATGGTATATTAGAGCACTGCATTATACACGACCACACTAGAGCTGTACCATCACAATATTAGAGTACTGCATTATACACGACCACACTAGAGCTGTACCAACACAACATTAGAGTACTGCATTATACACGACCACACTAGAGCTGTACCAACACAACCATTAGAGTACTGCATTATACACGACCACACTAGAGCTGTACCAACACAATATTAGAGTACTGCATTATACACGACCACACTAGAGCTGTACCAACACAACATTAGAGTACTGCATTATACACGACCACACTAGAGCTGTACCAACACAACATTAGAGTACTGCATTATACACGACCACACTAGAGCTGTACCAACACAACATTAGAGTACTACATTATACACGACCACACTAGAGCTGTACCAACACAATATTAGAGTACTATATTATACACGACCACACTAGAGCTGTACCGTCACAACATTAGAGTACTGCATTATACACGACCACACTAGAGCTGTACCAACACAACATTAGAGTACTGCATTATACACGACCACACTAGAACCGTACCAACACAACATTAGAGTACTGCATTATACACGACCACACTAGAGCTGTACCAACACAACATTAGAGTACTGCATTATACTCGACCACACTAGAGCCGTACCAACACAACATTAGAGTACTACATTATACACGACCACACTAGAGCTGTACCAACACAATATTAGAGTACTATATTATACACGACCACACTAGAGCTGTACCGTCACAACATTAGAGTACTGCATTATACACGACCACACTAGAGCTGTACCAACACAACATTAGAGTACTGCATTATACACGACCACACTAGAGCTGTACCAACACAACATTAGAGTACTGCATTATACACGACCACACTAGAGCTGTACCAACACAACATTAGAGTACTGCATTATACACGACCACACTAGAGCTGAAACACAACATTAGAGTACTGCATTATACACGACCACACTAGAGCTGAAACACAACATTAGAGTACTGCATTATACACGACCACACTAGAGCTGTTACCAGATATACCAGGTTATTATATACGACTTTACTAGAAATGTTACCAGATATACGAGGCTATGTGTCGGTTTTTTAGTTCTGGTTAATAAGACTCTGTTGCCATGGCGACTACAGAAATATGATCGTTTAAGGTGGTGGTAATGTCGAGTTTTGTTTCTGAGCAGTACAATGACTTATGGCGTCTTATGGCGACTTATGGCTAGCGTGAACACAGTAGTTGAAAGAAATTCCCTTTGATAAAGTCAATGCAGGTAACTTGACGAGCTAATTCTCCGTCATATTTTAGCAGAAATTCCTTGATGTGGAATCTATCTTTTAATCAGACCTGTTAAATTGATATAAGGAGGACAGTTTTTTTAAATTTTACATTTATTTATCAGACTCAGTTTATAGTTGAAAATAAATGGAGGTAAAAAAAAAGATTTTTAAAAACCACGTTTTTATAAGGGGACTAAAAAGAAGAAAATAATTTAAAACTTTTAAGTTCAAGTACTTCCATTTCATAAGACTAAAACGTTGGGCTGCTGTTTGGTATACAAATTAAAGATTTCTAATTTAGAAGGCAAAAGAGAGATCTATAAGTGAGAGAATGAGTGAACTGCATATGTAAAACCTCATAAACACCCGCTCCACGTTTTTAGTTATATTAATTAAAGTAGGCTACTTGAACTTAAAAGTTTTAAATTATTTTCTTCTTTTTAGTCCACTTGGTTTTTAAAAATCTTTTTTTACCTATATTTATTTTAATCTTTTTAGTCTAAGTGTATGCTATGGTGAGTTTTGTCGCTTACTTTTGATTATTGAAGTATTGATTATGTTCAATATAATACGCATCGCGCGACAAACATTTACAGACTGAAACTGACTGAACTCTCCTTGCTGTAAAACACGGAATATGGTCATCGATGGCTGGAGTGAACTCCAGTGACACGTGGATAAACCTTACATTGTAAACAATGGCAGACGGCTACATAGAGTTACATAGAGATAAACTAAAAATGCATTAATTTAATTACTGTACATTCGATCACTGTGTAAACTCGCTAACAAACCGCCAACCCTTTGCAACTCGATCACTGTGTAAACTCGCTAACAACCCGCCAAGCCTTTGCACCTTGGTTACTGTGTAAACTCGCTAACAACCCGCCAACCCTTTGCACCCCGATCACTGTGTAAACTCGCTAACAACCCGCCAACCCTTTGCACCTCGATCACTGTGTAAACTCGCTAACAACCCGCCAACCCTTTGCACCTCGGTCCCTGTGTAAACTCGCTAACAACCCGCCAACCATTTGCACCTCGATCACTGTGTAAACTCGCTAACAACCCGCCAACCCTTTGCACCTCGATCACTGTGTAAACTCGCTAACAACCCGCCAACCCTTTGCACCTCGGTCCCTGTGTAAACTCGCTAACAACCCGCCAACCCTTTGCACCTCGATCACTGTGTAAACTCGCTAACAACCCGCCAACCCTTTGCACCTCGATCACTGTGTAAACTCGCTAACAACCCGCCAACCCTTTGCACCTCGATCACTGTGTAAACTCGCTAACAACCCGCCAACCCTTTGCACCTCGATCACTGTGTAAACTCGCTAACAACCCGCCAACCCTTTGCACCTCGATCACTGTGTAAACTCGCTAACAACCCACCAACCCTTTGCACTTCGATCACTGTGTAAGCCCGGCAACCCTTTGACTTCAAACACAATGCCACTAAAATGGTTTCAGATAACTCCATGTGGTATTGCGGCATTTCCTAGTTCACTCATATTGTGATGAGTGTATTAGGGTCTCGCGGTGATTGTAGTCTAACTAGGTCAACTCCGTGGTGATCACCAGTGATTGTGTCCCCTCTATAACGCGAGTTCTCTGTTTTTAATCAAGATCACAATTCATTTCTCTTTAGTTTGTTCGGTTGTCCTAAGTCCTCAGAGCCTGTCCTAAGTTTCACCTTCTGCTTACGTTTTCTGATGTTCGGCCTTAGTTGTTATTGCGACCTTGTTCTCTTGCTATGTGTGTTCCTCCATCCATTGCTTGAGGCGTATCGAGACTTTGTTCCGTTAAGTAGGTTTATAAGTTCACGCATGACTAGACACTGTCTATAATTAAATTATTTAGTCCAATGGTGGTTTTTTTCTTTGTTCATTATGTCCGACTAAGTGAACTAAGTAACAAACCGAGTGCCTCAACGACCACACAATTTTCTAAGTGGAATTCATTTTTGAAAATTCGTTTACCTGATCACCCTGGATACACTAGTTTAAAAATAAATACTTGATGTTTGACCAGGAACGGAACATTAGAACACAGCTGAAAGTTCGAAGGTGAGAAGTAAACTCGTTGTGTTATATTGCAATACCAGTCACGTGTCATGGGCTACACCGAACTCTTTCAAAAATTCATGAACTTAAATTTAACCCACACAAACTGACCGGGTTTTTCAAACCTTGTGAAATCTCGCCGGAAAGTTCTAGAGCATACACGTAGCTTGGTCGTTTATCTATTTGTTTACTGGGCTATAAAATATTTCTTTGAGTTCCCGATAATATACCCTCATCCCCCGCTTTTGAATACATACACTGTTAGTTAGACATAGTGAAAGGAATACACTGTTAGTTAGACATAGTGAAAGGAATACACTGTTAGTTAGACATAGTGAAAGGAATACACTGTTAGTTAGACACAGTGAAAGGAATACACTGTTAGTTAGACATAGTGAAAGGAAATTGTACATTAACAACACGGCATATTGTACATTAACAACACGGCATATTGTACATTAACAACACGATATAATGTACATTAACAACACGGTATATTGTACATTAACAACATGGTATATTGTACATTAACAACACGGTATATTGTACATTAACAACACGGTATATTGTACATTAACAACACGGTATATTGTACATTAACAACACGGCATATTGTACATTAACAACACGGTATATTGTACATTAACAACACGGTATATTGTACATTAACAACACGGTATATTGTACATTAACAACACGGTATATTGTACATTAACAACACGGTATATTGTACATTAACAACACGGTATATTGTACATTAACAACACGGTATATTGTACATTAACAACACGGTATATTGTACATTAACAACACGGTATATTGTACATTAACAACACGGTATATTGTACATTAACAAAACGGTATATTGTACTTTAACAACACGGCATATTGTACATTAACAACACGGTATATTGTACATTAACAACACGGTATATTGTACATTAACAACACGGTATATTGTACATTAACAACACGGCATATTGTACATTAACAACACGGTATATTGTACATTAACAACACGGCATATTGTACATTAACAACATGGTATATTGTACATTAACAACACGGCATATTGTACATTAACAACACGGTATATTGTACATTAACAACACGGCATATTGTACATTAACAACACGGTATATTGTACATTAACAACACGGCATATTGTACATTAACAACACGGTATATTGTACATTAACAACACGGCATATTGTACATTAACAACACGGTATATTGTACATTAACAACACGGCATATTGTACATTAACAACACGGTATATTGTACATTAACAACACGGCATATTGTACATTAACAACACGGTATATTGTACATTAACAACACGGTATATTGTACATTAACAACACGGTATATTGTACATTAACAACACGGTATATTGTACATTAACAACACGGTATATTGTACATTAACAACACGGTATATTGTAACGTATTAGACGTGAAGTAGATCTAGACATTATCCCTACTAAATGAATGACCTTTACAAATATTTTGTGCCTCATCTTAGAAGGGTATTTCACAGCCATTGGATAAGCACGTGTCACATGTCCAGTCGGTGGTTCTGCTTCCAATACCCAGAAAACTGTCAAATGTCACAGAAAAGATTATTTACTAAATTCTAAAGCTAACAGGGACAAGCTTCACGGTCTTCATGTAAGGAGTGTCTTTAAGTCATGTGTCTTTAAGTCATGTGTCTTTAAGTCATGTGTCGTTAAGTCATGTGTCTTTAAGTCATGTGTCTTTAAGTCGTGTGTCTGTAAGTCATGTGTCTGTAAGTCATGTGTCTGTAAGTCATGTGTCTATAAGTCATATGTCTGTAAGTCATGTGTCTTTAAGTCATGTGTCTTTAAGTCATGTGTCTTTAAGTTACGTGTCTTCCACTAATTAAGTCATGTGTCTTCCACTAATTAAGTCATGTGTCTTTAAGTCACGTGTCTTCCACTAATTAAGTCATGTGTCTTCCACTAATTAAGTCATGTGTCTTTCACTAATTAAGTCATGTGTCTGTAAGTCATGTGTCTGTAAGTCATGTGTCTATAAGTCATATGTCTGTAAGTCATGTGTCTTTAAGTCATGTGTCTTTAAGTCATGTGTCTTTAAGTCACATGTCTTCCACTAATTAAGTCATGTGTCTTCCACTAATTAAGTCATGTGTCTTTAAGTCACGTGTCTTCCACTAATTAAGTCATGTGTCTTCCACTAATTAAGTCATGTGTCTTTAAGTCACGTGTCTTCCACTAATTAAGTCATGTGTCTTCCACTAATTAAGTCATGTGTCTTTAAGTCACGTGTCTTCCACTAATTAAGTCATGTGTCTTCCACTAATTAAGTCATGTGTCTTTAAGTCACGTGTCTTCCACTAATTAAGTCATGTGTCTTTAAGTCACGTGTCTTCCACTAATTAAGTCATGTGTCTTCCACTAATTAAGTCATGTGTCTTCCACTAATTAAGTCATGTGTCTTCCACTAATTAAGTCATGTGTCTTCCACTAATTAAGTCATGTGTCTTTAAGTCACGTGTCTTCCACTAATTAAGTCATGTGTCTTCCACTAATTAAGTCATGTGTCTTTAAGTCACGTGTCTTCCACTAATTAAGTCATGTGTCTTCCACTAATTAAGTCATGTGTCTTTAAGTCACGTGTCTTCCACTAATTAAGTCATGTGTCTTCCACTAATTAAGTCATGTGTCTTTAAGTCACGTGTCTTCCACTAATTAAGTCATGTGTCTTCCACTAATTAAGTCATGTGTCTTTAAGTCACGTGTCTTCCACTAATTAAGTCATGTGTCTTCCACTAATTAAGTCATGTGTCTTTAAGTCACGTGTCTTCCACTAATTAAGTCATGTGTCTTCCACTAATTAAGTCATGTGTCTTTAAGTCACGTGTCTTCCACTAATTAAGTCATGTGTCTTTAAGTCACGTGTCTTCCACTAATTAAGTCATGTGTCTTCCACTAATTAAGTCATGTGTCTTCCACTAATTAAGTCATGTGTCTTCCACTAATTAAGTCACGTGTCTTCCACTAATTAAGTCATGTGTCTTCCACTAATTAAGTCATGTGTCTTCCACTAATTAAGTCATGTGTCTTCCACTAATTAAGTCACGTGTCTTCCACTAATTAAGTCACGTGTCTTCCACTAATTAAGTCACGTGTCTTCCACTAATTAAGTCATGTGTCTTTCACTAATTGGCTCCTACCAAAATGACCCCCCCCCCTGCTCCCAAACTTCAGTCGTCTTAGTTCCTGATGTTAATCTACTTGTTGGTGACGACTTTGCCAGTTTCCCTTCTGTTTTTCAAACTATATTTACTGTTGAGAAGGGGGAAAAACTCGTGTAATTTCTCGGCCCAGCGTGACGTCATCTCCGGTGTCTCCTGTACCAGCTGAACGTGGCGGCTTTTGATTTGCCATCCTGTAATTGCAGTTAGGGGGTATGAAATATTAATAACTTGACTGATGGGCACGTTCTCTCTATGAGAATGTCATTGAGGACTGTGACATCAGTTATTTGTTGTCTCTATGACAATGTCACTGAGGACTGTGACATCAGTTATTTGTTGTCTCTATGACAATGTCATTGAGGACTGTGACATCAGTTATTTGTTGTCTCTATGACAATGTCACTGAGGACTGTGACATCAGTTATTTGTTGTCTCTATGACAATGTCACTGAGGACTGTGACATCAGTTATTTGTTGTCTCTATGACAATGTCACTGAGGACTGTGACATCAGTTATTTGTTAATCACATCCATAGTTTAGGGGAGCGTCTTAATCCACGTGGGATTGATTAAAAACAAATTTATTGTCCAGCTAGTTACTGTAAAGTATATGCCAAGGGTTTAGAGATAGAACATATCTATGAGTGGTACAAGGGGGCGGTGGGATATAATAATATGAACATGTTCATGTAGCTTCGGCATGTTAAAGTATGCTGGGTAAGTGGTGGTTGTGATTCTCAAATATTATATTTATATGGAACACATTTGGGAGAGACTGCAATCAGGCTTTTAGATAAATGTTATTTAAATAGGGAATGTATGGGCCTGACATGACGTCACAGTCTATGAGAGACTGCAATCAGGCTTTTAGATACATGTTATTTAAATAGGGAATGTATGGGCCTGACATGACGTCACAGTCTATGAAGTCTTGTCATCAGGCCCATTCATAATCTGTCTGAATAAATATCTGAATAAATTAATAAATAAATAGATAAATAAATCTATTAAAATAGCACCAAAATGCTAGTGCGCACTTAGTATCAACTAGTTTTCTTTGGTAGTCACAAGTGAGAGAGGCATACAAATTTCAATGACATTATTTTAAAATCATTACAAATAGCAATCATGAAAATAAAATTTAGATTTTGTCTCAAATAACAAAACGTCTTATATTCAAGTTTTCAAATTATTTTATAGCGCAACGGTGTTGACAAATTATAGGAACATTGACATCAATGTTTCCTTTAGGCTACACGGCCGCACAGCTGTATGTCCAAAGCCGCGCGGCAGTTTAGAATTACCGCGCTTCAAACTTTCTAAAATACTGCTCAATAAATGGATGCTGTGCAACTTTGCAAACGACTTTTTTTTTAAATTTACACATGTACCAACGAACCTTAGAGGGAATATTGAGTGACATAATATATAGGCACATTGACATAATGTATTGGCACATTGACATAATGTATAGGCACATTGGCATAATGTATAGGCACATTGACATAATATATAGGCACATTGACATAATGTATTGGCACATTGACATAATATATAGGCACATTGACATAATGTATTGGCACATTGACATAATGTATTGGCACATTGACATAATGTATAGGCACATTGGCATAATGTATAGGCACATTGACATAATATATAGGCACATTGACATAATGTATTGGCACATTGACATAATATATAGGCACATTGGCATAATGTATAGGCACATTGACATAATATATAGGCACATTGACATAATGTATTGGCACATTGACATAATATATAGGCACATTGACATAATGTATAGGCACATTGACATAATGTATTGGCACATTGACATAATGTATAGGCACATTGACATAATATATAGGCACATTGACATAATGTATTGGCACATTGACATAATGTATAGGCACATTGACATAATGTATAGGCACATTGACATAATGTATTGGCACATTGACATAATGTATAGGCACATTGACATAATATATAGGCACATTGACATAATGTATTGGCACATTGACATAATGTATAGGCACATTGACATAATGTATAGGCACATTGACATAATAGATTGGTATATAGAAATACTGTGTATATATTCAATGTTCTTTTTTCAATGAAAACATTTGGTTTTACATGTATTGTATATAAAGTTTTTAAAAAATCAAAATTTTAAGAACATTTTAACTAATGTTTCCTATTTCAAAAATATTTTAGCAATGACTTGTGAGATTATGAGAGTACGTAATGAATACCGCCAACATGTATGATTATAGTCATTAAATGTACAACAAGAAAACATTTGAATATGGCTGGGGTTGGCAGCATGTGTCTTGATCCCCCTTCCTGTGCAGACGCCTCTGGTTGTGGTGGCCACCAAATTTGTTTTTGTGGCAGAGGGAGCCGACCCTGAAGACCGGCTGGCTTCTTGCAGTGCTGTAGTGTTTATAAAACAGGAAAGTGTTTCTGGTATGTTCTGTGTGGATCCAATAAGGATTATATTCTTTTTATGATCATTTCGTTAGTGTTTGATTGTGCAGGAATATTGGTTCTTAATTTTTAACTTAATGAGGGGCAACATTAGCTGAAATTGTTTACAGGTAAACACCTTCGTGAGGGGCAAATTTAGCTAAAAATTATGTACATGTACACACCTTCATGGGGGACAAATTTAGCTGAAATTATGTACATGTACACACCTTCATGGGGGCAAATTTAGCTGAAATTATGTACATTTACACACCTGCTATGACAATATACCCCGTCATGATCACCACCAATCTTCATTCACTTACCATGTAGTGACTAGAGAGAAATAATAATTGCATTTTAACTTTGACCACTTGCCTGATAACTCTGTGAGTTTATAGGTTTGTATGTCCTTATTACGACAGAAAGGGGTATTGGGGTTTCACCAGTCTTTTCTTACGCTTGGCTTCTGTTACTGAACAATGTTTGAAACAAATCGTTTACAATAAAAAATGTTTAAATGACTGTTTTCAATTTTCACCATTGAAGACAATAGAGTACACTCATTTAAAACATTTAATAAACTTTTTTTAAAAAAAATATATGCGTTATTAAAAATGTAATACAAATTTATTATAAAATAAATTTTCCCAATTCTTCAGACTTGTTGAGTCAAATGTCTAAAAATATCGCAGGTCTTCTATGAAATAAAATGATGGCCTATGAGTTGTCCAATAAACACTGGAATCAGTACACTGCATGATGGCCTATGAGTTGTCCAATAAACACTGGACTCAGTACACTGCATGAGGGCCTATGAGTTGTCCAATAAACACTGGACTCAGTACACTGCATGATGGCCTATGAGTTGTCCAATAAACACTTGACTCAGTACACTGCATGATGGCCTATGAGTTGTCCAATAAACACTGGACTCAGTACACTGCATGATGGCCTATGAGTTGTCCAATAAACACTGGACTCAGTACACTGCATGAGGGCCTATGAGTTGTCCAATAAACACTGGACTCAGTACACTGCATGATGGCCTATGAGTTGTCCAATAAACACTTGACTCAGTACACTGCATGATGGCCTATGAGTTGTCCAATAAACACTGGACTCAGTACACTGCATGATGGCCTATGAGTTGTCCAATAAACACAGGACTCAGTACACTGCATGTTGGCCTATGAGTTGTCCAATAAACACTGGACTCAGTACACTGCATGATGGCCTATGAGTTGTCCAATAAACACTGGACTCAGTACACTGCATGATGGCCTATGAGTTGTCCAATAAACACAGGACTCAGTACACTGCATGTTGGCCTATGAGTTGTCCAATAAACACTGGACTCAGTACACTGCATGTTGGCCTATGAGTTGTCCAATAAACACTGGACTCAGTACACTGCATTATGGCCTATGAGTTGTCCAATAAACACTGGACTCAGTACACTGCATGTTGGCCTATGAGTTGTCCAATAAACACTGGACTCAGTACACTGCATTGTGTGCTCCCATCGATCTTGATTCCGACGAGTAAAATAAAATAAGAAATACCGCTGATTGCATGTCTTAGCAATTTGCGAGATCACAGGCGTCACATGTCTTCTAGTAAAATGAATAAAACAATTCTCAGGAATCAGGTGACATTTATTAAAAAATTTTCGTTGGTATTTTATTTTTAGACAAATCTATTTTTAAAAAGAAATACTTCAATATTGTTTTGTTAAAAGTAAACATTCCACAATTTCAATTATTGTTAAAATAGTTTATGGAGATAACACGTTTGATGACCGCTGCCATAAACCTTTCTATACTGCCCTCCCCTTGACTTTATGAGCTGAGTATGAGAGGCTTTCCTGCACCCAAGTCCCATCATGGTACTACTATCAGATGTAGCACACACTGCAGCATACTTGTATAGAATGGTGTTTGGTACTTTCAATGTACCATCAAGTTAGTACTACTATATATAACTCTGTTACTACTTCCTGATGTAGCAATGGTTCTACTACTTGATGTAGCACTGGTACAACTACCTGATGTAGCAATGGTTCTACTACTTGTAGCACTGGTACTACTACTTGATGTAGCACTGGTAATATTACTTGATGTAGCACTGGTTCTACTACTTGTTGTAGCACTGGTACTACTATTGATGTAGCAATGGTTCTACTACTTGTTGTAGCACTGGTACTACTACTTGATGTAGCACTGGTACTACTACTTGATGTAGCACTGGTTCTACTACTTGATGTATCACTGGTACTACTACTTGATGTAGCACTGGTACTACTACTTGATGTAGCACTGGTTCTACTACTTGTTGTAGCACTGGTACTACTACTTGATGTAGCACTGGTACTACTACTTGATGTAGCACTGGTACTACTACTTGATGTAGCACTGGTAATATTACTTGATGTAGCAATGGTTCTACTACTTGATGTAGCACTGGTTCTACTACTTGATGTAGCACTGGTACTACTACTTGATGTAGCAATGGTTCTACTACTTGATGTAGCACTGGTACTACTATTTGATGTAGCAATGGTTCTACGACTTGTTGTAGCACTGGTACTACTACTTGATGTAGCACTGGTTCTACTACTTGTTGTAGCACTGGTACTACTACTTGATGTAGCACTGGTACTACTACTTGATGTAGCAATGGTTCTACTACTTGTTGTAGCACTGGTTCTACTACTTGATGTAGCACTGGTACTACTACTTGATGTAGCAATGGTTCTACTACTTGATGTAGCACTGGTACTACTATTTGATGTAGCAATGGTTCTACGACTTGTTGTAGCACTGGTACTACTACTTGATGTAGCACTGGTTCTACTACTTGTTGTAGCACTGGTACTACTACTTGATGTAGCACTGGTACTACTATTTGATGTAGCAATGGTTCTACTACTTGATGTAGCCCTGGTAATATTACTTGATGTAACAATGGTTCTACTACTTGTTGTAGCACTGGTACTACTACTTGATGTAGCACTGGTACTACTATTTGATGTAGCAATGGTTCTACTACTTGATGTAGCCCTGGTAATATTACTTGATGTAACAATGGTTCTACTACTTGTTGTAGCACTGGTACTACTACTTGATGTAGCACTGGTAATATTACTTGATGTAGCAATGGTTCTACTACTTGATATAGCATTGGTACTACTACCTGAAATAACTAATACTGCAGCTCTAAAGCATACTTATATAGAACACTGTTTAGTATTTTCAATGTCCCTTTCTAGTACTACTTACCTGATGCAGTACACACATTGCAGCTCTAAAGCATACTTATATCAAACATTGTGTTTGGTAGTTTTACTCTCTCATACCTTAATTATATTTTAAATAAAAAACCTAGAGGCATGTAATATAGTGGTAAAACAACACACCATTATTGACCACAGTGTCTTATTAAACTGTTACTGTCACATTTAATCTTCAAAGATCTTAATTTATTTCCTTGCAGTTAATCATTGTTTGATGGTGAGTTCAAAGACAAAAACGTAAAGTTGTAAGACAATCAGGAGAACTGAATCCAAATGATGTTTAACTTTTTTTGATGTAGGTGTTGGGTGGAAGAATAATGCGTGATATCATGACTATATTTGAACTTTAGCTTGTACGTTTTCTCACTATAGTCTACTGCAGGTTTAGCCAGACCTGTAGTATCTGAGGGACATTATAAAAATAATTTTGAAAACGTTGAGAGCCGCATTGAAGCAATATGGCTATCAATGTTCCCGCATTGAAGCAATATGGCTACCAATGATCCCTCCAATATGGGTACCAATGTTCCCTCCAATATGGGTACCAATGTTCCCTCCAATATGGGTACCAATGTTCCCTCCAATATGGGTAACAATGATCCCTCTAGGTTCGTTGATCCGTGTGCAAAGTAAAAAAAAACTAGTGTGCAAGTTGCGCAGCATCCATATTTGTGCAATCTTTTACAAAATTTCCTGCGCGGTAAACCTAAACTGCTGCGCGGCGTCTGTTAGATAGCTGCGTAGCCGCGCAGCTCAAAGGGAACATTGATGGGTACTACTATGATTTGAACATTTCAGTTGTTTTATTCCTAAGCTATGTTGAACAAATACATGCGTTACAATTACACAAATAACACATATTAAAATATGTAAAATTATGACTAGAAACACTGCGTATAGACTCATAAATATAGTGAATATTAATTGTTATGATTCTGCTGAGAAGCATTTGAAATAGCAAGTTAAAAAAAAATCTAGTTGGTAGCTATTAGTTGTGCGGAGAAGTTCTGTCACAAGCTGTCCACTAGTTACTGCTCGATGATTTTCTGAACTTCATTGTGGAGTACAAAGATTCACAGCAGTATTTTTGCAGTAGGATGTACCGAAAATGGATACAAGTATGCAACTAGCTTTCTTAAGTTGAGAATATTTTACTTCTCGCACGAGCTGCCAAAAATCCATCACAGATTGTTTCTTGTGTATCACCGCCAAACACTGATCTTCCTGCAACTCAACAGCTCCATTTCAGCAGCAGAAGGTTTCATAACAATGTTCATGGTGAGCTGCGAACCATCATTGATTACGACTATCATGAAGAATTTATGAGATAAGCAGAACAGGAATATAGTTGGCGCACGTCAATAAACCATTAATCTTTAGTGGGATTCATGGTCAATACTTCGAAAAGCAGATTTTTATCAGAACCAGAAATTTAACAGTTTACATAACCAACCAATCAGAAATGAACCGCTCCCTTCAACTTTTGTAAATTTAAATCAACCCAGATTATTTTCAGCCCTTTGCTTCAGTCAAGATTTAAAAAATAATCTTTCATCTCTTTTTGATATTATATATTACAAAGTTTGTATTTAATAAATTGGTCGACAGCCACAACGTGGAGACACGAGAGCCGCTAGCGAGCTGCGATTTGGGCCACTGTTGGTTGGTCTACGGATTGATTGAGATTTGGGCCACTGTTGGTTGGTCTACGGATTGATTGAGATTTGGGCCACTGTTGGTTGGTCTACGGATTGATTGAGATTTGGGCCACTGTTGGTTGGTCTACGGATTGATTGAGATTTGGGCCACTGTTGGTTGGTCTACGGATTGATTGAGATTTGGGCCACTGTTGGTTGGTCTACGGATTGATTGAGATTTGGGCCACTGTTGGTTGGTCTACGGATTGATTGAGATTTGGGCCACTGTTGGTTGGTCTACGGATTGATTGAGATTTGGGCCACTGTTGGTTGGTCTACGGATTGATTGAGATTTGGGCCACTGTTGGTTGGTCTACGGATTGATTGAGATTTGGGCCACTGTTGGTTGGTCTACGGATTGATTGAGATTTGGGCCACTGTTGTTTGGTCTACGGATTGATTGAGATTTTCAGATACATTTTTATTTGATAGAATTGTTACGTTTTATCGTGTGGTATACCCATTAAAAACCCTTGATCGGATTTCTGAAGTTAATTTGCATTGAGTTGATTTAACTAAAGTTGTTTCGAGGAGTTTCTTTTCAATGATTACCTTGCAGCGCTTCGCTTACTACGAGAGAAACTGAAGGAAACTATCAGCTTTAGCTAAAGCCCAGAAATGCTGTAGTGGAATGGTAGAGGAGTGGAGAAATAACGGCTGGACACACGAGTTCGCCAGTATTGGGGGTTTAGAGCCGCCAACAGCGCTAGAAACGGCGGGGTGTGGGGTGGTGGGGGCGCTGAGCTTCAATCCTACGCCCTGAACTGCCAGTGGAGCTGGCATAGCGGCACTAAAGCCGCTGTAACTGTGAGCATCGGCTTGGGGGAAATAAGAGTGATTATTTCGTGTTGGATTCTTTGAGCGGCTGATTAACGCTGCACGGCGGATGTTTTAATTACTAGCTAAATCTCTGTCGATGGATCATTAGCTGTGGCTGTTAGGGTGAGCACATCTCGTGCACAACTTTTTCTGGTCATTGATTGAACGCGTCATGTTTTGTTTGTGACCGTTTGACTCCGTCATTACCTGATTTATAAAGACATTGATTCAAATTTAACTTCTCCAAGGGATTAAATCGATACCGCTACCGTTAACAGTTTCCACCTCTCTTATTGTTATGATAATTATCAAGGTTCATTTTTGTAATCACCAGAAAAATCAAAGGTATGAAAGGCAGTTCTCAATTATTCAAATGTACACCATACAATAGTCGGGTTTAAAGATCAGAGCTGTCACGTGATTTCTGTTTAGACGCCCCAGACCCTCACCCTCAATGGATTCAAGTTGCCATGTTGCGCCACATGTGAGGGAAAATAAGGCAATAAGTATGACCTAAGGCAATAAGTATGACCTAAGGCAATAAGTATGACCTAAGGCAATAAGTATGACCTAAGGCAATAAGTATGACCTAAGGCAATAAGTATGACCTAAGGCAATAAGTATGACCTAAGGCAATAAGTATGACCTAAGGCAATAAGTATGACCTAAGGCAATAAGTTTGACCTAAGGCAATACGTATGACCTAAGGCAATAAGTATGACCTAAGGCAATAAGTATGACCTAAGGCAATCATTTACTCCTCTATTAATTTAACGTTAAAGTTTAATTATTTTGGAGTAAGCAAGATCTACCGATATCATTTGCATTGTTTCACTTAAATAATCAACATTTAATTCATTAATCCTATAACATTATGAGAAATCCTTCAAAGTGTTTCACTTAAATAATCCACATTAATCCTATAACCTCGTGAGACTTACGTCAAAGTGAACAAAAGAATCGACTACCATATGATGTAGTCAAGTGTTGATAAATGTCAGGCGCATGAGACGCTCCCACTCCAAAGAAAATTAGATTTGAAATTATTTTAATTCTATTGCGCTGTCTCGTAGACAAGAGAAAACAAGAATATTGAAAGGCGCCAAGTGAGTTACTTTCACTATGAATCTGTCCGTTTAGTAGACAAGAGAACACAAGAATAGTGACAGGCGCCAAGTGAGTTACTTTCACTTTCCGTCTAGAGTACGAGTTCATTATCTTGGTAGATGGAATACTCCGGATGTGCAATGGTAGAGAATTCCATTGTTTGTCTGCACAAAAAGAGAATGACCTTTCACCAAATGTTTTAGTTGTGTCTTAGGAACATAGAGAATGCGCGTGTCTGCAGTAGAGCGTAGCTGACGACTTGGTGAGTAGACCGACAGTAGCTCAGTAAGATAGGAAGGGCATGAGTCAGAAAAGAAGTTGTGACAGAAAACGGCCAGTTTGTAATCAATTCGGGCTTGTATAGGTAGCCAATGAAGTGAGTAAAGTAGCGGAGTAACATGGTCATGTTTTTTTTTGCCTTTAGAATTAATCTGGCAGCTGAATTTTGAACTTTCTGTAGTTTTTCAATGCATTGTTTTGGCGCACCTGACAGAAGAGAATTGCAGTAATCCATACGAGCTAGTACAAGAGCTCATACTAGAGTTTTTGTGGCACTAACTGTTAAGTAATGACGGATTGAGCTGATTTGACGAATGGTAATGTAGGCAGAGCGACAGATGTGATTGATGAAGCTGTTGGTAGACATGTTGTCAGAAATAATGAAGCCTAGATTCCTAGTCGATATTTTGAACAGTATATCAGAACTAGCCACCTGGATAGAATTCGGAAGAGACAAAGTACTGCCAGATTTATTGTTGCAGAATAGGAGTGCTTCTGTCTTGTCATCATTCAGCTTGAGTTTGCTGAAAGTCATCCAAGACTTTACCTCACCAATGCACTCCTGCAAAAATTTGACAGTGAAGTCAATATCAGATGGATCAGTGTGACTGTAAAGCTGAGTATCATCTGCAAATGATTGGCTTTTAACTGAATGCTTTTCGAGCAGTAGAAGGAGTGGTCTTTTAACAGCACGAAAAGTACCGGACCCAAAACGGATCCCTGTGGCACACCATAAACCAAGTCAGCACTGTGAGAGATACAGCCGTCTACCGATACCACCTGTGATCTGTTCCTTTCATCGTCTTTGTTAGCTCCAACTCTTGGACTTAACAGAAACTTGGTGGACTCAGCTAGAAATTTAGAATCATTGTTGTATTGTTGACTAATGCACTTCTCATCATATTTGGTGTTTGCAATAGAATTTCTACTATAATTCATTATTGAATCAACTAATTGATTTAAAACATTCCACGGCTTTCCTGTGAGTGGTTTCAATGCACTTTGACACAAATGTGCTACTCATTGTTAATGTATTGATGTGTTAGGAATAGAGTTGCTACACATTGTTAATGTATTGATGTGTTAGGTCTAGAGCTGCTACACATGGTTTACGTGTTACTGACATTTGACTGCCTAAGTCCATATTTTAATGATGAACTTATTCAGTGCGTTTGTCCTCTCATAAGATGAATAGAATCCTCGGGCTAGAACTAATGCAAATGCCTTGGTGAAGGTACACCGCACAGATGTAAGAGATAAAGACACTGGGGTGGGGGGAGGGGGTGAGATGAACCAGGCGTATTGATCTGGAGCGTAACTGTAGAGCTTTGGCAGGCGGATGATGGTACCGGCCTTCATGGTGGACCCTTGACCACAGCCCAGCCTCCTAGGTCTGGGAAAGCTCCTCTATTAAAACTGAGTGCTGTAATCAATTAGTTCTTTTTATGTTTATCATTTTTTTCTTTGGACATAGAACCTGCACGGATTTCTTGCCAAGTGGGGATCTTCGTTCATTTTTTTCTTCGTATCATGAAAGTATCTTCCTATTTTAATTAGTTAACTATACCTGTTATCCTAAGCAATGAGCGAAGTACTAAAATGTTGATTATTTCTGGTCAATGTAATCAATCTAACTTTAAGCAATGCTTGTAAGAGGTGGGGTGTGTGTGTCACATTTCAAAAGACATTGCTATAGGAATGTCAGAGGTTTAAAATTGACATTCACTCAATCACTCACTAAATTAAGTCCAGAACCATTGCTACTGGTGTCCTGCAGACTCATTCACTCAATCACTCACTAAATTAAGTCCAGAACCATTGGTACTGTTGTCCTGCAGACTTATCACATTCCCCTTGGCAGAATTCTCCCACACGAAATCGTTGCGCCCAGTCCCTCTCCTCTCAGCCATTCATCAGTACTTTCATCTGAACTCATTGCGTCCCATGTCTTTAGGCTTGTGGAGCAATTTCGGGAATTTTATTAAAGGGAGATTATATCTGAGCCCCCTTTTTTTGTACTTCGCTCCTGCAGACTCATTCACTCAATCACTCACTAAATTAAGTCCAGAACCATTGGTACTGTTGTCCTGCAGACTTATCCCATTCCCCTTGGCAGAATTCTCCCACACGAAATCGTTGCGCCCAGTCCCTCTCCTCTCAGCCATTCATCAGTACTTTCATCTGAACTCATTGCGTCCCATGTCTTTAGGCTTGTGGAGCAATTTCGGGAATTTTATTAAAGGGAGATTATATCTGAGCCCCCTCCCTGCTTATGGCCCCTAGCTCACCCAGCTCACAGTCTGGATACAGGCGTGTTTTTTTGTTCAGGATATTTATATTGTTGTCTAAATAGAAACATTACTTTAGGTGGGGGTGGGGGGGGGGTGGGGGGTTCCACTCTTGATTGTTTACCTCTACCCCCATTTTAGTCTCATCGTTAGATAGATTTTGTGAAACCAAAGGTACACATTTGAAATGAGCATTTTGATACCAATACCATGCGTATATTTTAATATAGTCTATTTCAAACAATCTTTTATGTTATACATTATAGAAGCTCTTACCATAAAAAAGATTACTATTCGCTTATCTTTGTTTTAAGCCTAGTCTTGCATTTTTATGAAAACTTTGAATGTTGATTGTTCGTTTTTCTGGTTTGCTCACACAACGCATTCCTCCCCCAAATGGCAGATGGAAATAAGGAGTTTTTGAATGTGTGTTTGTGCATCGAAGAGCATTGTTTTTTAAACTGAGTCTATACATGTCTCTATAATATTGTATTAGACTGTTGTTGCGTTGTGTTTCCAAGCCAGAATGTAATGCTTTATGTATTATTGCTACTTTGCTCTTCTATCCTTTCGTGTTTCTAGGTTTATTGATTTATGTAATAGAGTTACTCATGTCAGTTGCGTATATCAACAGTAATGAATCTCGCAGCTCTTTCGAATTTTGTTCGCTTCACGTTCGGTTGCTAACTTAATCCAATACTCAACTCTTTCTAACTCGCCACTTTCACCCACTTTTTCCTGTGTCATTCAAATTTTGATCACTTCAATTTTCTCCAATCTCCATTGTATTGATCTGCTTACCGATACGCTCTACGATGTACAATGAAAACGAATATATTTTCACAGCTCCGATCTCCTGCTGTCTCAAGTCATTGGATTTCTCCTTTCTCAGTGAGACGAAGTGGTGGGGAGGAGACGGAGGTCTAGCGTGGGTTCCTGGTCGCGAGTCAAGAAGTCGACTGGCCATAGAAACAAAATTATACAAAAACATTGATCAATCATTTCATTTCTGATACCAAAGTGTACGTTTCGGTTTTATATTGGCTCGGTAAAACCTTGAGTGGATCATGGCGATTTCAATTAATTATATACGCGAACAAATCCACTGAGAATGTCGGAGTCAACAATGATCGAGTTACACGTCAGTCCGCCATGTTAGCACTTGAAAATTGCTTTCACCCCTTGCCCAGTAGATCTGTATGTTCATATTGCCCAGTAGATCTGTATGTTCATATTGCCCTGTAGATCTGTATGTTCATATTGCCCAGTAAATCTGTATGTTCATATTGCCCAGTAGATCTGTATGTTCATATTGCCCAGTAGATCTGTATGTTCATATTGCCCAGTAGTTCTGTATGCTCACATTGCTCAGTAGATCTCTATGTCCATATTGCCCAGTAGATCTCTATGTTCATATTGCCCAGTAGATCTCTATGCTCATATTGCCCAGTAGATCTGTATGCTCACATTGCCCAGTAGATCTCTTTGTTCATATTGCCCAGTAGGTCTGTATGCTTCATTGCCCAGTAGATCTCTATGTTGACATGGCCCAGTAGATATGTATGTTGACATTGCCCAGTAGATATGTATGTTGACATGGCCCAGTAGATCTGTATGTTGATATTGCCTAGTAGATTTGTATGTTGACATTGCCCAGTATATCTGTATGTTGACATTGCCCAGTAGATATGTATGTTGATATTGGCCAGTAGACCTTTATGTTCACAATGCCAAATATGCCATATATATATAATACACCTAAGTTACAATTTCATGGGCCTACTCCAGCTCATATAAGTTCCCTTTAATAAAATATGTGCTGTTTCACGGCCTGTCTCCTATCAGATGTCCTCTAATTTAGTGCTTTGCTGTTCAATCTCTGTTCAACTCTGAAGTTACGAGTCTTCAAATCTTGATATCGCTGAGTGGTTTCTAGTATTTAACATTATGAATAATTACTTGCAAGTCCACTCCTCTCGGGATAAACTATTGGACAAACACATTAGCATAATAATATCAACTTACTTCTTAGTTGTGTCTCATTAGCTTGTTCTTACATTTGACGGGACAATTTTAAGAAACGTGAACTTATAGTGGATAAATTCAATTAAATGGTTCCATATCTTCTAGAGAGGATGAAATCGATCTAGGCGTGGTTTAAACTTGTCTCATTGTTGATCTAGGCGTGGTTTAAACTTGTCTCATCTTTGATCGAGGCGTGGTTTAAACTTGTCTCATCGTTGATCTAGGCTTGGTTTAAACTTGTCCCATCGTTGATGTAGGCGTTGTTTAATCTTGTCTCATCGTTGATCTAGGCGTAGTTTAAACTTGTCTCATCGTTGATCTAGGCGTAGTATAAACTTGTCTCATCGTTGATCTAGGCGTGGTTTAAACTTGTCTCATCGTTGATCTAGGCGTGGTTTAAACTTGCCCCGAAGTTGACAAGCTGGGGCCGCCCCTCTGGGGTCAGCATGGAGACTTTTATGTTAGCTCCTCATCTTAAGGATAACTCGACGGGATTTTACCATGAACTGAAACTCTGGGATTCGGTCGAGATATGAGTGTTGTAAACTCTGGGATTCTGTCGAGATATGAGTGTTGTAAACTCTGGGATTCTGTCGAGATATGAGTGTTGTAAAAAGCTAAACTTAATAGTTTGGCTACAGAGTCGTATATTCCAATCAATTAGGACAAAACATACGCTGCCAATGAGAAGTACATTTGACATAACGGCTCACCATTTTAGTCCTGATGGCCTCAAAGATTGCGGAGCGATTATCCGTTGCATGTCCTGGCAGCTAGACAAAGTAATTATCCGGTTAATATCTACAAGGACTCGGGACACGACAATAGTTCTATCAATTAAATGACCCTCTAGTTGTTGATTATCATTTTCATTTCAATGGCGAGTCCATTAAATGTTTATTGATTAATGTTTTAACATCGTTTCTTTAATGCTAACTACTTGCAAATTCAACGTTCATCTAAAGATAATGTGTGTGTTAAATGTTCACAGTACGATCAATTGTCCCAGTACAATCAATGTTCACAGTACAATCAATGTTCACAGTACGATCAATGTACTATCTAGACGCCTTTTGGATTAATTGAACATTGTCTATAGTCTGAATGTCAGTTTCCAATAGAAGTGACAAAAACATCTAAGGGTAACCATTCAATAAATCGATGAAATGGGTAATTTTAAAAAAGGAAAGAAATGATATTTTTGGTCACATGTTTTCATGTCCACATAAATATGTAGAAGAACATTAATGAGCTGACTGTCGAAATAGGTAAGTTTCATACGAATGGCTAAAAATAGGAAACTTAAATATAGAATATTTTTATTTTTAGTATTTTAGGAAGGAAACTTAAATTTCACCTAAATTCTAAAAGAAGCTATTGGCATACTCAGCTTCCATTTTATTGCAACGATCACTAAATGGACGATAAAGATTGACTAACAATTTGTTTTAATGTAATCGATGCTGTTCATCCTCTGATAATGGTTTTATTTCTTGGCGTGCACTACAAAATGTGGCTTACTTATTAATTTCCACAATTTGAAGTGTTAAAATTTGGTACCTTTAAGTTAAATACTCCTTTAGCTGATTAAAAATGAAAGTATAACGTCCCTGTAAATCTGAATCTAGCTCTCAGGACTCGGCTCAATTTAATTAGAATGACATAAACCAAATTTAAACTCTTTGGGATGAGAGTATGCTGGTCAGAGAAGCTGAAGTGAAAACAAAATATAGTTCAAGTTAAGAGAGATCTTGTAATAAATGTGTTACATCCAATCTCAAATTTGATGGCAAAGAAAACAGTTTTTGGTGAAGAAACTAGCAAACACCATTGACAGAATATATATATATTCCAAATTTAAAGGTGAAAAAAAACCTTATAAATAACAGTATTGATAGTACAGTCAGTTCATAACTAAATTAAACATATAATTCAAATTAGAGCAAGATGCCTTTGTTAGCCGTCTGAAATCATTTTATTTTACCAATTAAATAGAGCATAACTTCCGGAGATTTGGTTTATTTATTTTAAAATGTATTGATCTAATGCTGAGCTGGCATCTTAATTCATTTCTTAATGGATGGGAAGATGGTCTTCTCATTTAATCAATGCACTTTTTTTCAGCTACTCTGCGTTTTGATGAAAAAAATTAAAACATCTCCTAGAGATATCGTAGTTCCGTCGTTAACTTTTGACATTAACGAGATGTAATATATATAATTAATAGTTCTGGAAATGTTTATTTAAAGTTATAAATCAAATCCATATACAAGCTTTATTTCCAAGAAAAAATAATTATATTTATATGCTTTAACGTCGAGATCATTGTTGTATAAATTATTTTAATACATGTACTATATAGTTTTGTTTTTGTTCAAAGTGGTTACTGGTATTCTTTAATTAAAGAAGTTATTTTTTGTGCGTTGTGGAAGGAAACGGTTTATTTTTAAATCCCTTACATTAACTTCACCGCCGTCTCATTCGTCGTCGACCGCGACTCGCGTCCGTCGTCGTCCGCCCGCGGTCGTCCCTCGGTGAACTCAGTCATTGGTGAACTCAGTCATTGGTGAACTCAGTCATTTGTGAACTCAGTCATTGGTGAACTCAGTCATTGGTGAACTCTGTCATTTGTGAACTCAGTCATTGGTGAACTCAGTCATTGATGAGCTCACTCAGTCATTGGTGAACTCAATCATTGGTGAACTCAGTCATTGGTGAACTCAGTCATTGGTGAACTCTGTCATTTAAAATAAAGTCATACCTCAGCACTCAATATCACCCATATCACAACTTCTTTAAGTCAAACTTAAGTCTTCTTCTTTTCCAGATGACCTCTCCAACAAATGTTGAATGATGTAGTCAACAACCAAGACGTGACTCCCTGGTACTGTCTGTACTCATATCTCCCAGGTATGGTACGGACGACATCCTCTGACCCCTCCCTCACCAAATGATCGATTCCCAGTAATGGGGAATGGGATTCGAGTCGTCACATCACAAGAACAGAATCTCATCAATGGAAAACTCCGATACCAATACCAATGCCAAGGATCGTGCAGCCAAAGTCGCCTGGGTGGACAACTACACCCAAAAGGCGGAGGAGCTGAAAGATGAGGAGAGAAGATTGAGCATGCAAGGCGGCGGCACCAGCAAAAGTCCGGAAAACGAGGAGGATGAGTTTCAATCCACCATTAGAAAAACCTTCACGTGGCAACGGGTCATCTCGATATTCCGGAGCAAAAACTTCCAGGATAAGACGTTAGAGAACTTGTACAGGAGGTACTTTATAAAGGTTGACCAATCGTCACAGTCCAACATGCAAGTCATTAGCGTCATCATCTGTGTGCTGCTCATATTTTTCTTCTACATCAACGGTTCTCAAAGTCCGGTGAGAGGCCTCGTCATAGGGTTCATCATACTGGCCTTTGCTATTCTGGAGGTGATACTGTATCGCATCACGCTGCAGTACATGTCCCTGCAGATCATCTGCGGCGTGTCGCTGTTCCTACTCCTGGCTGTGATATGTACCATCACGCTGGACCAGTCTCCCACGGACGTAGGCGACGGCCTGTGGGTCACTGTGTTCTTTATTTATATGGTTTATACGGGGATCCCCATACAGCTGAGCGTGGCCACTATCATGGGCGTACTTCTTCCAATGTTCCAGGTGGCGCTCACCTCCAAGTTTGACCTAGACAAAGACTATATGCGACACCAGGTTGGTCAATAATTTCTTTTCAAACAATATCACAATTTATATCAGCTGTAATCATGTAATGTTATTGATCGCTAAATATAATGGATGTTTAATAATGGTATACCTGTATAGATACTGTTACTGCCTGGCCAATGGCTTGGATACAATTAGGAAGCGATAACCTGTAGTTGACCAATCGCCGTTCGGCCAATAATAAACGCGCAGTCATAGAATAGATTAACTGTTTAGCCGAGTCACGTCTTACTTGGATAGTTGACCGAGGCGATTCTAGGATATTATAAATAAGCTATATATTTGATCCTTGTTTTGTGACGTCCCGTCAGCCCTACGTAGACCCCTTTTGTATATGTCATGTTGTTTATAATAACTAATAGAATCTCCGAAATAGTATTAAAATGTAAACTTTTGTATATGTCATCATGTTGTTTTATACTAACTAATAGAATCTCTGAAATAGTATTAAAATGTAAACTTTTGTTTATGTCATCATGTTGTTTCATACTAATAATACTAACTAATAGAATCTCTGAAATAGTATTAAAATGTATACTTTTCCCTACAGTCTACCAGTCAATACTACTTGTGTTTTTCCCCGCATTTTTGTGTTGTTGCCAAGTAGGCAGACGGAAAGTCATAACATCTTTGTTATTAAGATTTTCCTGAGAATAAAGAATAGAGGATATAGGATAGAGAATAGATGATAGAGAATAGAGGATACAGAATAGATGATAGAGGATAGAGAATAGAGGATAGAGAATAGAGCATGGGTAACGCGATCCCCTATTCTCGTTATGGTGCTGTCATAAAACCCATGCAACTAACGATTTTTGTGGTCGTCAAAATAACTTGTGTGATGAGGCTGGCCGATAAAATGAATGGCACGTCATTATACATTTTCTGTGGTGTTTTTTTAACTAAAATATTTGATGCGATGGACGTTGGTTCGCTAAATAAAAGCATTATTTTAAATGTTTAAAAGGCAATAGCCCGATGTATATAGAGCAAATGTGGTTGCTGCTTATTTTTCGAATTGGTTGGACTACCCACCACAAATTCCAAATATAAACAACTTTTTGAGGACCTCTTTTTTATGGTCTTTTGTTGGCTTGTCTGTTTGTTTTGTTTTTGCTGCCTTGGCACCCAGTAGCTAATCCAGTGGGGAGAGGAGAAGCAATTTATAGATTTTCTTGGAGTTATTTGAGATTAGCTCGCGTTGAAATAGAAAGACGATTGATTTTCAATTACTTACGACAGCACCTGGCTTAATGGACATGATGAAAACAGATAGCAGCTGGCCAATCAAAAGCCGACCATCGTCTCGACATCATGCAAACACGCGTGTAACTATGGAACAAGACGATTCTTGTGAATCTAATGTCGGACACGATTTTAGTCTCATCACGATACAAATAGAATTTTAGCATTCATGTTTATAATACATTGTATGACTTTGTTTGATCGTGTTCTATGAAGATAGTAAACCGTTATAAACCATGAGCATGGTTGCCCTCGCGCTAACACAAGAATATCTGAGCTTCTGTAGAACCCATCAGGAAAGTCCAGATATTATTGTGTTAACGCGAGGGCGACAATGCGTACATGCTACCGTGTGTAGCTACCCAGTACCAGAGCAGAAATCACTTTTAGTGTAAATGAAAAAATTCCCCGTGAATAGGCAACACATATTGTAAGTCAAAAAAACAACAACACCATAATTCAATGAAAATGTTAAATGTTATTTATAAATAACTAGCAGACCCGACGTGCGTTGCAACGATCTCAGTAAAAGGGAATAAGTTCAAACAAACCCATGAGTGGTACGTTTTAAAAAAACACACAATTATTCTAGAAACCAATAAAGATCGTTAATAATTCAATGGGGATTAAAATATTAAACGTTTATGAAAAAAAGACATTTTGGGCCCCAGGTCCCGAAGAAATGGACATTAGAAGTTCAGTGCCCTATAGTATTTTAATATTGGCTACCAGATGTTTGTATACAAAGTTTGGTTAAGATCCATTCATTGATTCAGTAGCTAACGCATAAACTAATTTTGATATAGCTCAGATAAGCAAAAAACGACAGAAAGTGCCGCGGGGCCCATTCAGGGCAAGATATAAAGTTCACAACTACTATTCATTTGAGTCTGTATAAGTATAATAACTTAATAATGGATACATTTGTCATTATTTATCAAGATCGTAAATGCTTGAATGGGGAATACAATCTAATACGTTTAAGAAAAATGTCATTTTTGCCCCCCAGCCCCGAAGGAAATGCCATTAGGAGTTCTATGACCTATAATAGTATATTAATATGGTCTATCAAGTTTTTATATATAAATTTTGGTTAAGATCCACCAATTTACCCAGTAGCTAACGCTTAAACTAATTTTTTTCTTTATCTCATATAAACAAAAATGACATTATGGGCCCCCGGCGCCCCATGAGTGTTAAATTTAGAGAATAAAAGTTTCCAGTTACCTTCCCGGGAGTGTAATCAACAGTCTCCAAAAGTTTCATGATGTTTGGATGAATGGTTTAGTCAGCTATAAAGGACATGCTCGCACACACACACGCACGCACACACACACATATATATACACACAAAAGGAAATGAAACATACTTATATAAAGTCAGAATGAGTAGATCCTAGTAAAGATGGTGTCGGTAAGCTGTTATGTTTATTTCCCAAATAAATGTAATAAACAAGTCCTGTTATCTTGATGGCCTATGTTAGTTGTCTCATGCTTCATCTTCCTGGGGTTCTTGGGTTTGTTGTTGGCTATTGGTGAGACATACAAATCAATACTGTTGCTAGGTCCGGCATCATTGTGGCCATGAATTCATCCATACACTTAATTTATGACTTCTGTTTTCTTGTTGTATTTTGTTCCTTGATCTACTCTTGCTTGTTTCGTTTTTACCGAGTTGTCTACTCTTTGACTAGTTATACATTTCAAACTCCAATGATTTGAATGATTTCTGTGTGTGTATCCTTGTCTGTGTCTATTATAGTGTCCTTTTAAAACAGGGAATTACGGAGAATGAAAAAAAGGTGATGTGGGTAACTGGAGAGGAGAGATTGTGGGTAACTGGAGAGGAGAGATTGTGGGTAACTGGAGAGGAGAGATTGTGGGTAACTGGAGAGGAGAGATTGTGGGTAACTGGAGAGGAGAGATTGTGGGTAACTGGAGAGGAGAGATTGTGGGTAACTGGAGAGGAGAGATTGTGGGTAACTGGAGAGGAGAGATTGTGGGTAACTGGAGAGGAGAGATTGTGGGTAACTGGAGAGGAGAGATTGTGGGTAACTGGAGAGGAGAGATTGTGGGTAACTGGAGAGGAGAGATTGTGGGTAACTGGAGAGGAGAGATTGTGGGTAACTGGAGAGGAGAGATTGTGGGTAACTGGAGAGGAGAGATTGTGGGTAACTGGAGAGGAGAGATTGTGGGTAACTGGAGAGGAGAGATTGTGGGTAACTGGAGAGGAGAGATTGTGGGTAACTGGAGAGGAGAGATTGTGGGTAACTGGAGAGGAGAGATTGTGGGTAACTGGAGAGGAGAGATTGTGGGTAACTGGAGAGGAGAGATTGTGGGTAACTGGAGAGGAGAGATTGTGGGTAACTGGAGAGGAGAGATTGTGGGTAACTGGAGAGGAGAGATTGTGGGTAACTGGAGAGGAGAGATTGTGGGTAACTGGAGAGGAGAGATTGTGGGTAACTGGAGAGGAGAGATTGTGGGTAACTGGAGAGGACATATTGTGGGTAACTGGAGAGGAGAGATTGTGGGTAACTGGAGAGGAGAGATTGCGGGTAACTGGAGAGGAGAGCTTGTGGGTAACTGGAGAGGAGAGATTGTGGGTAACTGGAGAGGAGAGATTGTGGGTAACTGGAGAGGAGAGATTGTGGGTAACTGGAGAGGAGAGATTGTGGGTAACTGGAGAGGAGAGATTGTGGGTAACTGGAGAGGAGAGATTGTGGGTAACTGGAGAGGAGAGATTGTGGGTAACTGGAGAGGAGAGATTGTGGGTAACTGGAGAGGAGAGATTGTGGGTAACTGGAGAGGAGAGATTGTGGGTAACTGGAGAGGAGAGATTGTGTTTCTGTTTGAATGAAATGATGTGATAAGCCTACAGACTAACACTGTCCTAATGTCACAAAAACTTTAAATATACATTAAACCAGTGGTTCTCAATATTTATAATGTGGCCTACCGGCCATTGTTCCATTGTTCCAGGGACCGGTGCGCTATTATACCTGTACTGACGGGGTAGCGAAATGTAATTTATTTAATTAAATATTTTCACTTTATGTGCTTATTGCCGAAAAATTGACATATTCTATAGGGTTAGTAATTATAATAGGTGCAGATGAAAGATTATAATATATTTTCTTTCCTTTCTTGATAACTTCTGCGAACCAGTGGCGGATGGCCCACGGACCGGCACCGGTCCGCGGACCACCACTTTGAGAAGCACTGCATTAAACCACAAAACTTCCGTAAACAAACGTCTGGTTTGTGTTACAATTTAATTTTACACTTTGTCGGGGAAAATTTTTTTTGCTAATGATGAAACTTATGGTAAAGACGCATACATGTGTACACCGAAAAATTTATTCTAATCCTATCCCCATGTTTCAGTTAGTTAATATCTATCTATCTATCTATCTATCTATCTATCTATCTATCTATCTATCTATCTATCTATCTATCTATCTATCTATCTATCTATCTATCTATCTATCTATCTATCTATCTATCTATCTATCTATCTATCTATCTATCTATCTATCTATCTATCTATCTATCTATCTATCTATCTATCTATCCATCCATCCATCCATCCATCCATCCATCCATCCATCCATCCATCCATCCATCCATCCATCCATCCATCCATCCATCCATCCATCCATCCATCCATCCATCCATCCATCCATCCATCCATCCATCCATCCATCCATCCATCCATCCATCCATCCATCCATCCATCCATCCATCCATCCATCCATCCATCCATCATCCATCCATCCATCCATCCATCCATCCATCCATCCATCCATCCATCCATCCATCCATCCATCCATCCATCCATCCATCCATCATCCATCCATCCATCCATCCATCCATCCATCCATCCATCCATCCATCCATCCATCCATCCATCCATCCATCCATATATATATATATATATATATATATATATATATATATATATATATATATATATATATATATATATATATATATATAAATATATAATCCTCTTCGTGGGACCATGCGAGACACCACGCAAGTATGTGAAACCGATCATGACGAATGACGCTCGCTGGGGTCGACATATGTATCGAGACCAACAATGGTCCTTGCGTTTCACTTGCATTGTTCCTTCACAGAAAACATCAGATTCGTAGTGTACTGGTTATCACGTCCGCCTCATACGGGGAAGGTCCTGGGATCAAGTCTCAGCGAAAACATTGTTTTTTTTTAATTTTTAAAAATGTCTGTTTGTGCCCGTTCTTTTAACCCTTTATTGCCAACACTAGCAGACCCGACGCGCGTTGCAACGATCTCAGTAAAAGGGAATAAGTTCAAACAAACCCATGAGTGGTACGTTTTAAAAAAACACACAATTATTCTAGAAACCAATAAAGATCGTTAATAATTCAATGGGGATTAAAATATTAAACGTTTATGAAAAAAAGACATTTTGGGCCCCAGGTCCCGAAGAAATGGACATTAGAAGTTCAGTGCCCTATAGTATTTTAATATTGGCTACCAGATGTTTGTATACAAAGTTTGGTTAAGATCCATTCATTGATTCAGTAGCTAACGCATAAACTAATTTTGATATAGCTCAGATAAGCAAAAAACGACAGAAAGTGCCGCGGGGGCCCATTCAGGGCAAGATATAAAGTTCACAACTACTATTCATTTGAGTCTGTATAAGTATAATAACTTAATAATGGATACATTTGTCATTATTTATCAAGATCGTTAAAGCTTGAATGGGGAAAAAAATTTAATACGTTTAAGAAAAATGTCATTTTTGCCCCCACAGCCCCGAAGGAAATGTCTTTAGGAGTTCTATGCCCTATAATAGTATTTTAATATTGTCTATCAAGTTTTTATATATAAATTTTGGTTAAGATCCACCAATTTACCCAGTAGCTAACGCTTAAACTATTTTTTTTTATTTATCTCATATAAACAAAAAATGACATTATGGGCCCCCGGCGCCCCATGAGTGTTAAATTTAGAAAAAAAAGTTGCCAGTTACCTTCCCGGGAGTGTAATCAACAGTCTCCAAAAGTTTCATGATGTTTGGATGAATGGTTTAGTCAGCTATAAAGGACATGCTCGCACACACACACGCACGCACACACACACACACATATATATACACACAAAAGGAAATGAAACATACTTATATAAAGTCAGAATGAGTAGATCCTAGTAAAGATGGTGTCGGTAAGCTGTTATGTTTATTTCCCAAATAAATGTAATAAACAAGTCCTGTTATCTTGATGGCCTATGTTAGTTGTCTCATGCTTCATCTTCCTGGGGTTCTTGGGTTTGTTGTTGGCTATTGGTGAGACATACAAATCAATACTGTTGCTAGGTCCGGCATCATTGTGGCCATGAATTCATCCATACACTTAATTTATGACTTCTGTTTTCTTGTTGTATTTTGTTCCTTGATCTACTCTTGCTTGTTTCGTTTTTACCGAGTTGTCTACTCTTTGACTAGTTATACATTTCAAACTCCAATGATTTGAATGATTTCTGTGTGTGTATCCTTGTCTGTGTCTATTATAGTGTCCTTTTAAAACAGGGAATTACGGAGAATGAAAAAAAGGTGATGTGGGTAACTGGAGAGGAGAGATTGTGGGTAACTGGAGAGGAGAGATTGTGGGTAACTGGAGAGGAGAGATTGTGGGTAACTGGAGAGGAGAGATTGTGGGTAACTGGAGAGGAGAGATTGTGGGTAACTGGAGAGGAGAGATTGTGGGTAACTGGAGAGGAGAGATTGTGGGTAACTGGAGAGGAGAGATTGTGGGTAACTGGAGAGGAGAGATTGTGGGTAACTGGAGAGGAGAGATTGTGGGTAACTGGAGAGGAGAGATTGTGGGTAACTGGAGAGGAGAGATTGTGGGTAACTGGAGAGGAGAGATTGTGGGTAACTGGAGAGGAGAGATTGTGGGTAACTGGAGAGGAGAGATTGTGGGTAACTGGAGAGGAGAGATTGTGGGTAACTGGAGAGGAGAGATTGTGGGTAACTGGAGAGGAGAGATTGTGGGTAACTGGAGAGGAGAGATTGTGGGTAACTGGAGAGGAGAGATTGTGGGTAACTGGAGAGGAGAGATTGTGGGTAACTGGAGAGGAGAGATTGTGGGTAACTGGAGAGGAGAGATTGTGGGTAACTGGAGAGGAGAGATTGTGGGTAACTGGAGAGGAGAGATTGTGGGTAACTGGAGAGGAGAGATTGTGGGTAACTGGAGAGGAGAGATTGTGGGTAACTGGAGAGGAGAGATTGTGGGTAACTGGAGAGGAGAGATTGTGGGTAACTGGAGAGGAGAGATTGTGTTTCTGTTTGAATGAAATGATG